>CM050325.1:95787492-95823820 GCA_027475135.1 Bactrocera correcta
CCACACATTCCCATTGTGCTCGTCGCGTTTTGTCGTGTGTCAACTTAATTACTTTGTAATTATCGTAATTATCAAAGTGACATACATACCTAGCTATGCGCAGGTATGTACACACACGTGCATATGTGTGTGTGGGGATGTTCATCGCCCTAATAATTGCGCCCCGTTAGTGTTGGTGTTTGCGGGTGTTACATTTGGACGCCAGCAATTATAGCTGCGTCAGCTGCTTGCGCTATAAAAACACATGTGCGTACACTGGTGGGCAAATAATTGGGTGTAGTGAAATGTTTGTGGATTTTTGAAAGTAAAAATACAATTACAATTTTTTAAATTTATTGTTTTGTTTTATGTATTTTTTTAATGAGGAAAATTTGTATATTTTTAATTTATTCTAATTTGTAATATATTTTTAATTTATTTCAACTCTTAATATTTTTTTATATTTATTCAAAATAATGTGATTACTTTTAAATTTTTTTATTTTCTTTTGAATTTTTCATATATTTTTAGTTATTATATTTTTTATTTTTTTATTAAGAAAATTTATATATTTTAATTTATTCTAATATGGTATTTTAATGTTTTATTCATAATTTTTTTTTTAATTTTCAACTTATTGTTAGATTTTTTATTTTATTCTTTATATTTTTTATTTTTTTCTAATTTGTAATATTTTTTAACATATTTTTTTATTATTTTGTGCTAGTTTTTAGATTTTTTAAATTTTATTTTCTAAATTTTTATTTTTTTTTAATTAGTATTTTTACTTCTTTTTTAATTAAGGAAATTTATGTATTTTAATTTATTCTAATTTATAATATGTATCTTTGTAATTTATTGTACGTCGGAATATTTTTTAATTTTTTGTATCCAAATATTTTGTATTATTTTGTGCTTATTTTTTAGATTTTAAAATTTTATTTTCTAAATTTTTAATTGCTTTATAATTTTATTTTTTATTTAATTAGTATTTTTTACTTTTTTTTAATTAAGAAAATTTGTATATTTTAATTTATTTGTAATATTTTTTTTAATTTATCGTACTTCGTAATCATTCTCTTTTTTATTCATAAATTTTTTTATTCTTTTGCGATAATTTTTGCGTTTTAATTTATGTGTTTTTTTAATTATTTATTTTTTTAGGGTTTTTATTAAATTATTATTTTTTTTAATTAAGGAAATTTATATTTTTTAATTTACACTAATATGTTATTTTTGTTAATTTTTTGTTCTTCGTAATATTTTTATATTTTTTTATCCATAAAATTTTTATTATTTTGTGCTTATTTTTTATCTCATCTTTAAATTTTTTTAAATTTTTATTTATTTTTAGTGTTTTATTTAATTTTTTAAATCTTTTAGTTTTTTTTTTTTTAAATTTCTTTTAATCTTTATTTTATTTTTATTTCTTTTTAATTTTATTATAATTTAAATTCTTTTATAATTTAATGTTTTATTTATTTTATTTTATTTCTATACGGGTTTTTATATATTTTTATATCTTTATAACTTGAATATTATATTTTTGTTATGTGTTAAAATTGGTTTGTGATATAATTTAATTCATTATCTTGAATTTTATTAATTAAAAAACACGAATATGTTTTTTTTTTTTATTTTTTAATTGAAATATGTATATTTTTTTTTTTTAGTTATTTTTAATTTTATTTTTGTATTTTTTTCTATAATTTTTTGTTTTATATTTTATTTATTTTTCTTATATTTTTTTTAATGTTTTTAATATTTTAATTCTAGATTTTTTTTTCTTGGTATAATTTTATTAATATAATTTTTTTAATTTAATAACAAGCGTATTTTCATATTTACAGTTAAAACATTTTTATTAATGCGCTACTTGCCTATTTAACTTCAAATTTAAAAAAAAAAATATAAGCAAGAAATTTATTTTTTTTTTTCAATTTTTTACCCTTTAAATAACTATATTAATTGTTTTTCCTTGATATAACAATATTATTATTGTCTAAAATATTATATTGCTTCTATATTATGCCAATTTTGTGCTCACAACTGTGCAATAATAACATGCATTTTTGTACTATATGGATATAAGCATATGTATGTATATATTTTTTTTTTCGTGCAGCTTTTTATATTTGCATTGTTTTGCATCATCTAGCCGCAATTTGCGCTCACATTTTGTAGGCGTTGAATTAATTTCAGTGTTTTTCTTTGTACTTCATGAAATTGTTTGCGACTCCCCTTTCCACTGCTACTTTATTTATGCATTTATTATTTTTGTGGCTTTGCCTGCAGTTTACAGCATTCCAGTGGAATCTGCTGACCACAAATTCCTATGTATGTATGAGCAGTTGTGCTGCGGAACTGTTGATAATAATACAGGCCAAAGCGAATTTTCTTGCCTCATATGGTGATGCAAGTGACCAGTCTACTGCAACAACATTTCTTGCGATCATATTTTACTTATGCACATGTTTCATATGCATACTCACATATGTACATTCCACTTGTCCTGTTCCAATGTCATGCCAAGTTTTAAATTTCATGCCAAAATATCGGTTAAAATACCAGCGCTAGCGGAGGGGTAGCAGCGGGTGATAAGCCGTGATGTTAGTCCATAAACGAGCACAAACAGTTATAGAGTAGTTGAAGCCCACTCCCTTTTACTCGTGAAGTATACATGTACGGCATTAGGGTGAGCCTAAAATGAAAAAAAAAAATAATTTAAATGCTCGACATAAGCGACACCGATGAAGAGTTTGAAAAAATCAAATGTAATTTTTTTTCTTCATTTAAGCACCACCCTAATGCGCATGCACTAATCACCTGCCCAGCACCTGTTTTGCACTCCCAGTTCGCACGCGCAACTCGCGAACTTGATACCCTGGCAGGCGCATTGGATTCGTGTAACCACATTCTTGAATGAAACTTTGGAATTTTGTTCATTCACTTTACCTGGAACTGTGTGCTTTTTTCTCATATTTAATAATTAAACGTTATATTTTGCTATTGGCTGTTTATACATATGTATATGTATGTATGTACATATATGGGTGTATATGTGTGTAGGTGTATGAATAATAAAGCACTCGCGCATGCAAAAGTTCATTGATTTTCACACTGATTGATAGTTAACTATTATTACATAGAGACTATTTTAAGATGTTTTCAAGTTCCGGAATTCCTATGAACTCATAAGTAGTCGCTACACGCTTACAAAGCCTATAAATGACAAATAGTTTTTCTTGCGAACTGGAGCTGATTCGTTCTTTGTTAAGGAAATTCATTAGATAAACAGCAGTTGACTGGGGAACGCTTTTGAATGTTGAAATACGAAATTAATGCGAGATTGTGTAAATTGATATATTTTAGCTACATATAAATTTGAAAGAAAACTAATTTTAAATAAATATTTTTCATATCTTATAAGTGAAGAAGGCAAAATAATATTTGATTTAGCGAAGAAATCAGCTGAAATTTAGGCCTTCTGGTAACTGTTTAATAGAAAATGCCGTTAGAACTTTAAATTGGCTCAACGCCCTAAAGTAGGCAACACTATGTTATTATTATGCTTGAAAATAAATATACATATACATATAATTCAATTGTGTAATTGTCAATTATTAAAAAATAATTCAAAAATTTTGAAATCTCTTTAAACATATTAAATAAAAAAAATATTTTTTTAGTTTTTAATTGTTTTTTTTTTTAATTTTAAAATTTATAAATTCGAAATTTTTCGAAAATTAAATTTTTGATATTTTTGGCATTTTTTTATTTTTATTATTATTTTTTTTAATTTTTAATTGTTTTTTCGTTAATTTTTAATTTTTATTTTATTTTTAAATTTCAAAACTCATTTCATTTATGATCTACAAGAGTTGTTGAGGCTAAAAAAAGTGGAGAAATGAAAACGGTGCACACAAAATTGATATATGCATACATGTACATACATACATATGTGTATATTAAGGGCGATGTTTAAAGAAAAAAAATGTTTTTTACGTTACGAAAAATAAAAAAAAATTAATTCAGTTTCAGAAACAAATTTTCTTCAATTTTCAAAACCTCAAAAATGTAACGGGAGAAGGCTTTTGAAGTTTTCAAAAATCAAAAGTTTACAAAAATTTAATTTTTTTAGTTTTGTTAAAATATTGAAAATTATTTAGCATTTTCGATATCAAATTTCGATATTAAAAAAATTAGACACATTTTAAAACTTGAAAATTTTAATTTTGTTTCTTTTTTAGTTTTGTTGACAATTTATAACAAATAACTAAAATATACTCTTTTTATTTTTTAATTTGCTAAATAAATGTTTAATTCTGAATTATTAAGTTTTAAATTTGCAAAGAAAAAAATATGCCTGAAAAGTAAGTATAACATTTGCCTTAAACCCACCTATTGACATATGGACATTCCAAGTACCTAAAACAAAAAATTCCACCCATTCAAAGAAATTACAATCTTATCGCTCAGAAGGGCTCACCCAGTCCAGATAATTAATCAGAACTTTCTAAGCTATAATTTAAAAAAAAGAAATCATTTTATATTTTCAACATTTATTTTATATTTTTAATCTTATTTTTTTTAATCACGCGTATAAAAACCATTAATTAATATTTCTCTTCACTCTACCAAATCGAAGTGATCTCACAAGTTTCTACTTATGAGGTGGCAAAGAAAGAAATTCAAATACCTGCCAAACAGAGATACACCGGCAAACACGCATACATACAGACTCAAACGAATGGGGCTGATAAGAAAGTAGTGTATGTAGTGAGCGAGTGCAGCAACAAAGTAGCCAACTAACTATGCGGGTATTGACAAAAGTAAAAAATTGGGTTATTCAAACATAAAAAATACTTTTACTTTGACGCCTGCGACTTCGCCTTCTGCTTGGATACAATATTTTTGTTTTAAATGCAAGCTAAAAGGTCTCTCGATATCTCCCTCTTCTGCATTGTTGGTAAAAAACCAATCACTTGTTTCCCTTTTTTGTGTTCTTTCACAAAATTTATTCATTAAAGTGTTTGCACTCCAATAACGACGTGAAGTGTGCGGCACATTTCTAAAATCTATCTCTCAGTTCGGCAATAGGGCAGACGCTCCGCAAACGCTGCCATGTGGCATACGAAGACTTGTAAACTTTCCAAGTGTTTTTTGTTATTACAAAATTAACTGTAAGAATTTAGCGATTCATGTGCTTTATGCGATATTTGGTACACAAATGGGTGAATATGACGTCAGTTGTGTGTAACACCGTTTCTTTATTAGTCGTGTGAGCTCTTATTAGTTTATCTACTATATTAGTAGATAATACCGTGTGTATATTATTTTAGACGACTTGAGTGTTTTTCATAAACTCGCGTCGTTCTCACTTGCTTCGTGAAAGATAATAATTAGTAATTTAAAATGCGAGACTATAAAAAATTTAATAGAAGTTATAATAAAAAAAATGGTACTAAATTTCTATAATTTTCTACAATTACATAATAAGTATATACATAATATATACATATGTATATGAGTAAATATAATTAAAATAAATAACAAAGTAGAACAGCATGAACAAATAAGGGTATACAAATTAAAGAAAAAAATTATAAAAAAAAACTAAACAAAATTGAAAAAAAAATTTAAATTAAAAAATGACAGAAAAATTAAAAAATTAAAAAAAAAAAAATTAAAAAAAAAAAAATTAAAAAAAAAAAATTTAAAAAAAAAAAAATTAAAAAAAATTAAAAACACAAAAAAAATTTAAAATACAAAAAATAAGAAAAAATAAAATAAAAAAAAAATTAAAAAAATTAAAAAAAAAAAAAATTTTTAATTAAAATAATAAAACAAAAATTAAAAAAAAAATTAAAATAATAAAACAAAAATTAAAAAAAAAATTTAAAATATAAAAAAGTATAAAAAAATTGAAAAAAATTAAACAAAATATAAAATATTAAAAAAAAAAATGAAAACACGAAAATAAAAAATTAGGTAATGAAAATTATGAAAAAGTGAAAATAGGAATAAATATCCATAATAAAACTAAATAAAAAAATTGATAAGACTAAAGAAAATAAGGGTATAAAAATTAAAAAAAAAAAATGTTTAAAAACTAAAACATATAAACATATAATAAAATAAATTATTAAACAACAATAATAAACAATTAAACAAATATTAAAGTAATTAAATATGCATTAAAATTAACAAAATAATAATGCTTATTGGAGACATTAAAATAATTGAAAAAAAAATTAAGTAAAATTGTAAAAAGAAAATTTGTGTAATAAAAAATCTTTAATATTAATAAAAAAAATTAAAAAAAATTTAAAAAATTAAAATAATAAAACAAAAATTAAAAAAAAAATTAAAATAAAAAAATATTATAAAAAATAGAAACGAATTAAACAAAATATAAAATATTAAAAAAAAATTAAAACATGAAAATAAAAAATTAGTTAATGAAAAATTATAAAAAAATGAAAATAGGAATAAATATCCCATAATAAAACTAAATAAAAAAATTTATTAGACTAAAGAAAATAAGGATATAAAAAAAAAATAAAAAATATTTAAAAACTAAAATATATAATGAAATAAATTATTAAACAACAATAATAAACAATTAAACAAATATTAAAGTAATTAAATATGCAATAAAATTAACGTAATAAAAATGATTATTTTAAGCATTAAAATAATTGAAAAAAATGCAAAATATTAAATAAATTCGTAAAAAGAAAATTTGTGTAATAAAAAAATCCTTAATAGTAATATTTTGCAAATTGTCATAGACACTGCGTTCCCTTGATTTATTATATTTTAATGCTTAATATTTAGTTTTATTTAATGTTTTTATTTGGTTCCTAATTAATTTTTTATATATAAAATTGGCGCCGCCATGATAAAATTGCTAATAATGTGCTTTTGAAAATCGAATACCATTCTAAATTATTTTGCCTATACCAATTTCATTTTCACACTAGCACGTGCGTTGCCATATCGCTGGAAATACCTTTGCCTACTATCTGTTGTTTAAATCGTCTATTGTTCAAATTTTATGAGCGAGTATTCATTAGCTCCTGCATTCTTACTCGATATTTTTACTACAAAAATTTTACAGAAATTAACACGCTTTCATTGTTTCTAACTTAATGCCCTCAGTAAATGCCACTTAAAGCTACTGGCGTATGCTCTGCTAATTTCTAGAAATTATTTATGCGCTCACGAACTACTTTTTTCTTAACTAACTGAATATTATATATTTTTGATTTTTATATTGTATATAATATGGGTTTTTAAATTGAAAAAGCATGGATCGTACAACTTATATGTATCGTATCGGTGCAGCCAAAGTTAACGTTTTTTTTTTCTTGTTTTAATTAAGTGCTTGTATTATTTATACTTTATATATATTGTAAATCTTTATAATTAGGTATTTCCCCTCCTCCTGAACTCGTTTATTTACATTTGCTTCTGAGTGGTCCAATTTTTGCACTAAAAGCCGAAGTATTAGAGCAATAAATAAAGAATAAACAAGATTATACAAAATGCAGTAAGACTCTTAAGCTCAAAGGTCTGTATTGTTTTATATATTCGTATTTCTTGTTGTCTGCGATTTTGCTCCGGTTTCGCCTTCCCATGCAGCTCTCGTCGGAAAGCAAACAAAATTCGTCAAGGAGAGATAAAAATTTGCAAACATTTTGACTGCTGCTACTTTTGGCATTGTTTTTATTATTATTATTTTTTATTTTTTTGTCAAATTCAACTTGAAATTCAAATGCTAGAATTCGAGTGCAGCTGCCTTACGCTCAATGTGAAATATTTTATAGCACGCTGACGCACCGGCTCTTACACATGAATAGTTTAAATGTCTAAATTTAATTGCAGATAAATTATAATGTTCTCCCCGCGCTTCCTTCCGGCCACATGTTGACGTTTACACGCGTATTACAACGTACGTCAAAACAACATAAGCTTTATATATGCGTATTTTTTTATTTAGTTTTTTATTTGCTTGAATACCCGATCGGCGTCATCGTCCGCCCATTGTCAGTGTCAAAACGCGGATGTCAATGTGTTAATAAATACTAAGAATCGCTCATATGGCTATACGCTACAATTGGCTCTAATAATTCTGTGTGTAATTGTAAAGAAAAAGTCCATTACTGCGTCAGCTCTTCCCTGGCAGTTGTTGCTATATCTTAGATTTTATTTATTTTTATATCATTATTGCTGCTTTAGTGCCTTCTGGCTCATTAATAATCTTTCGATTTCTTTCCCTTCCTGCTAAGTATGTGACTTTCTAATTCCATACACTTGCTTCCATATATACACACACACTTATGTATATAGGTTTTCATATATTTACATATTTATTTGAATTCCTTTTTATATTAAAAAGCATTTTTTAACACGTTTCCAAAGCGTTTCATTGTTGCGCTGCTCATACGCCGCACAAATGTTCCTTCTATTATATTTAAATTATATTTTTCGCACAACAACAACATGCATGAACACACACACGCATATGGTGTGTCAACAAACACACACTCACTCGTAAAAAATGTGAACAAATAGCTGAAATAAACCGGCAAATCAGCTGATTAAATGCTAGAAAGACGAAGAAAGAATAACAAAAACAAAACAACGCACAAGCGTTCACGAAAATAAAGAAAAAGCAACAAAAACAATGAAAAAGAGCAGCAAATCCGCACATTCACACGCTTGACGAACGAGTGTTGCGCTACGAGCGGTTTTGGGATCTTTATTATTTGCATTGCGGTGTTGTTGTTGTTGTTTATTTATAATTTCACATCTATGTATAAATGTGTCAGCTGTTGTTGCGGAGTGTGTCGTTTTTATTTTTTTACTGCTTTGCGGCATTTGAAATATTTTATTTTATTTATTTTATTTTTTTAACTTTTATTTTTTTCTTATTTTTATTTATATAATTTTTTGAATATAAGAAATGATGTATATGTGATTAATAGATATATATTTGTAGGTTTTAAGTTTTTGTTCATCTATATTATAGACGTTTTTATATTTAATATTTTAATTGATTATTTTATTTTTATATTTTATTTTATTTAATTTTTTTATATTATTTTTTATTTTAATTTTTATTTATTTATTTTTATTATTATATTTATTTTTATTAATGATTATTTTAACAGATTTTTAGGTTATAAATTTTTTTTAGATTAGAAATTCTATTTCTAACGGTCCGGTTATTGTTTCTAATATATTTCAAGTTTCAAATTTTTCCTCAAAAATATGTACCGAACCCGTTGTAGCTTTCTATGTGTGCTCTCGAAATGTAGTTTAATTGCATAACTTCTTATTTCAGCACAAAAACCCATAAAACTATTTAATAACGGTATAATTTTCGATTCTCTCACACTTGTTGTTGCAATAATATTTACTCCGCTCCAAGTTTTTACTTGTAAAAAATTTTTATTTGCAAAAATTTCCGCTGGAAGCGAATTCTATTATTTTACAAAACTGTTAAAAATGCAACGGTTCTTTAATACGCAATATACACTGGTCCTTACAATCCTAAGCCGGGGCTTAGATTTTCAAAAATGTTGTAACATTTTTTTTGCTTAATTTACAATATGTAGCATATACACTCGTGTCACTAACGCCGATTACTCTTCAATTACTCATAGTTTTATGCGTCTTTGTTATTGTATTACTTTTTATTATTTTCGTCTTTACCGACATTCAAAGTATACCAACGGCAGTCGATCTCACAAGCGATTGGGCAGCGATAAACGGAAAGTCGACGACAACGACAACGATGACGACAACAACAGCGAAAGAATGGTTATAAAAAGCGCAACAACACCGGCAACTTTGCCGATGACGATGCCACAGACACACATAAACATAATAAACAACAACAATACAAGCACACTTACATACATTATACGTTTGTGTGTGTGTTTATGTATATGTGTGCGTACATATGTTTGCTATGTGGCGATGCCTATTGTTAGCCGTCGGGTGGTACGCCTGCTGTTGTTGCTGTTCGCTCAGCTCATTTTGGGGGGGTTTTCTGTTGTTGTACTATTTTTTTCGGCTGTCAAATCCAAAGCTTTGCGGCCATACAAAGAAGCACAGCCAATGTTTGTATGTATGCAGATTTTTTAATGGGGCTGATGGAAGCAGAACGAGTTTGTCGCATTTTTTTCATTTCTTCTGACAGTGTGAAGCGAAAGCAAAAACAAAAACAAATTGTGAGATTGAAGTAATGAGAATGAAGAATCAAGCATTCTTTACGCCTGAAATTCGCGGATCGAATTTGAATTTAAACAATTATATGTGTACTTTTACGTAAGTGTCGTCGAGGGCTGCTTATTCGTGCAAAAGTACGAACGCTAATAACCGGTCACTGGTGGTTTCTCCATGCAGTTGTTCTTGTATCGAAATTTATTTAGTTGTGAAGGGTATTGAAGCTGCGGTGCAGCCGAAGTTAACCTTTTTCTTGTATTTTTAATTTTTCTTTATTTTTTTTTTCAATTAAATTTTTTTTTTTTAACAATTTTTTTTATTTTTATTTTTAGTTTTTTGTTATTTAAATTTTTTTTTAGAATTTTTATGCATTTTAATTTTTTTTTTAATTATTTATTATTTTTAATTTAATTTTTATTTTTCTTTAATTTAATTTTTTTTTAATTTTATTATTTTATGTTTTTATTTGTTTTTTAAGATTTTTTTTTTAATATTTTCTTAATTTTAATATTTTTTATTTTGTTTTCTTTATTGTTGTTTCTTTTTTATATCGCTGCCGTTTGCTTTTTCAGTGAAATGTGGCATTTTCGTTATCTTTCGGCGTTTCGCCCTAGCGACCAGCGTGTAGAACCCCAAACAGTGGGTGGATACGTGTCGCTTTGCGCTTTAACGGTTTTAATTTGCTAATTTTCATTTGGTTTTTTCTTATTTATTGACTTATACTCCATACAAGTGTTCGTAGAGCAGTCAAAATATTAAAAATAAATATCATGCAGTTATTTAAACAGTTCACTTGATATTTCACACTGAAAGACCTACATACAAACATACATCATAATCAGCAGCACAATCATTCGCCCTGACAACATTGAAAATTCCATATTACCAAAAAAAATTTGCTTCGATTGAAGGTACATACGAGGGCATGTATGTGTGCGCATATGTATGCAGCTGGCTGAGTAGTTGGTTGCGGCAGTTGCCAGCGCCTAGCAAACACTTGTACGCGCGCACCGCATACCCGCCTATGTAGCTTTACACTTGCGTGCGGTCAATGCCCTATTCGAGTAAAGAACGTTTTCACGTTGCCATCGCCACACCGCCGCCCTCCGCTCTTTTGTTCACACTTGTTGTCATACTTTTGGGCAAACATTCGCATGATTTGCGTCTCTTTCGAAAGTCATAGTGTTGTATATGTATGCGTGTGTGTCCAAAAATAATAACAAATATTACAGCGTTGAGCATCGCGGCACTTGTTGCGTTACATTTTTCATTCATAATCGATGAGAAATAACTCACCGTCATAGCTCTTTTGTAAGCGTATGTGTGAACACTTAGCAGAACCACTTCATTCTCAAACACCAGCTCCGCTGCCACGCACACTTCACCGGCGCAATGTCAAACAGAAGAACCCGACCGTTAAAAGCCGATCACTCCTCTTTCATTCATTCTGCACCCATTAATTTTTTTTATTTTGATTTTAAGTTATTGCTTATCACCTGAGTTTACCGTTATCATAAAGATTCTTATGCCGTTTACGAAATATTTTGTAAACGAGTATTTGTAACCTAAAAGTGAATTTCAAATTGCTAATCAATACCCAAACTCTATTATCGATCAGAAAGTTATATCACATTATAACGGTATATTCGACTAGATACACATACATATGCACATATGTATAATCGATCTAGTTGTTTTTATTGTAGCGCCAGAAAAAAAATTTCAAATAATTTTATGGAATGCTGCCGTGTTGACAAGGCTTGGCCGGATAAACATCCGTATCCGTTACGGACACGGTATCTGAAGTAGATCTTGTTAGACCCTTATAAACCCTAATTTGACTTTCGGTGATAATGGAATGTGTGAACCATATACTACTTTAAATATTTCTCAACCGTATGAAGCGTAGAATAGAAAAAGTTGTAAATATTTTTTTACTGTACTGCACTGGAACCGTATATTTACTACAGGCTCATACATATATACATATGTATTTCTATGAAGGTGTGATTTTTATCGTAAAGTTGCCACATACAATTCAAATAAAAGAATTGCTTCACTACCGTTTGGTAATTTTCTTGTGACCCAACAATTAACACATGCTTTGCCCGAAGCTTAATGCACGATATACGCTCAGATACATTTTTACAAGCGCATAGGCACATGCACTCTATATTTGTATAAAAAGGCCATAAATGAAAATTTTCACTTCAAATTTCTTTTTCCACATCTCAGCATATCATTATTTCAAAACATAAATAATCTACTTGCTGCACTTTGATCTTCATCAGCAAACACAAATGTGGTACTGTTATCCGCTCATCTCGGATAACCACGGATAATCAAAAATATGTCATATAATAAGTATTAGCATTAGATTTTGAAAATTTGTAAATTTGTAACTGTGTTATTGTTATCCGCAGCTGCCGGATAAGCATGGATAATAAAAAACATGTGATTTATGTACAATTTTTGTTTGAGCTTTAGCAATTTGTTATCTACAATAACACTAGTGCTATCCGCAATACTCGGATAATCACGGATAAAATAAATTTGTAAATAAAATATTGAATAATGCTTAAAAAATGTAAAATAAATGATTTTAAATATTAAAACTATATTTCCTAACAAATAAATTTATACAGGTAAAAGAAATTGCTAACAAATATTATTACTGTGATAAGATTCATAATATTTTTCGCTTTTGAAATAAGCTCTATAAAAATTGTGAGTATGTACAAAATAAAAATGCATTGATCATTCACAAGTCACAAGTAATTTGTATGTATGTACATATGTACGTATGCATGTATTGAACATGAAACCAGTATATTTTTCCGCTTAATTACAATTCCTCTCAGGTGCACTTACCAGAAGTTCCTCCAATATTTATTTAGCAGTTCAGGTTTGAGGAACTTTTCCTCACTCTACCAAGCATTTTTCTCCACTTGACGAATTTATTTATATAATTGTGCTTCCAGCCTTTATTGTTGTGCGAGGTAAGAGTATTTTTAGATACTCTCGTTTCCCAAACATTTCGGTTACCATAAATAAACTGCTAGTAATCGTAAATTTTCTAATTTCCATTTTGTATGCAACAATTGCCGCTGTAGATTGTCAGCGGTCACCCCAAACAGCTGATGGAAATGTCAAGTGCTCATGTATCGAATAAATGTATGTGTGTATGTTTGTATGTATGTATCTACAGCCATATGTTAGTTTAAACACCGTTCACATGGCAATTAAATCACACCTGTTCATCTGACACTCGTTTTTGTTCATAACCCCCGACCGTGTTTTAATAACCTGCAATGTTTCAACGAAGCGTGTAGTGTATGGGGCAGGATCATGCGTACTTGTGGCGTGTGCGGTCTAACACATTTTCTATTTGTACGTAAATCAGCGCAGTTTAGCGCAACGAAGCACGTCATGTAAAGGGTGTTTTATATACTTTTTCACACATACATACTTACGCGCAATATTTTTCCTCTTTTTACAAATAGGAAATTAGAAAAAAATATGTATTAACAAAAGTAAAAAAAAAAATTAATGAAAATAGCTAAAAAAATGTAATAAAAATAATTATGCATAATGGGCTAATGACTGCTAAATTATTGATTGGGTCAATGCCTTTGCTAGATATACGTTGTTGTATGTATTTTTTTGTTTTTTTGTCAATAATGCTACAATTTTTGCTCACTTTTGAAAGAAATTACTTTTACTGAATTTGGGTTCACTGAACAGCTAATTTTTATTGTTTATAAATAGTTTTTGTTACGCTGCCTTTGCTTGTCCCAAATTGCATTTTTTGGCTTTGGCGCCCGTTGGGTCGAATTTATCTATTTTTTAGCTTTGCATACCATTTATTGTGATTTTCTAACGCTCAAACGTGTACTAACTTTCATTTGCTATTCAATTTTATTATTTTTTAGTAAATCATTACATTAAATAAGTTATTAAAAATTTATATTACTATTACTATTCAAAATCACCTATGAAATGGTACGAATTTTTTGAATAAAAACACAAAAGTCAATAAAGCCGAACTGACAGCCTGAAAACCGTAATTGGTTCTTTATCAATATGCTGGGGCTATGTAGGTGGGTCTCTGTGATTTAGGAGAGCATTATTTATCTTATCTTAAGTGGTCCTCTCATTATTAAAAAAGAATTTCTTCATGTCCAATCATACTCTTTACGGGTTTCGTTTTAAAGAGACATAAACCAGCTGAGAAGTAAAAAATCAAATGCAACTTGTGAATGAAATTACTTAAATATGTAACTGGAACTAAGGGGGTATTCTACTCTAGAATTTTGAAAAATTCCATTTTATTTGTCATATATTTAAAGTTTAGACTTTCAAAAATATGACCTTGGAAGGATTTTTCAAAATTCGACTTACTTTCGGAGATACAGCCGATTTTGTGAGGTGGCGTCCGTGTTCACTAGAATTGTCTCCTAAACTTTAAACGCGTTTTTCTCGAAACTACTTTTTTCCACACGGTGCCGGCATTATTTCAGGTTCTATAGAACCGATTTACTTGAAATTTTGTGTGAACCTTCTTTATATAATCCTTTATCGTTCCAACAAGCATCGTGCCAAAATTTTTGTTTTTAATATTTCAAAAAAATTCAGGAATTTCAAAAAAAAAGCGTCAAAAATTATTTTTATTTTCAGGCAGTCGCCATTTTTCAAAAATTTTTTTTTTTGTGTTCCCGGACTATGACAGCATCCTTATTGATTAAGAATTTCTTTGGATTTTTTTTTTTTCATACCACCAGGAGAGTCAGGATCAATGTCACCAGGATGCGCCATTTTTTTTACACCTGTCTCTCTCCCCATCCCCCCTCTTATTATTTTAATTTTTAATATTTTTTTTTGTAAATTTTTTTTCTGATTTCTTAAGATATAAAAAAAACACCATAAAAAATGGATAGTAAAAATATTTTTGGTTTTGTTTTTTTTTAATAAATTTCAAAAAACTGCCCAAAATTTGATTTCTAGAGTAGAATACCCCCTTAAAGAATGCGAGTAAGTTGTATATTACTAGAAAACACTCGAGTAAATCACCAATTAGCTTTGGAAAAGAAAATAATTATGAAAAATGAGAGGAAGAGGAGGAGAAGGGCTAAAAATATATTTATAATGTTTTATACAAATGGAAAATAACCTAACATCACTTTTACTTTTACAGGCGAAAGAAAAATGCTATACATAATCAGAAACCACTCATATTGAAACAAAATTTGTATTTTGGTTATAAAATGGTTATATATTGGTTATTATATCCGACAGCGATTTTCGAGTTTCTTTTTTTTTGATGCTACGTTGTTTTGTATTTTTGAAGATAAGTAGGTCAATGAAAATCGATTTAAAGCGATTGCACTCAAGATAAATAAAAATTCGCACTTTCATTTAATTGCGTAAGGTTTGAGCAACGCCCGACTATGCAAATCCCAGCACTGTAACAAAGTAGCTAACAAATTTCGTAAACAATTTGTAAACTGCAGCGAATTTCCCAGTTCTCTTTCAAAACACCAGTTAAGGTCAATGCCACAGCCAACAGATTGCTCTTCAATTTTATTGTGCAATAAATATAATGCAATAATATCTCAATATAAAGCGCATATCAAGCGCTGACTTACGTATACATATGTATGTATGTGAGCTTGTCTGCTCGCCACGAGTGGCGTCTGTCTGGCTTCAAGCCCGCTGGGGGATTCGTGCAACACCAAGCAGTGAACCAACAACCAACCGATTATGCAATTCAACATTTCTTATTGGTTTTTGTTTGCGCTATTTTACACGTTTTTGTTGGGATGGCGCAATGCATTTCATAGTTAGGGGGACACCAACGGTTATATGTATATCGCTATGCTCGTGCACTTCTGTATATTCTATATTGGAAGGTCTTCTCTGCTTGTTGGGATGAAAAATCACACTAAAGCCTGTTGAAATCATATCAAACACTTGGGAAATGCTTTCGCAACTTGAATCTAATTATGAGCATAAGCAATACGCCCAGCACACGAAACATAAACGGCATTTCGAAATTCATAATTTTTAAGGGGAGAACACACATTGACGTCACGATTTGGTTGCGCGACTGCGCGCAGAGCACGCGATCGCCTGGGTGTTGGGTGTGCGGTCTTCGTTGTTGTTTGGGCGTTTCGTGGCGCTGCAGCGCGCATTCATTGAGCTGCAAAACTTTTAGAATTATATAAATTTAATTTTGTGTTGGATTTTTGCAACTTGCAGGGGGGTTAATAAAATTAAGAATACCTAAAGCGCTTCCTTAGCGCGCGTCTGTGTTTTTCTCCGTTTGCAACAGCTGGCTGGTCGCTTACTCCACCCTCTGCGCTGGAAGATGTGGTTATTGACCGCGACCAATTATATGTATGCCGCCATCCATAGTCTAACTGAGTACTCGGTCAAGCGCGGGCAGCTGGATAGATGTTATCAGGAAGTATTAGACGATAGGACTAACGGTGCTAATGCGGCGCTGCGCGCTTGACAGCTTTGGCGAAATTGTTTGCTGAACTCACGAGATTTGACGCAGCGCGCAGTGAATCATGACGCAGTATTTGCAATAAATTTTTGTATGTTTTAGCACTTAATTCCGCGTTTGCTGTTCTTTTTTCGGCTTTTGGAAAATTGGAAGCCATATGTAGACCGTACGTACATACGTACGTATGTATATATTTGCCTTGCGTATAGCCGTTGCGTACGTGAGACAGTTTTTGCAGCCACAACAACAATACTGCATTGAATTTAACGAAAATAGCACGATAAAGCAGATAAAAATTTGCACAACAACTTGTGTGCGCAAAGCGAAGGCGTACGATTCTTTTATGCTTTTTTTTGTAAATTAATTCGCATGTTGTATATGTGTTGGTGTTCGCAATAAGTACATTGTTTTTACGCGCTCTTTTATTTATTATTATTTGTTTTTGTATTTGAACATTGGAAATTAATTTTCAAACCCAAAACATCTGGCAGTCGCTGCAGTAAAAGGTTTTTCTTTTACTCCTATTAATATTACTTTTGGTTTAGTTTTTGCAATTTCGAAATTTTTGGCATTTGCAGTTTTTCTTTGCTAATTTTCTTTTTCCGTGTGTGTGCCATAAATTCATTTTTTTGAAATGCTTTTACGGTTTTTTGATGAACCATGAAGTCATTTGCATGCCTAGTTTTATGTATCTAAATACATATATGCACTTACATACATACATATATACATATATACATATGGACACTTGAAAGCGGCAGCGCTGTCTGGCATACCATAAAAAATTCGATGATGGAGATCGAGCAAACATTTTGTTCATATAAGGCACAAAGAAGTTTGGTGTTGTTTTAAGTGGTTACATGGGTTTCCTCGGGTTAAAAAAAAACCTTTTCAGCTTTTTTTTCATATGAAAGATGAAAGATTTGATTAGATTTATTTTTTTGTTGTAAACATACACTATTAACAAAGAAATCCTGACATTTTTGGAAAAAAAATATTTTAAACTCGGCCATTGCGACGCTATTTCCGGTGACTCCTCGGAAAAAAGTTGCGCCCGCGGTGACAAGATAACTCCTTACAGGCTCATTTAAACTGAAAAAATATGTGTTTTAGTTAAAAATAAATTTTCAGTTTTTTCCTTCGCAGTTCTAAGTTAAACTTGGCGAAGGAAAAAAAACTGAAAATTTGATTTTTGTTAAAAATTAAATTTAAACTCGCTAATATTGCCTGCTTATAATTTAATACAGGGTAGGCCATTTAAAGTTGACCCATTTGTTTGTTTGCCAAAATTAAGGCGTCGCGGATAATCAGCTTGGTTTAGTTTTTGTGCCATTTGAATTTTATATGGAAACATCTTCAAATCTTTATGAATTATGCGTCGGAGAGTGGTGCGAGAGATGTCTAATTCCTGAGAGCGGCGATAACTCGATGTCGATGGAGTCTCCTCAATACTGGCTCGTACAGCTTCGATATTTTCATCAGAACGTCTTGTGCGTTGTCTGGATGCATGACTGGCATTACTGAGATTACCGGTGTTCACAAATTTTGCGTATAAAGACTTAATTGTGTTCTTAACTGGAGCACTTTTCACTTTATTTTTTTTGCGAAACGCACGTTGAGTTAACACAATTGAAAAGTTATTTTGAATATAAAGCTGAACAATTTCAGCGCGTTCTTTTGGAGTGTACTGTTCCATGGTATAAATTGTCTTCGAATGACGCTTCTAACGCGGTATGACATTAGCCGATTTGTCAGCGCTGTTAAAAGTTACAGCGTAGCCAGATGGGTCAACTTTAAATGGCCTACCCTGTATGTTGGTATTAAAAATTAAATTCCCATAATTAGAACTAAAAATTTAAAATTCAATTAAAATCCAAGAATCGATTTTTTATTTAATTTAGAAATTTAATTTTAATTTTGGATTAAGAATTGAGATGTTTTTTTTTTTTTTTTGAGTTAAAAAAAATTAATTTGCAACGCAGAAGCTCGCATAAAAATTATAAAATTTAATTAAAAATTAATATTAATTAGATTTAAATATAAATAAGACAAACACAGCTAAACTAAGTTGATATCAAACCAACTTATCAAAATAAGTTATCCTTTTCAAAAGATAACCAAAATGGTAGAACACGAATTAGCAAAACCCAAAAATTGAAGTTCTAAAAAATATGATTTGAAATTTTATTTAAAAAATTGATCGAGTTTTATTTTTTTTTTATTTTCATTCTACTATTTAAGATTGGTAAACCCGAAAAAATTAAAGTTTCAAAAATTAAGTTTTGAAATTTCAAAACCGTTAAATTTTTGTAATTAAAACGTGTTTGCTTTCCATCCACTTTTAAATGAAAATTTTTAGAATAAAAATAATAATAATTTAAGATTGGTAAACCCGAAAAAATTAAAGCTTAAAAAATTAAGTTTTGAGATTTCAAAAATGCTAAATTTTTGTAATTAAAACGTTTTTGCTTTCCATCCACTTTTAAATTAAAATTTTTAGAATAAAAATAAAAATTAATATGTGATTATAATGGGAAATCATTTAGTTTGTGTTTAATGCATTCATTGCAACCCCTCAGCAGCCATGAGTTGTAGTCAGACAACTATATACTAGTATAGAGCTATAAGTTAAATAGTTTATTTAATGCAGTTAAGTGGGAAACAAAATGGCGACTGATGATGACTATTTCACTTATTATCAGTGGAAATTTGCCGTCATTTCGATAATGTCTATAATTATTTTACTGATACCATAGTCAATAGTGATTCATATAGATCGTATTGTCTTGTACTTAACTTATTTTTTTTTACATATTTACATATGTATGTACATACTTACTTCCACCTTGAACGACAGCGTTAATAATATTTGTATTTTAGATCATAAGACACTTGTGGTCTTCTTACCAACTTTGTGCAAGGAGGTGCTAACCCAACAAAAGCAACTATAAAAGTTTTAAATGTGCGCTCTAAAGAAAAGAATTGTTTCAAAGCCAGCACAGTACAGATGTATCATATCATAAACATTTTTGCGGCAAACCTTACCCACTTTAACCAAACCTTTCTATAACTAATTGGCTGTACGTTGAACCTGCTACATGTCCACACCCTCATTTTGCTACTTTCTTTTCATTTCAAACGAAAAAAGAAAGAAAGCATAAAACAAAAACGAAATTGAAATTAAAATTAAAAGTGTGGCACTGCCTTGCCTCGCCGCCCTCCGGCAGCAAATGGCATTAATTAATGATCATACGCTATTAACTCCTGGCAGAGCAGCGCAAGCAGCAGACAGTAAGGCGCTTAGGCGTTGCTTTTAAATATTTTATTAAGCTGCAGGCGTGTAGGCTGCACTGCAGTGGCCAGCTTGAAGAGAATTGAGCGTGAAGGAACAGTAATTTGTAGAACAAAAGTTGTTTGCATTAGTAAAGCCGTAAAAAATTGTTCCAAAGTTTTTGGAGCTACCTACTAGCTGGCTGTTTTCCGAATTTTTCTTTGTGAACACTAATCACATCACTCATTTTCGGTTTCATAAGCTAAGCGCCTTCTACGCCTCGTTTATATGCAAGGGGTGGGCCGCCGTTATTTATATACTTCTATATTTACATATGTAGTAACTACCTGTTATGTGTTTACTTACGTATTAATAATTATTAATTTTTAGGCCTGTTTTCATGCACATGGAAACAGCTACTAAGTATGCCAGTAGCGCATTAGTTTACTTGATTGATTTGGCTATGCGACAATATGGTGGCGTCGGCGTTGGCGCTACCACGTGCTTTTTGCTCGCTTTTCTCTCTTGTTACACACATATGCTCTAATTACTTATTAACACTGCATGCTGCAAGCTAGCCGTGCATTAAATTATATTTTTCTTAAATCGTGTGATGAATTTTATAAGAAAGCATTTCAACTGTCAAAAGAATCGCCCGGCCACATTACATTCCAACGTCGCTTCAACATGTGTCATCACACTTGAGTTGTCATATATGTATTATATGTACGTAGCTTTGAGTATGGTATAGTAGTACATACATATGTATGTATTTTATATACCACTGTATGCTGTATATGCTTTTGTTAGTGGCTTGTTGGCTGGTCGATTACCTTGTGATTTCTATAGGCCTACATGTTGGCACGTTCACACTTTTTTCCATCACTCGCACAAGCATTTGCCATGCGGTTTTCGTTTCTTCAATTTTCAACGTGCTTGAGCAATACATGCGTTCAATTTACTGACGGATTCACGCTGCGTCTTTAATGCTTCTTTTTCTGTTACTTAGTTTTTTTTTTTGGATTGTAAGTTGAGCAGCGAAAATTCGGTAGTTTCAATTGTTTTATTAGTGCCCGCCATATGTATAAGCGCGTAATACAATATTCATTATCAGTTGAGTAGACATAAGAAAGCTAGCGCGATCTACTTGCTTGCCGACTTAGTCAAATCATAGAGGAAACTTTTCCCCAGATCAAACTCGTGCACGGAAAGGTCATGAACACTACACGCAGTGTGTAATACTTATCTTAAGGCTTTACCGAAGTTGAAAGTTGGCTTGGTTAGGCTTCGTAATATTAAATTAAATGTGCAAGGGAAAATAAAATGAAATGAAATTTAGAATAATAGACCTATTTTTGAGCTCTGCTTCAAGTAAATTTCTTATATTTCTGCAAAATTTTTCATACCTTTTAAATAATTCGGTGCTCTTGATAAAGAAACCAGCTTACTTGCGGGAAACTGTTTCAAATCCTGTAACACTGAAATCGATTGCATGCGAGAAACCTCGTGGCGCCCAAATTTCTGCAATTTTCTGAGACAGATAATTATCAAGTAATTTAGTTTTTTTTTTTTTAATTATATTTCGAAGTCAGAAAACTTCTTTAATTTTCCTTCCACATTCTCCCAAAAATTACTCACGAAACTTTTTCCTTTCTCCTTCGACATACTCCCAAAAATGATGATTTAAAATAGCGCTCTTTCTTATCAGATATGCGATTATTTTTTGTTGCCAGCACATTCTGCTCTGCCTAGAACGCTAAGTTTACCTTGTTTTATATTACTTGTGTCTCCGGTCTTTCCGCCATCATCTAGTCGCGGTAGGTTTAGAGCATGGTTTTTACCTAATCCAACATACTTAAAATTGACATTATTCGTCGAAAGATTATAATATTCTTGCAACAAAGCACACTCTGTTGGCCACTTTGAGATATGCAAATTTTCGACGAGGCCTTCTCGCGAAAATTCACTGATACTCTTGGTTCAAATATTCGCAATTATATCAGCGCTGAAAGATTTCTACATTTTTCATTTATTAAACTGACAAATATAAATCTCGCATATATGTAAGCCCGATCTAGTTATAACCATTATTTTTTATTTCAATTTTTTATTTTTTTTTTAAATTTTATATCTTTTCTCACTACAAAGCAACATATCGAAAAATTCTAAATTCAGTTTTTTATTGCTTATGATTCACTGCATCATATTTCATATACTATGTATGCATGTATCATAAGTTTTTAATCTTCTGTTGTTTGATATAACCAATATATAACCGTTTTATAACCAATTTTATATCCATTTCATAACCATTATATAACCGCTATATATGTTATTTATTACCAATTTTATAACCATTTTATATCTAATCTATATCTAACCAAAACACACATTTGTATGAGCGGTTTGTTTTATATCATGTTTTCTTAACTTATGAAAATTATGTTACGTTATTTTGTTTTTTAGGTGGCGAAATATTTTTCGCATTAAAAATAGTTTTGGTTGCCTCATTTTATTTAATTTTTATTTTTATTTCTTTTTCAATCAGAATACTGTTTTTAATTTATTATATTATATTATTTAATTTTTGTCGGTATTTGCCCCTAGCCTTTCAAAATGCTCTACTTCATGCATACACATGCAAACAAATGCTCATTACACTTGCCATTTACCAAAAGCTAAAAGCTAAAATTAACGATATTTATAACATTTGCCTCAGTATCGTCAGAAAAAAACCCTCTTGATTAACCCCTGAGTGCTTAATACACTAAGTTGCTATAAAGAATTGTGATAATTTTTAAACTTGTTGTCTGCTTCTTCTTAATACACATACAAACAATTTAACTCAACTCGCTTTTACTAGTGTACACGATGAGCATGTGTGTTTGTATGCAGTTCTTCGAGTCTTCCTCGTACCTTGCTGCCCAGATGTCCAAAAGTCTATGATTTCAATTATAATGCGGCACCGAATGCTCGTAGACCGACGACGGGCCCATCTACATACAAACAGTCATATATGTACAGTATGCATATGTGCCCCATAGCCCCGCTGGACAACCCCTTTGTAAGCAGAAAATAAATACATATTTACATATACTCGTACATAAATAAATAAACCGCATGTAGATAAAAGCGCGGCTATACTCCACTCCTTCCCGAGCAATTACTTATATATGCCATATATGTGCACTTATTTATATACATAATACCGTATATATAAAGCATATATACATGTACATACATATGTATAAATTATATGTACTGAAATTGGGGAAGCGCCCACCACTGTATGGGTGTGCTGTTTCCAAAAAATATTCGCACTGTGGCCTTGAACGTTTCGTTATAACATGTACTCTGTTTAGACGAGTTCATTCTGTTTCTCACAACAGCGCTACATGCTGTTCCCCAACTCGTCTGTTGGGGGGGCTTTTGTTCACTCAACTTTTGACTTTGCATTTTGAGTTGTTTGTGTCTACGAGCGGAGTGTCAAATTTTATCGTATGAGTGAGCTTTCGCGTACTGTAGGCTCCGGCTATTTTGGCAATTGGCTCATTTATTTGGTTTGAGTAGTGCGGTTTGTTTGTTGTTCGTTTGATATTCGTGTATGATTGACTTGTGTGACCGTTGGGTTGGTTGATGCGGTCGCGATTGCTGTCCGGTCAAACGATCAGCTGTAGCTTTGTTGGGGATCGTTGGGGTACGCATATTTAGTACGATTTTTGCTCTTCTCAGCGTCTGTTTTTCGAGTCGTGGTGTTATATCGCCGCTCTTATAAGTTCCGACTCGCCACAAATTTGTCGGTCTGCCTGCCATTGGCTACACTGTCAGTCCACGTGGTAATTTGGCTTTGGCATTGCCAATGTCGAACTGCTGAGTGGATGGGCTGTCGAAGAGTTGTACATACATACATATGTGTGGCTGTCTGATCATAAATCGCTGTTGTCTGTTGTTCTTTTGGTGCCTTTATTATTTTATTCTTATTTTTCTGTTTACAAATACAAATACATTCATTAGCTTTTTTGCAATTTTTGTGTCTTTTTCGCATGGCTTCCTCTTTTGTGAGGTATTGCTTTTTGTGACTGCTTACTTGTATACAGTGCGTAATGCGTACGTTTGTATACTATTATATACATGCTATAAATTATGTACATATGTATGTATGTTTGTATGCATAAGTACTATGATTGTATTGTTGGTTTGCTTGCATATACGAATTTAAGTATTTGGGTTTACTTTTGGTAAAATCGCATGCCATTTATAAACTATATAGACACTAATTGTATATATTTATGTATGTACATATGTATATATTACATTTTTCTAATACGTAGTATCGAAATCCTCATGGGAAAACGAATAAAAATTCGCAATCATTTGCTATTAATTTTATATTATTTAAAATCAAAAGTTTTGTTGCTTTTGCGAAAAGTAATTTATTGCCAGATGTTCATAATTTTGAGATGAGATGGAATATACAGCGCCATTATCACTACTAGTCCAGTCATTTAAGCTTAAATTAGGTAAGAATCTCGGAATTCTAATTTACTATAATGCCTGGACTATACAATCGTAAAAAATTGAGAATAAAGTTTGTAACTTTTAATTTGTAAGTAAAAGCACTCCCAAAAGTACGCTTAAAATCTCAAAATTTGGGTGAAATATTGTAGTTTAATATCATGTAATTTTGAAAATGTAATTTTAAAAATAAATCTTGGAAAATTTGGTCAAACTAAAATAGCTGAATTAAAATTATTATTTTAGTTCGATTTTATTACCAGTGCATTTAGTTTCAACGGTTATCTAAACCCTGTTTGGTGGTAAATAAGACGTCGAACGTCTTCAACGTCATCTAACGGAAGCTTCAGGCAATGTCTTGTAACGACGAGGTCGAACCTTATACCATGTTCGGACCGAAAATTTAAAAGATTAGATTGCATTTAATAATTTCATAACCCAAAAGTGTTCTCACTGCCGTTAGGAAGATCAAAAAACAGCTGTTATTGTCATTCAAGAATTCACATCGCTTAATATTTATCAAAAGAAAAGCTTGTCATATAGTATTCTGAAATAAAAGCCGTATTTTTTAAATATTTTCCATATAATAGAAATATAATAGAAATAATAAATGCATTATTTCATTTGTTAAGTCGATTTTCAGGTGAAATTATATTCATTGCTTTAAAAAAAATTTGTTTGTTTACATTTTTTCCTTTGTAGTGTCTAAATCAGCTGTGATAATGTAACAGATTTCCAGTGCTGACAAGTAGATTAAGCAAAACCAGAGTCACACAGAGAGATTTAGCGTGGATCATTTTCAAAACATTTCAATGAAGTGATTTGGAACTGTCATTTTTGTATGGCGAAATCTTGATAAATTTTTAAGATTAGTGGGATAATCCATTTAACAGCCGAAATCGTGTGATTAGGTATCGGTCTGAACATAGTATTAGGTTAGGTGTTCTACTATAGTACGTTCTACTCGCGTTGAGCGGTGGCTTTTAACATTTAGAAAAGTTTTGTGGTATGTCAGGCTCAATTTTGATTAGGCAGGGTTTTAACCACGTCAGTTTGTCTCAAATACGGAAATTCTGTAATTTGTTAAACCCCTAAGACTGCGATCTAATCCTTTTTCGATATGTAAGTTTGAAGCTACTAACTTCTACATAACCTCAAATTTCTGGATAAAAAATAATACAACTTTAGAATAATTGCTGATGTTAAATTTTTTTTAGTTTTAGTTTCGAAGCTGCTGGCAGTTTGTTCAAGCATTTTCTATAGTTTGTTCGGTTCTCTGAAGAGTAAAGTTTTAAATGCGTTTTTTCCAAACTTTCAAAGTCGGTTGTCAAGTGATTTCGCCAACTACTCAACCGATCTTAATAAAATTTCTCACTAGTCTTCGTGATCTTATTTTGCAGGTTTTGAACGAAGCTTGTTTGTTTTATAAATTAAAAAAAAAATATGTAAAAACGTTCAACCAAAAATAAAATTTTCACTTTTTTAGTTTTCTATCGGTAAATGCCTAGTTTATGGACTTAATTACAACACGTATTTTTTGTGTTGATCCTGTAAGAAGTTCTGCTTTCAACCCGGAGGCACCTTTTTTCCGAGGCATTGCACGAAATTACCTCGTAATGGCCGATTTTTGAATATTTCCTTTGAAAGTTTTCACGAAGTTGATGTAAAATATAGATCTATATTGAAATATTTAATTTTTTTTTGTATATGAAAAACAAGTTTTTGAGACTAGACCGTTTTTTGTTTGTGGAAATGCAACCCCTTAAGAGAAGAGCAAAAAAATACATTTTTTAGGAGCTAGAGAGTTAACATTTTCCAGAGGATCGTTCTTCGTTAAATTTTGTAAAAAACCTTTAAACACGGCTTATGTCAGGATCAATGGCTTTCTATGCCGATTCTCCATAAAAATCTGTAAAATTAAGAATTTTTGCTTATTTTTGCTAATTTATTTTCCGTAAATATATATGCATATGTATATTCTATAATATATATTTAAATTCGAATTTGCAAATGTGCGCAGTGGTCCATTTGCCATTTTGCCGATTTTTTTGCGCTCTTACGTTTTTTGCTCTTTTTTTTAATTTTGGTTATATGTAGGTATGTATGTGGGTATATATTTTCCTTAAATTTAAATGTGCGTCGCATTGTCAAAATTAAGACAAAAGCAATCTGGCTATTTGGCCGCACATAAATAATACTAGATAATAGCCGCGCGGAAGAAGGCACGTACAAAGGTACATATATATGTATGTATATATATGTATGTCTGTACATACATATACATATATTCGTGCTCGTAAACATCAGCTAATCCAGCTTGCCTCTCTCGCCGAACATTTAGCTGCGATTAGATTGTTGTGGAGAGGTTTGTGTTGTTGTTGTCTAGAGGTTTATGCACTCTGCTTGTTTTACGTTCACCGTAAGCATGATTGATGGATTTACAAACATTAATTACTTTTTTCTTAATTTTAATTACATTAATTTCTTCACTTATGGTTTCTGAAGATATTGCTTTCATGAAAGGGAGCGTTAGTTAGGCCTAGCATGCCCAAACTCGTAGCAAAATATTTTTATGATTTTCAGACTTGAATTGAAAATAAAAGATAATGATGAAAAATAATATTAAATAAAAAAAAAAAAATAATTTTGAATGTCAGCGGCAGATCATTTTATAGGCACCTTCCAGAGCAGATTGGGAGTTTAAAAAAATTGCCATTAAATATATATATGTGTCGTGAAGTGCTCGTCTGTAGTAATATCTACTCACATAATAATTTGCAGACGATTAGGTCGTAATTCTACATTTCTTTGTCTCTCTGTTTCGTAATGTTGCTTTTGTTCTAAAACACATTAATTGCAGCAGTTCAGCAGCCTTTAAGATCGCTTCCATTGGAATCGTTTAATTATATATGTATAAATCTATGTACATATGTATGTATGTAGGTATGTATGTATGTATGTATGTATGTATATATGTATATATCCATAATTTGCCACTTTTGTTCCCACCAAGGTAACTTCTCACTCCACAGTTTTGCATAGCTGCCAAAAACGTGAGAGTTTCTTTAATTTCTTTGTGAGTGTGTATACTTATTCCTTTAGCAGCGAATTCACGCTTTTGATCTCCACATTGTCATTCCCATCAACGTTCCACCAATTGCTTTCAACCGAATGCTTCAGTGCGAAAATTATGATTTGAGAACCTTTTAAAAATTTTAATAAGCATGTCTTTAGTCATATGCAGACAGGTGCGAATCTAATTTTCTACTTTATTAATGATTATTCAAATTTTCGTCTACATCGTGCTTATTTTGGTGTTAGTAGCTGTATTTTAGAACAAAGTAGGAGTGGATGTCTCCAGAGGTTAGGCGCGTGAAAAAACTGATTTATGAGTTCATGACTTTGTAGCTCACAAAAATTCAAAGAGTCGAGTGGAGAAAGGGGTAAATGGGATTTTTGCATAGATTTCGTTTTAGCAATTTCCCATGAAACCCATTGTCACTACTCTATTTGAGTATAAACATCGGAAACTTAACCGACCGTTTGCATGTCGAGGAAAGTGTCAAAGCAAGCATAAAAAATATGTGTTTCCGTTAGCAGCACCGTTCAAAGGTAACGGGTTCATTAAATTGGAAGTCGATACTATTTTTGCTATTGTAGCAGTTACGAGACCTTGTTAAGGGGGTATTCTAGTCTAGAAGCATGAATTTCAGGTAATTTCTAAAGTGTCGTAAAAAAAAAGGGAATTAATATTTTTAAAATCCATTTTTTTTTTACTAGTTATTTATTAATTTTTGAAGAGTACAGAAAAAAATTAAAAACTAAAAAAAGTAAAAACTTTCAAAAATTATAAGCTGACGAAGTGGGCGGTCCCTAAAAATTTCCACGTGACCATGCCCATGATTTCAACCCTCCTAGTTATCTGAAACCAAAAAGAAAAAAAGATTATTAAACTAGAATAATGTCGCAATGCCTGTAAAAAAAAAAAATTTTTTTTTTTCACTTTTTCTGACTATTTCGAATTTTTAAAAATAATAAAAATAAAAATTTTTTGATAGAGCTAGTTCCAAAAAGACAAGCCTATAAAGAAGACTCTATAAAGATTTCAAATAAATCGGTCCACTGAACCTGAGAAATCGTGGGCATCGTTCCGAAAAAGTCGGTTTTGAGAAAAACGCGTTTAAAGTTTCCCTAATGTCTTTTGTTTGATTAGTTCTGGCCGAACTAGTTTGGATGCCGGGTCAGAAAAATACCTATATCTCCGAAAATAATTTGAATTTTGTAAAATCCCCTTGTACACATATTCTTGACAAATTAAACTTTGAAAATATATAAAAAAAAAACGATTTTTTTTTTTTAATTTGTAGACTAGAACACCCCCTTAAGTGATTAGAATTTGATATTTATTGAAGAATAATAGAAATAAAGATCACGATGGTGTTATAACTTTTCTGGAAGTATTGTTCGTGATGTCATGGAAAAAAAGACGAATGAAAAGGTACAACACAACGACCTTTGGTCTTCTGCTCCAACAGAGCTCAGACATTATTGTGGTTACCAGGATTTTCAGTCTTGTTTCTCTTATATTCACATAACGCGAAGTCCATACTTAAGTAATATTGCAGAAAAGCTCGTACTGATATTACTTTATATGAACTCGTGGTTCCAATAGTTGCTACAGTTCCCTTGTACTTGGTAGACAAGCACTGCGTTTGCAGCCGATCTCAATTTCGGGACAGTCAAGGAAGACTTCTAAAAAACTTAACAATCAGAGGTGGTAACTGTGTTCTCCAGAAGTTCTATTATTGACTCGGTCATAGAGCGGCCGATATTAAGATAGCTTTGTGGAAGCAAATATTATAGAAAAGTTTTGAAAATAGTTTTCGCAACGGTTCGAAACAGTAAGGATCGGCTGTGAAAATGCAAGCAAACCTAAAGCGGAACAAAACCTGTTTTAGATTTACGATTTTTGAATACCGAACGAATTCTTCCTGATAATTTCTTTTATATGAAATATATTTCCGGCAACTGTTCAAACTGACTTTTTTTTGTTGATTTTGAGTTGTTGTCTTCCAATTTTTTTTTTTTTATCAATATTTACACGCGGCCTGTCATGCTTGCCTAAGACCTCTGTGCAAATAGAGTGGAGTAAGTAACCTCGTGACGACCCGCAAACGCCGACGCCAACCGCGACGTCGCCTTCCCATTCAAGAAATCTACCATTTGGTGTTTCGGTTTGATTTTGGTTGACGATTTATTTGTGGAGGGGCCAATGGCTTTTGCTGGCTCTTAAGCCAGCCGGCGAGCTGAGTGAAGCTCTTTGTTTGAAAGGCTGTCGTAGGCTGCAAAGTGTTTGGGCTCAAAAGGCTTTTACATTGCCTTATGTGAGCTTTTATTACTTTTTGATAGTGTACTTGTATGTATGTATAGTATATATGTGTGCTTGTTCTTGTGGGGGTGACGTCGTAATATCATCTGCCTTTGCTTTGAACGCTTTTGCAAGCTGTCGCTAAGCAAATATTTGTTACAGCAGTTATGGTAGAATTTGAGTAAGCCCAAAGTCGCTATAGCGTGTGTTGTTGTTGTAGTTATGTATGTGGGTTATGTGACATTATTAATAATGCTGATTAGAATTATTGCTTTGTACAATTGCTTGCAATTTAGCAATGTAGCAAGCTTATCTCAACGGCCGTATATACATATATGTATGTATGTATATACTGTATATTAGCAATGGTACATTTGTATACATCTGTTTGTTTCCGTAATTGTCAGAAAAAATGAATGAACATATGATTGCATGAATGAATGCCTGCTCGGCGATAAACTTTGCCTCTTTCCGTTGCAAAATTCAAAATCAAAAACAAATTCGAAAACAAGAAAAAATGTTAACTTCGGCTACACCGAAGCTTTAATACCCCTCACAGTCGCATTTCTTATAGTATACAAGGGTAAAGAAATATTTTTGACTTGATTTTGATTTATCAGTTTCTATGGCAGCTATATGCTAAAGTGGTCCGTCTGAACAATATGTGCGGAGATTGTAGAGTTGGCGTGGACTACGATCCAAGCCAGATTTCGTGAAGATATCTTGTCAAATAAAAAAGTTTTCCATACAAGGACTTGGTTTTGATCTATCACTTTGTATGGCAGCTATATGCTAGAGTGGTCTGATTTTAACATATCCTTCAGAGCTTCCAGGGTTACCTTTGGTAAAAATATGTGCCAGATTTCGTGAACGTATCTCGTCAAATAAAAAAGTTTTCCATACAAGGACTTGGTTTTGATCTATCAGTTTGTATGACAGCTATATGATATAGTGGTCCGATTTGAGTATTTTCTTCAGAGCTTGTAGAGTTACATTGGAAAATAATGTTTTCCAAATTTCGTAGAGATATCTTGTCAAATAAAAAAGTTTTCCATACAAGGACTTGATTTGGATCTATTAGTTTGTATGGCAGCTATATGCTAGAGTGGTCTGATTTCAACATATCCTTAAGAGCTTGTAGGGTTACCTTGGGTAATAATACGTGCCAGATTTCGTGAACGTATCTTGTCAAATAAAAAAGTTTTCCATACAAGGACTTGATTTTGATCATACAGAGGCAGCTGGACATGGCTAGCTGGACTCAGCTCGTCATGCTGATCATTTATATATGAATATATTTTTTATAGGATCTCTGTAGTTTCTTTCTTAATGTTATGTGCTTCATGGCAGACTTAATCTACCCTGTCCTGGGTATAAAAATACAACATGCAAATATATATGTACGTATGTATGTGTGTATTGCACGAAGCATGTCATTTAAAGTCTATGCCGACGGAGGAAACGTTAATTTTGTGACTTTTTCACCAGTGTTCTGTTTGACAATTTTATTTCCCTGTTTTATTTGTGTCACTTTTTTCAGTTTTTGTTTTTGTTATTATTATTTTTAATGCATTGAGGTCAGCCTGTAGCTTTCGTTCGAATTTCTTTATTTGCTGCAAAACAGTAAAAATATGTTTGTATGCGCACACATACATACATACATACATACATACATACATACATACATACATACATACATACATACATACATACATACATACATACATACAAACAAACAAATAAACGCTACTTCCTTGCCTGCCTGTGCCATGAGCTGCCATATGCAAGTCCATGCGCAGAGTGTCTTCATTTAGATTTTGCAATTTTTTTTTCGCAAAAATGAAAGAGAAAAGTAAACGCAAAGAATATTCAGCGCACACTGCTGTTGCTTCAGATTTTTAATATTTTTGTGCTTTTATTTTTTATTTAATTTTTGATTTTTTTTCCTTTTTCGGCTGCATCTCCGCTTGCAAATAAATAATAAATAAATAAATAACTCACAGCCAACACAACAAACGCTTTGCGAATTCTTAATGACTGTGGCGCGCAGCGTAGGCATACAGCCACAAAAAACAATAACAACAACAGCAACAATGCGTAAATTCTGTGCTGCTACTGAATGCCAAAATGTCGTTGAATTGATGGGCCGGAAGTTGAATTTGTGCAATGTCGTCTTTAGTGTTTGAGTTGGTGTTTTGCTGCTGTTGCGCTTTATTTGTTTGTTGTTATTGTATGCTGTATGCTTTTATTACACTTATTTGCGCTACTTGTTGACTTGTGTTTGCGGCGCGCAATCTCTGCAACGGATTTTCGGGAAATTGCCAAACGGAAGCGTCGTCGTTCTATATGAACATACACATACATACATATGCACATGGAAACAAAACAGCATACATATAATACATAACTACAACGACTTAGTAGCGAAGCCGTTACAGCTTGCTTGCGCAAACAGCAAACAGTTTCATCTGAAAAAGTCTCCACCCACAAGTAGGCGTTAATGGGCTGTGTAGACTTTTGACCAACGCGCGCCAGCGCCTAACGCTATTTGGTTACCCTTTCGTCGAGTAATCGTTGCACTAACACACACGCCTTTACACAACGTCAAAACACACACACGCTCAGCGCGCGCACCGGCATCTGTAATGGCTTAATTGTCGGCGAACATGCAACAAGTCGTCGAAACCTTGGCTTTGTTTACCTTTTCAATGGCAGCGACAGCAGCAAGTAAAGCACACCACGGCATCGCACAGCACTGCACAACCTAATAGCAATAGCTGCCTATCGAAACTTCAGCAGCACTTGGCATTAGCCGCACTGCGCTCCAGTAGTTTGCTAATGATTCTTCTGGCAGGCGCGCGCGCACCATGCCATTCCCATTTCTGATGCTTGAATGTTGCTGCCGCTTCAATTAAATGCACTGCAGTTCGAAGCGTCTTACCTTGTTACGTGCCTTTGTGCATGCTATGCACGTTGGCGTAGGTTCAGGTTGAGCCCCTTCTCATTTCGATTGCATTTGGCTGGGGTAGGGTGGCGCGCTGATCATGAGCATTATAGCTAATGTGGCAGGCCACCAATTGCACGGCGGGTGCATTAATGTATTCTTAAGGGGTCCAAAGGCGCAATTATACATTAAGTGTATTAGGCATTGTGTTGTAAGTGTTGTTAGTGTTGTTTGGTAAGAAAAAACATCATAAACCGTATAAAAATAGATTAAAAAGGTAGTGTCATTGACACCCAGTGGGGGAAGTTGCGCTGTGCATCGGTGTACTGCAATGATAGCTCAACGCTTTTAATATTGCCTATTTATTAAAATATATTATTCGATTTTTCGCAACGGTATTCTAATTTTACTATAAAAAATTTATTATAAAAAAGAAGTTTAAGCAGGTAGCAATGCTATAATCTCTGAGCACATTGTCCATAGCAAACCACTATAACATAAGTTAGAATGAAATTGTTTTTGTAAATTCGAAATATTTTGAGCACCTAAAATAAGTAACTATAATTTAATTGTTTTTATTTTTGAAGTGATTTTGAAAAAAAAAAATCAATGAGACATTACAACATGCATTGATCTACCGAAAACCTTTGCATAAACCTTGCCTACATTTCGGCGCAGTGAGTTGAAGCGAATTCTTAAGGAAAAGGCATCGTTACAACTTCATTAAAAGCCCACAAGATTTATGTAAAAGCAATTATATAGCACAATGGGAGCCCTTAAAAAAAATTATAGCCAAGTAAATAAACTGATTCAATCAACTTGCATTTAACACTTTGAGCCCCGCGTGCCCCACCGGTGGACATTTATGTTTTGACGATTTGGGGCAATGTGACCACCCGTGAGCATTGGTAGATTTTCAGGAACAGGAGGAACAGGAAAAAAAACAAAAATACATTTGGTTTATCAAAAATAAATATCAAAAAGTCACCTCAATCGCAAAAAATCAATAAAACTAAGTAAACAAATTTTGGTCTCAGCTTGTCAACTAAAGCACAACCCTTCGTCAGCATGCGGTCCACCGGTGCAGAAAAAAAAATGACCACGGGTGGACACGCGGGGCTCAAAGTATAAAAAACTATGAAAAACTGCTATCTAATATTAAGCAACCTTCTTTTCTTAAACAGAAAATTGTTTTGAAATATAATTTAATCGAAAATATTTGCATTTACTGAAAGATTTCTTTTTTTGTTTGCTTTCTTTGAAATTACAATGTCTTGAGAATATACTGTGAAAATTTCAGACAGAAATTCGAAATATTTCGGGAGTTATAACGAGTTTCCTAGAGCCTCAGAGTTCTCTCTCTCGCAGTTGTTGAACTTTAAACGTGTTTTTCTCAAAACATTGTTTTTCTGGTCGGCCCGAGACCTAACTTTTTTTCTACTGAACCGATTGCTTTCAAATTTTAACGAGCTTTCTCGTCGCAACTAACGAGAATTTTTTAACCCTTAACGTTTTATTTTACACCCCTTTCTTTGCTAAAATAAAAGGACTTTTTTTCAAAATCCGCCATTTTGTTATTTGCCCTTGAAATTTATTATCAGTAGTTACGACCAAAATGACATGTCTATAGATTAAGAATAATCAAGAATATTTGATTTCAGATAACATCAAGAGCCAAAATCACCCGCGCCACCCACGTGCATTTTGTTTTTTTTTTTTTTTTTGAGGTTCCAACTTCGAGCGACAAAAATAATAGTAATAAAGTTTTAGATTTTTTCAAATTCATTTTTTTTTATATGTTCAATATGTAAATAAAAATAGTCTAAATATTCAAGATAATTCGTTTTTATTTTCCTATAAAATCCACCCTCCAAAGAAGTCATGAAAATAGGCATAAGTTACCAGGCTATTACCTTAAAGCCCTTGCCACATTTTGGCGCTACGAGTTTAATATCAAAATCTAAAATGCAAAAAAAAAGTAACATCACTTTTCATAAATTTTCAAGTCAAGGAAAATCGATTTAATAGAAACAACTCAAATTGAAATGAAATTTTGATTTTTGGTTATAAAATTCTAGATGTAAGCAATACATCTTATAGCTGAAGCTTAAAATTTTATACATTCGTATACTATAATAAGATATAGGGAATCGTAAGCTACACAAAGCTCAATTTTTATTGTTCTGATGAGACATTGTTTTGCATTTTAGGTGACGATATATAGATATAGCCGCGGGAAACTTATAGTTTCGAGAAATTTTCGTTTAAGGAGCTATACCAGTGTGGATTTTTTTTGTTTTTTTTTTTTTTGTTTTTGCTTTTTCGATAATTTGTGATAGTCTGTATTTCCAAAAATATCCTGTGAAATCGGGAAGTTCGTATCTTGAATAGTTTTTGAATGGCAGTATTCTAAAGAGCGCCCGCTCGCAGGTATAAATTGGATAATTGAAACTTTAAACGCATTTTCCTTTGATAAGGATCACTTGTATCATGGATTTGCCAAACCGAACTTTGGCGGCTCCTTTTCTGCGAATATATCAACGAGGGAGAAGGTAGCGAGCTTCTTTAAGGATAAGTCGCAGCTTGGGGGAGAAGATAGGTGGAGGAGTTTACTGTTCTGTGTCTATCTGCTCCAGCTTCAGACTTCCTGACTATTGCAGTGCCTTTCCCAAACCGAGGTTGCAGCCATTAAAGAAGCAGCAGCCTCCTTCAGAGAAGTGAACATTCACTCAGATAGCAGAGCGGTGATACTAACCTTGACCTCATTAACAGTGCTTTCAGGGTTCGTCGAGTGCCTAACCTCGATGTCAATAGCATCGAGTGTCTTTGTGATAAGAGTGGTGTAGCTGACAGGCCATAGCGGAGTAGCAGGCTGATGGGCTAGCAAGGAAAGGTACCATAGAGCCGCTATCGGTAGAATGGGGGCGAATCGGTGCTCCCGTATCCTCTTGTGTTCGTAGACAGCTGGATTTGAGGAAGCTTGCCTAGCGCTGAGCCACCATCGGTACATGTCGCAAAAGCCTTTTGACACTAGATCAATCGCAAGAGATCAGAGCCTCTCCCTAAGTGTGGGGCTTTGAACAGGCCATTGTCCTATTGCCGTCAATGCTGTAAGTTCGGGAATATACATATATGTTATAAATAGATAAAGTAAAAGAAGAAGAAAGAAGTTTTTGTGAAAGAAACATTAACGATTTGTTATAATTACTTTAGTAAACTAAAAAAATTTTTCTGCTTGTTTACCGCATGCCACGCTCTGTGCGCGACACCCTGTATACGATTTACCCCATTTCCCAGCTAATGCGCACCTTCTCAAATCACTTCACTTACATTCTTACTTAACCAAATAGAGTAATCGGCGCGCTTTAACCCACAAGCGCGCATCAACAACAACAACAACAACACGTAAACATTGAAACAATACAACAAAAAAGTAGTGAGTACGTAGTATATTTATACTATGATTACACGGCTATGAGAATGTAAGAAAGTAAAACCGAAGCG
>CM050325.1:95824320-95860621 GCA_027475135.1 Bactrocera correcta
GTGTATATACAAGAAAATCGACTTTATACCTAAATATAAGATTACGGAATTGTCCCAAATATGCTGTCGTTATGCCGCCAAGGCTTTGTATCACCTTCAATACGTTAAAGAAGGTTTATTAACTTAAATATGTTAAACTAATGATTTGAAGCATTTCGATATCGATGCTAAATGAGTATATACAAGAAAATCGAATTTATACCTAAATATAAGATAACGGAACTCTTCCAAATGTACTGCCGTTATGCCGTTAAGGCTTTATGTAGACTTCAGTGTGTTAAAGAAGGTTATTATAAATAACTTGAAAATGTAAACTAATGATTTGAAGAATTTCGATATCGAATTTCTAAATGTGTATATACAAGAAAATCGACTTTTATACCTAAATATAAGATTACGGAATTGTCCCAAATATACTGTCGTTATGCCAACATGGTTTGTATCAACCCGCAATACCTTAAAGAAGGTTAATTAACTTTTAAAAATGTTAAACTAATTTATTTGAAGCATTTCGATATCGATTGCTAAATGAGTAAATACAACATAATCGAATTCATACCAAAAAAAAATAACATAACGGAACTTTTTCCAAATGCACTGCCGTTATACCGTTAAGGGGCCAAAAAAAAGGATTAATTAACTCAAATATGTTAAACTAATGATTGAAGCATATTTGGCATCGATAGCTAAATATGTATATACAAGAAAATCGACTTTATACCTAAATAAAGGGTTACGGAATTGTCCCAAATACTGCCGTTATGCCGCCAAGGCTTTATATCAACCTTCAATACGTTAAAGAAGGTTAACTAACTTAAATATGTTAAACTAATGATTTGAAACATTTCGATATCGATTGCTAAATGAGTATATACAAGAAAATCGAATTTATACCTAAATATAAGATAACGGAACTTTTTCCAAATGTACTGCCGTTATGCCGTTAAGGCTTTATGTAGACTTCAGTGCGTTAAAGAAGGTTTATTATAAATAACTTGAAAATGTAAAACTAATGATTTGAAGAATTTCGATATCGAATTTCTAAATGTGTATATACAACAAATCGACTTTTATACCTAAATAAAAGATAACGGAATTCTTCCCAAATGCGCTGCCGTTATGCCTTAAGGCTTTTATGTAACTGCAATAAGATAAAGAAGGAATAATTAACTTTTAAAAATGTTAAACTTTTTGATTTGAAGCATTTCGATATCGATTGCTAAATATGTAAATACAAAAAAATCGACTTTATACCTAAAATATTTAAAATTACGGAATTTTTTCTTTAAAAGCACTGCAGTTATACCGTTAAGGCAAAAAAAGGTTTATTAACTTAAACGTAAAACTAATGACTTTTAAGCATTTCGATATCGATAGCTAAATAGTATATACAAGAAAATCGACTTTATACCTAAATAAAGGGTTAGAAATTCTTCTAAATGCACTGCCGTTATGCCGCCAAGGCTTTTATAACTTCAATAAGAAAAAGAAGGTTAACTTTAAATTAAATATGTTAAACTAATGATTTGAAACATTTCGATATCGATTGCTAAATGTGTATATACAAAAAATCGAATTTATACCTAAATATAAGATAACGGAATTCTTAAATGTACTGCCGTTATGCCGTTAAGGCTTTATGTAGACTTCAGTAAGATTTAAAAAAGGTTAATTAATTCAAAATGTTTAAAAACCCGTGATCTTTAAGCATTTCGATATCGATTGCGAAATGTATACATACAACAATATCGAATTTATACCTAAATAAAAGATAACGGAATTCTTCAACATGTACTGCCGTTATGCCGCCAAGGCTTTTTATCACCCTTTAATAAGATTTAAAAAGGAATAATTAACTTTTAAAAATGTTAAACTTTTGGTGTGAAGCATTTCGATATCGATTGCTAAATATGTAAATACAAAAAAAATCGACTTTGTACCTAAATATTAGATTACGGAATTCTTTTAAATGCACTGCAGTTATACCGTTGAGGCTTTATGTAGACTTCAGTGCGTTAAAGAAGGTTTATTTTAAATAACTTGCAAACGTAAAACTAATGATTTGAAGCATTTCGATATCGATTGCTAAATGAGTATATACAAGAAAATCGACTTTATACCTAAATATAAGATTATAAAATTCTTCTAAATGCACTGCCGTTATGCCGTTAAGGCTTTTGTAGACTTCAGTAAGAAAAAGATGGGTTTAAATTTAAATTAAATATGTTAAACTAATGATTTGAAGCATTTCGATATCGATTGCTAAATGTGTATGTACAAAAAATTGACTTTATACCTAAATATAAGATAACGGAATTCATATAAATGTACTGCCGTTATGCCGTTATGGCTTTATGTAGACTTCAGTAAGATAAAGAAGGTTAATTAATTCAAATATGTTAAACCAGTTATCTGAAGCATTTCGATATCGATTGCGAAATGTATACATACAAGAAAATCGAATTTATACCTAAATATAAGATTACGGAATTCTTCCACATGTACTGTCGTTATGCCGCCATGGCTTTTTATCACCTTCAATACGTTAAAGAAGGTTAATTATTTTAAATATGTTAAACTAGTGGTGTGAAGCATTTCGATATCGATTGCTAAATGTGTAAATACAAGAAAATCGACTTTATACCTAAATATAAAATTATAACATTACGGAATTCTTCTAAATTCACTGCCATTACACCGTTAAGGCTTTATGTAGACTTCAGTAAGCTAAAAAATGTTTATTAACTTAAAATATTAAACTAATGATTTGAAGCATTTCGATATCGATAGCAAAATGAGTATATACACGAAAATCAATTTTATACCTATATATAAGATTACGGAATTCTTCTACATGCACTGCCGCTATGCCGCCATGGCTATATGCCAACTTCAGATCGTTAAAGAAAGTTTATTAACTTAAATATGTTAAACTAATGAGTTGAAGCATCTCGATATCGATTGCTAAATGTATATATACAACAAAATCGACTTTATACCTAAATATAAGATTACGGAATTCTTCTAAATGCACTGCCGTTATACCGTTATGGCTTTAGGTAAACATCAGTAAGATAAAGAAGGTTAATAACCATAAATATGTTAAACTATCGATTTGAAGCATTTCAATATCGATTGCTTAATGTGTATATACAAGAAAATCCAATTTATACCTAAATGTAAGATTACGAATTTCTTCTAAATGCACTGCCGTTATGCCGACATGGCTTTATATCAACTTCAATAAGTTAAAGAAGGTTAACTAACTTAAATATGTTAAACTAATGATTTAAAACATTTCGATATCGCTTGCTAAATGTGTATATATAAGAAAATCGAATTTATACCTAAATATAAGATAACGGAATTCTTCTAAATGCACTGCCGTTATGCCGTTAAGGCTTTATGTAGACTTCAGTAAGATAGAGGGGAATAATTAACTTAAATATGTTAAACTCGATTGCTAAATATGTAAATACAAGAAAATCGACTTTAAACATTAATATAAGATAACGGAATTCTTCTAAATGCACTGCAGTTTTCCCGTTAAGGCTTTATGTAGACTTCAGTGCGTTAAAGAAGGTTTATTAATTTTAATATGTTAAACTTATGATTTGAAGCATTTCGATATCGATTACTAAATGTGTATATACAAGAAAATTGACTTTACATATACCTAAATATAAGATTACGGAATTCTTCCAAATGTACTGTCGTTATGCCGCCATGGTTTGTATCAACTACAGTACGTTAAAGAAGGTTAATTATTTTAAATATGTTAAACTAATGGTTTGAAGCATTTCGATATCGACTGCTAAATGTGCATATAGAAGAAAATCGAATTTATACCTAAATATAAGATTACGGAACTCTTCCAAATGCACTGCCGTTATGCCGTTAAGGCTTTTGTAGACTTCAGTAAGATAAAGAGGATTAATTAACTCAAATCTGTTAAACTTATGATGTGAAGCATTTCGATATCGATTGCTAAGTATGTAAATACAAGAAAATCGACTTTTTACCTAATTATAAGGTTACGTAATTCTTCTTAATGCACTGCCGTTATGCCGCCATGGCTTTATGTCACCTTCGGTAGGTTAAAAAAAGTAATTTAACTTAAATATGTTAAACTAATGATTTGAAGCATTTCGATATCGATTGATAAATGTGTATATACAAGAAAATCGATTTTATACCTAGATATAAGATTACGGAATTCTTCTACATGCACTGCCGTTATGCCGCCATGGCTTTATGTCACCTTCGGTAGGTTAAAAAAGGTAATTTAACTTAAATATGTTAAACTAATGATTTGAAGCATTTCGATATCGATTGCTAAATGTGCTAGTACAAGAAACCTGACTTTATACCTAAACATAGGATAAAGAAGGTTAATTAACTTAAAAAAGTTAAACTAGTAATTTGAAGCATTTTGATATCGCTTGCTAAATGAGTATATACAAGAAAGTCGAATTTATACCTAAATATAAGATAACGGAATTCTTCTAAATGCAGTGCAGTTATACCGCTAAGGCTTTGTGTAGACTTCAGTGCGTTAAAGAAGGTTTATTATCTTAAATATGTTAAACTAATGATTTAAAGCATTTCGATATCGATTGCTAAATGCGTATTTTGAACAAAATCGACTTTATACCTAAATATAAGATTACGGAACTCTTCCAAATGCACTGCCGTTATGCCGTTAAGGCTTTTGTAGACTTCAGTAAGATAAAGAGGATTAATTAACTCAAATCTGTTAAACTTATGATGTGAAGCATATCGGCATCGATTGCTAAATGTGTATATACACGAAAATCGACTTTATACCTAAATATAAGATTACGGAATTGTCCCAAATATGCTGCCGTTATGCCGCCATGGCTTTGTATCACCTTCAATACGTTAAAGAAGGTTTATTAACTTAAATATGTTAAACTAATGATTTGAAGCATTTCGATATCGATTGCTAAATGAGTATGTACAAGAAAATCGAATTCATACCTAAATATAAGATTACGTAATTCTTCTAAATGCACTGCCGTTATGCCGTTAAAGCTTTTGCAGACTTCAGTAAGAAAAAGGTGGTTAAGTAACTTAAATATGTTAAACTAATGATTTGAAGCATTTCGATATCGATTGCTAAATATGTAAATACAAGAAAATCAACTTTATACCTTAATATAAGATTACGAAATTCTTCTAAATGCACTGCAGTTATGCCGTTAAGGCTTTATGTAGACTTCAGTGTGTTAAAGAAGGTATATTATAAATAACTTGAAAATGTAAAACTAATGATTTGAAGCATTTCGATATCGATTGCTAAATGTGTATATACAAGAAAATCGACTTTACATGTACCTAAATATAAGATTACGGAATTCTTCCAAATGTACTGTCGTTATGCCAACATTGTTTGTATCAACTACAATACGATAAAGAAGGTTAATTATTTTAAATATGTTAACTAATGGTTTGAAGCATTTCGATATCGACAGCTAAATGTGTAAATACAACAAAATCGACGTTATACCTAAATATAAAATTATAACATTACGGATTTCTTCTAAATGCACTGCCGTTATACCGTTAAGGCTTTATGTAGACCTCATTAAGCTAAAAAATGTTTATTAACTTAATATGTTAAACTAATGATTTGAAGCATTTCGATATCGATAGCTTAATGTGTATATACAAGAAAATCGACTTTATACCTGAATATAAGATTACGGAATTCTTCTACATGCACTGCCGTTATGCCGCCATGGCTTTATATCAACTTCAATATGTTAAAGAAAGTTAACTAACTTAAATATGTTAAACTAATGATTTAAAACTTTTCGATATCGCTTGCTAAATGTGTATATACAAGAAAATCGAATTTATACCTAAATATAAGATAACGGAATTCTTCTAAACTCACTGTCGTTATGCCGTTAAGGCTCTATGTGGACTTCAGTAAGATTGAGGGGAATAATTAACTTAAATATGTTAAACTTATGATTTGATGCATTTCGATATCGTTTGCTAAATATTTAAATACAAGAAAATCGACTTTGTCCCTAAATATAAGATTACGGAATTCTTTTAAATGCACTGCAGTTATACCGTTAAGGCTTTACGTAAACTTCAGTGCGTTAAAGAAGGTTTATTATAAATAACTTGAAAATGTAAAACTAATGATTTGAAGCATTTCGATATCGATTGCTAAATGTGTATGTACAACAATTTTGACTTTATACCTAAATAAAAGATAACGGAATTCTTCAACATGCGCTGCCGTTAAGGCTTTTGTAGACTTCAGTATGAAAAAGATGGTTAATTAACTTAAATATGTTAAACTAATATTTTGAAGCATTTCGATATCGATTGCTAAATGAGTATACACAAGAAAATCGACTTTGTACCTAAATATAAGCTTATGGAATTCTCCTAAATGCACTGCTGTTATGCCGCCATGGCTTCATGTCACCTTCGGTAGGTTAAAGAAGATAATTTAACTTAAATATGTTAAACTAATGATTTGAAGCATTTCGATATCGATAGCTAAATGTGCTAGTACAAGAAACTTGACTTTATACCTAAACATAGGATAACGGAATTCTTTCAAATGCACTGCCGTTAAGCCGCCATGGCTTTATGTCAACTACAGTTCGTTAAAGAAGGTTTGTTATCTTAAATATGTTAAACTAATGATTTGAATCATTTCGATATCGATTGCTAAATATGCAAATACAAGAAAATCGACTTTATACCTTAATATAAGTTTACGGAATTCTTCTAAATGCACTGCAGTTATACCGTTAAGGCTTTATGTAGACTTCAGTGCGTTAAAGAAGGTTTATTAACTTTAATATGTTAAACTAATGATTTGAAGCATTTCGATATCGATTACTAAATGTGTATATACAAGAAAATCGACTTTATACGTAAATATAAGATAACGGAATTCTTCTACATGCACTGCCGTTATGCCGCAATGATTTTATGCCAACTTTAGTTCTTCGAAGAAAGTTTATTAACTTAAATATGTTAAACTAATGAGTTGGAGCATCTCGATATCGATTGCTAAATGTGTATATACAACAAAATCGAATTTATACCTAAACATAAGATTACGGAATCCTTCTACATGCACTGCCGTTATACCGCCATTACTTTTTGTTAACTTCAGTGCGTTAAAGAAGGCTTATTAACTTAAATATGTTAAAATAATGATTTGAAACATTTCGATATATATATCGACTTTATATCTAAATATAAGATTATACCTAAATATAAGATTACGTAATTCTTCTAAATGCACTGCCGTTATGCCGTTAAGGCTTGATGTAGACTTCTGGAAATAAATAGGGTTACTTAACTTAGATATGTTAAACTAATGATTTGAAGTATTTCGATATCGATTGCTCGATGTGTTTATACAACGAATGTATTTTATACCTAAATATAAAATTACGGAATTCTTCTACATGCACTGCCGTTATGCCGCCATGGCTTCATGTCACCTTCGGTAGGTTTAAGAAGGTAATTTATCTTAAATATGTTAAACTAATGATTTGAAGCATTTCGATATCGATTGCTAAATGTGCTAGTACAAGAAGCTTGATTTTATACCTAAACATAGGATAACGGAATTCTTCCAAATGCACTGCCGTTAATCCGCCATGGCTTTATGTCAACTTCAGTTCTTTAAAGAAGGTTTGTTAACTTAAATATGTTAAACTAATGATTTGAAACATTTCGATATCGATTTCTAAAAGCATATATACAAGCAAATCGGCTTTATACCTAAATATAAGATTACGGAATTCTTCCAAATTACTGTCGTTATGCCGCCATGGCTTTATTTCACCTTCAATACGTTAAAGATGGTTAATTAACTTAAATATGTTAAACTAATGATTTGAAGCATTTCGATATCGATTGCTAAATATGTAAATACAAGAAAATCGACTTTATACCTTAATATAAGCTTACGGAATTCTTCTAAAGGCACTGCAGTTATCCCGTTAAGGCTTTCTGTAGACTTCAATGCGTTAAAGAAGGTTTATTAACTTTAATATGTTAAACTTATGATTTGAAGTATTTCGATATCGATTACTAAATGTGTATATACAAGAAAATCGACTTTACATATACCTAAATATAAGATTACGGAATTCTTCCAATGTACTCTCGTTATGCCGCCATGGTTTGTATCAACTACAATACGTTAAAGAAGGTTAATTATTTTAAATATGTTAAACTAATGGTTTGAAGCATTTCGATATCGACTGCTAAATGTGTAAATACAACAAAATCGAATTTATACCTAAATATAAAATTATAACATTACGGATTTCTTCTAAATGCACTGCCGTTATACCGTAAAGGCTCTATGTAGACCTCATTAAGCTAAAAAATGTTTATTAACTTAATATGTTAAACTAATGATTTGAAGCATTTCGATATCGATAGCTAAATGTGTATATACAACAAAATCGAATGTATACCTAAACATAAGATTACGGAATTCTTCTACATACACTGCCGTTATACCGCCATGGCTTTATGTTAACTTCAGTGCGTTCAAGAAACCTTATTAACTGAAATATGTTAAAATAATGATTTGAAGCATTTCGATATCGATTGCTAAATGAGTATATACAAGAAAATCGACTTAATACCTAAATATAAGTTTACGTAATTCTTCTAAATGCACTGCCGTTGTGCCGTTAAGGCTTTATGTAGACTTCCGGAAGATAAATAGGGTGAATTAACTTAAAGATGTTAAACTAATGATCTCAAGCATTTCGATATCGACTGCTAAATGTGTATATACAACAAATCGATTTTATACCTAATTATAAAATTACCGAATTCTTCTACATGCACCGCCGTTATGCCGCCATGGCTTCATGTCACTTTCGGTAGGCTTAAGAAGGTAATTTAACTTAAATATGTTAAACTAATGATTTGAAGCATTTCGATATCGATTTTCTAAATGTGTATATACAACAAAATCGACTTTATACCTAAATATAAGATAACGGAATTCTTCTACATGCAATGCCGTTATGCCGCCATGGCTTTATGCCAACTTCAGTTCGTTGAAGAAGGTTTATTAACTTAAATATGTTAAACTAATAAGTTGAAACATTTCGATATCGATTGTTAAATGAGTAAATACAAGAAAATCGACTTTATACCTAAATATAAGATTAGGTAATTCTTCTAAATGCACTGCCGTTATGCCGTTAAGGCTTTATGTAGATTTCAGTAAGATAAAAAGGTGAATTAACTTAAATATGTTAAACTAATGATTCTAAGCATTTCGATATCGATTGCTAAATGTGTTAATAAAAGAAAATCGACTTTATACCCAAATATAAGATCACGTTATTCTTCTAAATGCACTGCCGTTATGCCGTTAAGGTTTTTGTAGACTTCAGTGAGATAAAGAAGGTTAATTAACTTAAATATGCTAAACTACTGATTTGAAGCATTTCGATATCGATTGCTAAATGTGTATATACAAGAAAATCGATTTCATACCTAACCATAAGATAACAGAATTCTTCTAAATGCACTGCCGTTATGCCACCATGGCTTTATGTAAACTTCAGTTCGTTAAAAAAGTTTTATTAACTTAAAAATGTTAAACTAATGATTTGAAACATTTCGATATTAATTGCTAAATGTGTGTATACAACAAAATCGACTTTATACTTAAATATGAGAATGCGGAATTCTTCTAAATGCACTGCCGTCATGCCGATAAGGCTTTATGTAAACCTCAGTACGATAAAGTACGCTGATTAACTTAGATATGTTAAACTAATGATTTGAAGCAATTCGATATCGATTGTTTAATGCATATATACAAGAAAATCGACTTTATACCTAAATATAAGATTACGGAAATCTTCTAAATTTACTGCCGTTCTACCGTAATGGTTTTATGTAAACTTCAGTTCGTTAAAGAAGGTTTATTAACTTAAATATGTTAAACTAATGATTTGAAGCATTTCGATATCGATTGCTTAATGTGTAATACAAGAAAATCGACTTTATACCTAAACATAAGATTACGGAATTCTTCAAATCACTGCCGTTATGCCGATGGCTTTATATAACTTCAGTACGTTAAAGAAGGTTATTAACTTAAATATGTTAAACTAATGATTTGAAGCATTTCGATATCGATTGCTAAATGTAAATACAAGAAAATCGACTTTATACCTAAATATAAGATTACGGAATTCTTCAAATGCACTGCCGTTATGCCGCCATGGCTTTTATATCAATACTTGAGTATCGTTAAAAAAGAAGGTTTATTAACTTAAATATGTTAAACTAATGATTTGAAGCATTTCGATATCGATTGCTAAATGTGTATATACAAGAAAATCGACTTTATACCTAAATATAAGATAACGGAATTCTTCTACATGCACTGCCGTTATGCCGCCATGGCTTTATGTCAACTTCAGTTCGTTAAAGAAGGTTTATTAACTTAAATATGTTAAACTAATGATTTGAAGCATTTTCGGTATCGATTGCTAAATGGTATATACAAGAAAATCGACTTTATACCTAAATATAAGATTACGGAATTCTTCTAAATGCACTGCCGTTATGCCGTTATGGCTTTATGTAACTTCAGTACGTTAAAGAAGGTTAATTAACTTAAATATGTTAAACTAATATTTGAAAAATTTCGAATTTGATTGCGTAATGTATATACAAAAAATCGACTTTATACCTAAAATAAGATACGAATCTTCAAATGACTGCGTTATGCCCCATGGCTTTTAAACTTCAGTCGTTAAAAAGTTTATTAACATAAATATGTTAACTAAAGAATATAATATGAAGGATTCGTTTATACTTAAATCGACTGCTTATGCCGTTACATGGTTTATGCAACTTCAGTTCGTTGAAGAAGGTTTATTAACTTAAATATGTTAAACTATATAAGTTGAAGCATTTCGTATCGATTGCTAAATGGTATATACAAGAAAATCGACTTTATACCTAAATATAAGATTACGTAAAGTTCTTCTAAATGCATGCCGTTATGCCGTTAAGGCAAAAAATTTTTGTAGACTAAATAGTAAATAAAGAAGAATGCGACATTTATACCTAAATATAAGATTACGTAATTCTTCTAAAGCACTGTCGTTATGCCGATTGGCTTTATGTACTTCATACTATAAAATGGAATTAACTAAATATGTTAAATAATATTTGAAGCATTTCGATTGATTGCTAATGTGTATATACAACAAAATCGACTTTATACTAAACATAAGATTACGAATCTCAAATCACTGCCGTTAGTGGCTTTATTAAACTTCAGTCGTTAAAAAGTTGTTATAACTTAAATATGTTAAATAATATTTGAGCATTTCGATAATAAATTTCTAAATGTGTGTATACAACAAAATCGACTTTATACCTAAATAAAAGATTACGGAATTCTTCTAAATGCACTGCCGTTCTACCGTAATGGTTTTATGTAAACTTCAGTTCGTTAAAGAAGGTTTATTAACTTAAATATGTGAAACTATCGATTTGAAGCATTTCGATATCGATTGCTAAATGTGTATATACAAGAAAATCGACTTTATACATAAATATAACATTACGTAATTCTTCTAAATGCATTGCCGTTATGCCGTTAAGGCTTTATGTAGACTTCAGTAAGATAAAGAGGGTTAATTAACTTAAATATGTTAAACTAATGATTTGAAGCATTTCGGTATCGATTTCTGAATTTGTCGATTTTATACCTAAATATAAGATTACGGAATTCTTCCAAACTACTGTCGTTATGCCGCCATGGCTTTATATCACCTTCGATACGTTAAAGATGGTTAATTAACTAAAATATGTTAAATTAATGATTTGAAGCATTTCGATATGGATTGCTAAATATGTAAATACAAGAAAATCGACTTTATACATAAATATAAGATTACGGAATTCATCGAAATACACTGCCGTTATGGCTTTATATAAACTTCAGTACGTTAAAAAAGGTTGTTTAACTTAAATATGTTAAAGTAATTATTTGAGGCATCTCGATATCGATTCCCAAATGTGTAAATACATAAAAATAGACTTTAACCTAAATATAAAATTACGGAATTCTTCTACATGCACCCCCGTTATGCCGCCATGGCTTTATGCCAACTTCAGTTCTTTAAAAGAGGTTTTTTTAACTTAAATATGTGAAACTAATGATTTGAAGCATTTCGATATCGATTGCTAAATGTGTATATACAAGAAAATCGACTTTATACCTCAATATAACATTAAGTAATTCTTCTAAATGCACTGCCGATATACCGTTAAGGCTTTATGTAGACTTCAGTAAGATAAAGAAGGTTAATTAACTTAAATATGCTAAACTAATGTTTTGATATATAATATAAATATAAATTTACGGAATTCTTCCAAATGCACTGCCTTTATACCCTTAAGGCTTTATGTAAACTTCAGTAAGGTAAAGAAGGTTAATTAACTTAAATATTTTGAACTAATGATTTGAACCATTTCGATATCGATTGCTAAATGAGTGTATACAAGAAAATCGACTTTATACCTAAATATGGGTTTAAGAACTTTTCTAAATGCACTGGCGTCATATCGTTAAGGCTTTGTGTAAACTTCAGTACGATAAAGTACGCTAATTAACTTAGATATGTTAAACTAGTGATTTGAAGCATTTCGATATCGATTGTTTAATGCATATATACAAGAAAATCGACTTTATACCTAAATATAAGATTACGGAATTCTTCCAAATGTACTGTCGTTATGCCGCCATGGCTTTATGTCAACTTCAATACGTTAAAGAAGGTTAATTAACTTAAATATGTTAAACTAATGATTTGAAGCATTTCGATATCGATTGCTAACTGTGTGTATACAAGAAAATCGACTTTATACCTAAACATAAGATAACGGAATTCTTCTAAATGCACTGCCGTTATGCCACCATAGCTTTATGTAAACTTCAGTTCGTTAAAAAGGGTTTATTAATTTAAATATGTAAACTAGTGATTTGAAGCATTTCGATATCGTTTGCTAAATGTGTATATAAAAGAAAATCGAATTTATACCTAAATGTAAGACTACGAAATTCTTCGAAATGCACTGCCGTCATGCCGATAAAGCTTTATGTAAACGCCAGTAAGATAAAGTAGACTAAATAACTTAAATGCATATGTGAAACCAGTTATTTGAAGCATTTCGTCATCGATTTCTAAATGAGTATATTCAAGAAAATCGACTTTATACCTTAATATAAGATTGCGCAATTCTTCTAAATGATTTGCGGTTATGCCGTTAAGGCGTTTGTAGACATCAGTAAGATAAAGAGGGTTAATTAACTTAAATATGTTAAACTAATGATTTGAGGCATTTCGATATCGATTGCTAAATGTGTATATACAAGAAAATCGATTTTATACCTAAACATAAGATAACAGAATTCTTCTAAATGCACTGCCGTTATGCCACCATGGCTTTATGTAAACTTCAGTTCGTTAAAAAAGTTTTATTAACTTAAATATGTTAAACTAATGATTTGAAACATTTCGATATTAATTGCTAAATGTGTGTATACAACAAAATCGACTTTATACTTAAATATGAGAATGCGGAATTCTTCTAAATACACTGCCGTCATGCCGATAAGGCTTTATGTAAACCTCAGTAGGATAAAGTACGCTGATTAACTTAGATATGTTAAACTAATGATTTGAAGCATTTCGATATCGATTGTTTAATGCATATATACAAGAAAATCGACTTTATACCTAAATATAAGATTACGGAAATCTTCTAATTTACTGCCGTTCTACCGTAATGGTTTTATGTAAACCTCAGTACGTTAAAGAAGGTTTATCAACTTAAATATGTGAAACTAATGATTTGAAGCATTTCGATATCGATTGCTAAATGTGTTAAACATGAAAATCGATTTTATACCTAAACATAAGATTACGGAATTCTTCCAAATTACTGCCGTTATGCCGCCATGGCTTTATATCACCTTCAATAAGTTAAAGATGGTTAATTAACTTAAATATGTTAAACTAATGATTTGAAGCATTTCGATATCGATTGTTTAATATGTAAATACAAGAAAATCGACTTTATGCATAAATATAAGATTACGGAATTCATCGAAATACACTGCCGTTATGGCTTTATATAAACTTCAGTACGTTAAAAAAGGTTGTTTAACTTAAATATGTTAAAGTAATTATTTGAAGCATCTCGATATCGATTCCCAAATGTGTAAATACATGAAAATAGACTTTAACCTAAATATAAGATTACGGAATTCTTCTACATGCACTGCCGTTATGCCGCCATGGCTATGTGCATACTTGAGATCGTTAAAGAAGGTTTATTAACTTAAATATGTTAAACTAATGATTTGAAGCATTTTGGTATCGATTGCTAAATGTGTATATACAAGAAAATCGACTTTATACCTAAACATAAGATTACGGAACTCTTCTAAATGCACTGCCGTTATGCCGTTATGGCTTTATGTTAACTTCTGTTCGTTAAAGAAGGTTTATTAACTTAAATATGTTAAACTAATGATTTGAAAATTTTCGAAATCGATTGCTAAATGCATATATACAAGAAAATCGACTTTATACCTAAATATAAGATTACGGAATTCTTCCAAATGTACTGCCGTTATGCCGCCATGGCTTTCTATATACTTCAATACGTTTAAAGAAGGTTAATTAGCATTAATATGTTAACTAAAGAAAAAACATGAAGATGGTTTATTAACTTAAATATGTTAACCTAATGATTTGAAGCATTTCGATATCGATTGCTAAATGTGTATATACAACAAAATCAACTTTATACCTAAATATAAGATAACGGAATTCTTCTACATGCGCTGCCGTTATGCCGCCATGGCTTTATGCCAACTTCAGTTCGTTGAAGAAGGTTTATTAACTTAAATATGTTAGATTAGATTAGATTAGATTGAGATTGAGGTATGCACTGCGACCTTGGGTTTATTGTGCCCTCTCCTAACTCACAGGGACTCCCCAAGCCCCAGCAAATCAATGAATTCTAGGATTTTGCTGGGGGCTAGTGAGTCGATGTGTTCCCTATCTGGAAATATGGTTCCAAGGGCCTTTGACCTGCGTCTCCAGACTGCGATGCAGTCGATTAGCAGGTGCTCCGGAGTTTCAGGTTCCCTGTCGCAGAACCGGCAGTTGGCGGAAGAGGCAAGTCCTAAGTTACATAGGTGCCTATTTAGCTTGCAGTGGCCGGTATAGAATGCGACCAGGAGCCTGAGTTTAGTCTTTGGGAGGTTGATTATTGATTTAAACCTATTGAGGTTATACCCCCCTATTAGCAACTTGGCATGCCGCATGCCATGCGTCCGTTGCCAATAACCTTCTCTACCCACTCTTTCTTCCTTACGCAGCAGCTCTTTTATAGTGTGGGGGCCCACCCCAGTGAACGGTTCGGGCCCTACCATATTTGTAGAGGCTGCGGAGCGGGCTAGCTCGTCAGCCAGTTCATTACCGGCTATGCCTTTATGACCGGGTACCCATATTAGGTGTACCTGGTTCACTTCCGATAAGCTGTTTAGCCGTTCCCTGCACTCCTGCACTAGCAGCGATCTGATCTCGTAAGCGGAGATCGCTTTCAGTGCCGCTTGGCTATCGCTGAGTATGGATATACGCTCATTTCGATAGTTGCGATGGAGATTTATCTCAATGCACCGACTTATGGCCAAGACTTCGGCCTGGAAGATACTGGGGAATCTGCCCATCGGTATGGAGAACCTCGTGCGTGGACCTGCGATCCCTACACCAATACCTTCCGCCGTCTTAGAGCCGTCAGTGTACCACCTTAGTGTACTCTCCCTCAGCATCAGCTCAAGAGTGGAATCATTCCACTCGCTCTTGCTGCCAAGGGTAACCTTAAACTTCCTCGTGAGATTTATTGTTTTTGTGATCCCGTCCTTCGGGAGGAGGGAAATTGGAATGTTGCCACTTATCATCTCCATCCTCTGGGACGAGATCGATTTGCCTTTGCCGCATCCTTCTGCCGTTATTTGCAGGAGTGAATGCTTGGCTACCTGACCTATCACTATGTGGAGCGGTGTGAGCTCCAGCAGGACCTCCAGTGCCGCCGTTGGGCATGTTCGCATAGCGCCCGTCATGCAGACGCATGCTAGCCGCTGAAGCCTAGATAGTTTTACCACCACCGAGGCCTGTGCCGCCACGGAGGCCCAGGACACCGCTCCATATGTGACTATCGGTCGCACAATCTTTGGTGTACAACCACCTGACAATCCTTGGCTTGCAACCCCAGGATTTTCCTGCCAGACGATTGCATACCATTAGTGCCTTTGTCGCCTTGACCAGGGTTTGGTTCACATGCTGTTTCCACCGCAAAGTGGAATCCAGCGTAAGACCAAGATATTTTACCTTGCTGGTCATCTCGAGCACTCTGCCCCCAAGTGTGAGGTTCCTAAGCCCGGGTAGGGACCTACGCCTCGTGAAGGGTACGATGGTCGTCTTCGAGGGGTTGATACTTAGTTCAACTCCCCTGCACCACTCCATTGCCAGGTTTAGACCTCTTTGCACTAGGTCACAGAGAGTGTCCACAAACTTGCCCCTCGCTATGATCACGATATCGTCCGCGTATCCTTGGCATCGGATACCATTGACGGTTAGCAATGCTAACAGGTCGTCCACAACAAGGCTCCACAGCAGGGGCGACAGTACACCACCTTGCGGGCAGCCTCTTGTTGTGCCGAGACGAATCTTTGTGCCCCCCGCTGTGGTCTCAGCAACCCTAGTGCGCAGAACCGCCTCTATCCATCTACGCACCGGTGCTGCCACATTTCTACCCTCCAGTGCCATGGCCACACTTCTATGAGACGTGTTGTCAAAAGCTCCCTCGATATCCAAGAAGGCGCATAGCATAACTTCCCCTTTTTCCAGTGAGCTCTCTATCTCAGAGGTCAGCTGGTACAGAGCCGTGCTTGTTGATCTGCCAGCTCTGTATGCGTGCTGAGCCGCATGCAGGGGTGCAGTCTTCAGCGCCTTCGACCTTAAATGATGATCAATTATCTTCTCCATAGTTTTCAGTAGAAAGGAGGTTAGGCTGATTGGCCTGAAAGATTTAGCCAACGAGTAGTCCTTCCTTCCCACTTTCGGTATGAAGATTACCTCCGCTGTCCTCCATAATTCAGGTATGTAGGCCAAGGCAAAACTCTCCCGCAGCAGCTTAATCAGGTGTGGCATCAGGATCTGCTCACCCTGTTGTAGAAGCGCTGGGAAGATGCCGTCCACTCCCGGAGACTTGAACTTTTCAAACGAGGTCATTGCCCACCTGATCGAGTCCGCAGTAAACAACTGTTTAGCGATAGCCCAATCAGTGCGGGACGGCCTGTGTTCGATTGTGGGCAGACATCGGTTAACCGGAATTGTCTCCGGGAAGTGAGCACCCAAGAGCTCTGTAGCTCTGTCTTCCGCGTTGGTCGTGAATGTCCCGTCACTCCTTTTAATGGCTAGCACTGTGTCCGTCTTCCCTTTAGCTAGAGCCTTGTGCAGCCTAGCAGCTTCTGGAGTGGAGGAGACGTTTTCACAGAATCTCCTAAAGCTAGCCTGTTTAGCAGACCTGATCTCTTTATTATACAGTGTCAGGTTGCTCCTATACTCTTCCCAGACCCCTGTACGCTTAGCCTTGTTAAATAGGCTGCGTACCTTCTTCCTTAGGTCTGCGAGTTTCTTTGTCCACCAGGAGCAATTGCGCCTGTCTGTGGGCCTTCCCATGGGACAGCTGTCATTGTACGCGTTGATGATGGACCCGTTGAGCGCGGTCAATCTGCACTCCAATCCCAGGCCCGTAACGCTACTGTCAGTCTGCCCCTCATTCTTCAGTCCCTCTACTAGCCTCTCCCTGAAGGTACCCCAATTGGTCCTTCGAGGATTGCGTCTTTGAGGGAGTAGCTTGACCTCCGCCCTCAGCACAAACCTTACAATTCTGTGGTCCGACAGGGAGGGCTCCGTTGAAACCCTCCACTGCGAGACCATCCCGGCTGCCGGTTCATTGCTGAGGGTTATGTCCAACACTTCCCTCCTGCTTATAGTGATGAACGTGGGTTCACACCCTACATTCTCTAACACTAAATTACTGCCTACTATATATTCTAAAAGGGACTCACCTCTCGCGTTACAGTCGGTGCTGCCCCACTCCGAGTGGTGGGCGTTTGCGTCACAGCCGATGATTAGGGGGAGCTTGTGCAGCCTGCAGTGCTCTACCAGCCTTTCCACCTCTGCCGGGGGTGCCGTTGCTGCCTCTCCCGGAAAGTATGCCGAGGCAAGGACGAAGTCTTTGCCCTCAGTGTCCCTAGCCTGCACCGCCACCGAGTCCTGCGTCAGAAACTCTGAAATGCAAAAGAAATCAATATTGCTTCTAACAACTATGCACGTCCTAGGCCTCTCGCTAGAGAGGTCCCAGATTACCTTGTTTGCCTCCGTCTTGAGGCCCTTTACCTCTCCTTTATAAATCCACGGCTCCTGGATCAGCAGTGTGCCCAGTTTTTCCGCAGTGAACCTGCTTGCGATGACAGCTGAGGCTGCTGCCGCATGATGCAGGTTCACTTGGGCAATTTCCAAGTTGGCGGCCATCATAATGTTGGTTCGAGGAAGGAGAGATCCTCTTCCCCGCCGTCAACCGCACTGCTGTCCGCTGGGCCTCCAAATCCGTCCAAGAGCTCCTGTGTGGAAGGTAGCTCCATGTTCCGGCCATCAACGGGGACGCCTATGGCTGTTACAGGCACTGCCAGTCCAGACCTGCTCCCGCAGGGCTGCTCCGCCATACCGTCCACCTCCATCATCATTGCCGTCGGGGCGGACCTCGGCATTGCCAGAGTATCGACGCCCTTGTTCAGTGGTGCCGCAGGCTTTTTGGCTTCCTTGCTCCCGGTGTCAGCTGGCTTGTAGGGCCGCATGACGACCGTGCTGTACCTGTAAAACAGGCGGAAGCTCGCAGCCCGGACGTACTTGTACGACTCGTCGTCAATGTACAAGTGCAGCCTCCATCCCTCCATGTCGCCTAGCTTTTCCTTTTTGCTGCCGGCTACACACCAGGCCGAGATACTGAGTCCTCGGTTCTGGTTCCTCACCAGACCCAAGGCATACTCGTAGGCTCTGTCTCCGCACCGAGGGAGAAACACTGTCATGCTATGCATGATTGGCACGTCTTCCACCCTCTTCGCGCAGAGGACAGGGCCCGTCCAGCTTTCCAGCTTTGGAACGTGTTCCCTCAGCCAGTCAGCGGACGACTCGTCCAGGCAGTCCACCTGCATCATGCCTCCCCTGAAGTCGATGCCTAGGAAGGATGCCGTGTAATCCTCCCCTTTAGACACCTCGTCCATGAGGAGGTCTTGCAGCACGGTGAGCTCCTCCGATTTTAGCGACTCCGCCGGGTATTTGAGAGGGAGAACGGCCATGCGGATGCCTTTGACAGCATCCGCATATCCACGCCGACCCTCCTCCACCCGGTGAGGAGCCAGACCGGAAGGTTGGCCCCCGGCTGCCTTTGCGTCCGTGCCCCGCACCCTCTTTGATCGGGGGGGCTCCTGCGGCGTGATTTGGCCGCTCTTCCTTTTTTCGGCTTGGACATTCGTTCCTGCGGGCGTTGCCCTGCTGTCGCCTCGCATGGCGGTCAGAGCTGTGCTGACCGGGCCACGGTTGTTGATACCGCTGCCTTGCGCGCAAACTGGCACGTTTTTGCCGCTTGCCTGGGATGCGTTGCTCCCTCTGCCCTCGCTCTTAGCTAGAGCCTCCGCTGCCTCCGGGGTTTTCCCATCACGGAGGTGCCGCATGTACCACTTCATAGTGGACCCACTCATCCCCTTCCTGCGGGGATCATCGCACCCTCCGGGTTGACCAGCAGCGGGGAGGGGGCGCTGCCCACCTCTTCTGCGCCTTCTCCTCCTTCTCCTACCAGCGCCCTCAGGCTCTGCCTGGTGCGACTCGCCCGAACCGGTCCACTGCACCTACCGTCGGGGGTCTTTTCGTCGCCGGTTGCTGTCACAGCGGCATCAGGCGTTACAACCAGGTGAGCGCCGCTGCAAGAGGGCACATCATCATCGTCCTCCCTGGCGTGCTCCTCGAACAGCGAGCGCTCCTCCGACGTAAGGATCCTGAAGAAGCCAGGCTTCCGCTTAGCCCCTCGACCCCCCTTGCCTTCTGCTGCTCCGCTCTCCTTGTTTTTTCCGTTTCCATTGTCCCTTGTCATTGCCAATTGTCCGTCAACGAGTATCAAATTTTGTTGTTGTAATTGTTGTAATTGTTGGTCCATCATTTTCTTACGACCCTTGGCTCAACGTGGTGAGCTGTCGGGTCTACGTTTTAAAAGGGGAACGGGAAGGTCCGCCACGCCAGAGCCCCTTGGCGCGGTAAGGCCACCGTTACTTCCCAATTCGGCCCGGTGTTGGGAAGGCTCCGTTAGAATACAGCCACATTCACCTCCTGGCTGCAAAGTTCCAATGGGCACGGGAGTCGCATAACACCCTGGATTAGGAGGTGGTAGCTCTTGGTCAGCGCACGCATGCGGCGCCCGACATACCGCGTGGTCCGTGCTTGGCAGCACCAACCTCACAGGATTGGGGGGCGCCGAGTATGCTTGCGCCTAAGCCCCTGCACCACGACAAGGTGGCTACCATTCGCAGGGGTAAATATGTTAAACTAATAAGTTGAAGCATTTCGGTATCGATTGCTAAATGAGTAAATACAAGAAAATCGACTTTATACCCAAATATAAGATTACGTATTTCTTCTAAAGGCACTGCCGTTATGCCGTTAAGGCTTTATGTAGACTTCAGTAATATAAAAGGGTGAATTAACTTAAATATGTTAAACTAATAATTTGAAGCATTTCGATTTCGATTGCTAAATGTGTATATACAACAAAATCGACTTTATACCTAAATATAAGATTACGGAATTCTTCTAAATGCACTGCCGTTATGCCGTTAAGGCTTTATGTAGATTTCAGTAAGATAAAAGGGTGAATTAACTTAAATATGTTAAACTAATGATTTGAAGCATTTCGATATCGATTGCTAAATGTGTTAATAAAAGAAAATCGACTTTATACCCAAATATAAGATTACGTAATTCTTCTAAATGCACTGCCGTTATGCCGTTAAGGTTTTTGTAGACTTCAAAGAGATAAAGAAGGTTAATTAACTTAAATATGCTAAACTACTGATTTGAAGCATTTCGATATCGATTGCTAAATGTGTATATACAAGAAAATCGACTTTATACCTAAACATAAGATAACAGAATACTTCTAAATGCACTGCCGTTATGCCACCATGGCTTTATGTAAACTTCAGTTCGTTAAAAAGTTTTATTAACTTAAATATGTTAAACTAATGATTTGAAGCATTTCGATAATAATTGCTAAATGTGTGTATACAACAAAATCGACTTTATACCTAAATATAAGTATACGTAATTCTTCTAAATGCACTGCCGTCATGCCGATAAGGCTTTATGTAAGCGCCAGAAAAACAAAGTAGGCTAAATAAATTAAATACATATGTTAAACCAGTTATTTGAAGAATTTCGATATCGATTGCTAAATGTGTATATACAAAAAAAGCTATTTTATACCTAAATATAAGATAACGGAATTCTAAATGCACTGCCGTTCTGCCGTAATGGCTTTAGTAAGATTAAGAAGGTTAATTTACTTAAATATGTTAAATTAATGATTTGAAGCATTTCGATATCGATTGCTAAATGTGTATATACAAGAAAATCGATTTTATACCTAAATATAAGATTACGGAATTCTTCTAAATGCACTGCCGTTCTACCGTAATGGTTTTATGTAAACTTCAGTTCGTTAAAGAAGGTTTATTAACTTAAATATGTGAAACTATCGATTTGAAGCATTTCGATATCGATTGCTAAATGTGTATATACAAGAAAATCGAATTTATACATAAATATAACATTACGTAATTCTTCTAAATGCATTGCCGTTATGCCGTTAAGGCTTTATGTAGACTTCAGTAAGATAAAGAGGGTTAATTAACTTAAATATGTTAAACTAATGATTTGAAGCATTTCGGTATCGATTTCTGAATTTGTCGATTTTATACCTAAATATAAGATTACGGAATTCTTCCAAATTACTGTCGTTATGCCGCCATGGCTTTATATCACCTTCGATACGTTAAAGATGGTTAATTAACTAAAATATGTTAAATTAATGATTTGAAGCATTTCGATATGGATTGCTAAATATGTAAATACAAGAAAATCGACTTTATACATAAATATAAGATTACGGAATTCATCGAAATACACTGCCGTTATGGCTTTATATAAACTTCAGTACGTTAAAAAAGGTTGTTTAACTTAAATATGTTAAAGTAATTATTTGAGGCATCTCGATATCGATTCCCAAATGTGTAAATACATGAAAATAGACTTTAACCTAAATATAAAATTACGGAATTCTTCTACATGCACTCCCGTTATGCCGCCATGGCTTTATGCCAACTTCAGTTCGTTAAAGAGGTTTTATTAACTTAAATATGTGAAACTAATGATTTGAAGCATTTCGATATCGATTGCTAAATGTGTATATACAAGAAAATCGACTTTATACCTCAATATAAGATTACGGAATTCTTCTACATGCACTGCCGTTATGCCGCCATGGCTTTATACCAACTTCAGTTCGTTAAAGAGGATTTATTAACTTTAGTATGTTAAACTAATGATTTGAAGCATTTTGATATCGATTGCTGAATGTGTATATATAAAAAAATCGACTTTATACCCAAATATAACATTAAGTAATTCTTCTAAATGCACTGCCGTTATACCGTTAAGGCTTTATGTAGACTTCAGTAAGATAAAGAAGGTTAATTAACTTAAATATGCTAAACTAATGATTTGAAGCATTTCGATATCGATTGTTAAATGTGCATATTTAACAAAATCGACTTTATACCTAAATATAAAATTACGGAATTCTTCCAAATGCACTGCCTTTATACCCTTAAGGCTTTATGTAAACTTCAGTAAGGTAAAGAAGGTTAATTAACTTAAATATTTTGAACTAATGATTTGAACCATTTCGATATCGATTGCTAAATGAGTGTATACAAGAAAATCGACTTTATACTTAAATATAAGGTTAAGAACTTCTTCTAAATGCACTGGCGTCATATCGTTAAGGCTTTGTGTAAACTTCAGTACGATAAAGTACGCTAATTAACTTAGATATGTTAAACTAATGATTTGAAGCATTTCGATATCCATTGTTTAATGCATATATACAAGAAAATCGACTTTATACCTAAATATAAGATTACGGAATTCTTCCAAATGTACTGTCGTTATGCCGCCATGGCTTTATGTCAACTTCAATACGTTAAAGAAGGTTAATTAACTTAAATATGTTAAACTAATGATTTGAAGCATTTCGGTATCGATTGCTAACTGTGTGTATACAAGAAAATCGACTTTATACCTAAACATAAGATAACGGAATTCTTCTAAATGCACTGCCGTTATGCCACCATAGCTTTATGTAAACTTCAGTTCGTTAAAAAGGGTTTATTAATTTAAATATGTTAAACTAGTGATTTGAAGCATTTCTAAATCGTTTGCTAAATGTGTATATAAAAGAAAATCGAATTTATACCTAAATGTAAGACTACGGAATTCTTCGAAATGCACTGCCGTCATGCCGATAAAGCTTTATGTAAACGCCAGTAAGATAAAGTAGACTAAATAACTTAAATGCATATGTGAAACCAGTTATTTGAAGCATTTCGATATCGATTTCTAAATGAGTATATTCAAGAAAATCGACTTTATACCTTAATATAAGATTGCGCAATTCTTCTAAATGATTTGCCGTTATGCCGTTAAGGCGTTTGTAGACATCAGTAAGATAAAGAGGGTTAATTAACTTAAATATGTTAAACTAATGATTTGAGGCATTTCGATATCGATTGCTAAATGTGTATATATAAGAAAATCGACTTTATACCTAAACAAAAAAATCGAATTCATAGCTAAATATAAGATTACGGAGTTCTTCTACATGTACTGCCGTTATGCCGCCATGGCTTTGTGTTAACTTCAGTGCGTTAAAGAAGGTTTGTTAACTTAAATATGTTAAACTAATGATTTGAAGCATTTCGATATGGATTGCTAAATGAATATATACAAGAAAATCGACTTTATACCTAAATATAAGATTACGTAATTCTTCTAAATGCTTTGCCGTTATGCCGTAAAGGCGTTTGTAGACTTAAGTAAGATAAATAGGGTTAACTAACTTAAATATGTTAAACTAATGATTTGAGGCATTTCGATATCGATTGCTAAATGTGTATATACAACAAAATCGACTTCATACCTAAATATAAGATTGCGGATTTCTTCTAAATGCAATGCCGTTATGCAGTTATGGCTTAATGTTAATTTCGGTTCGTTAAAGAAGGTTTATTAACTTAAATATGTTAAACTAATGATTTGAAGATTTTCGATATCGATTGCTAATTGTGTAAATACAAGAAAATCGACTTTATACCTATATATAAAATTATAACATTACGGAATTCTTCTAAATGCACTGCCGTTATACCGCCATGGCTTTATGTAGACTTCAATAGGTTAAAGAAGGTTAATTAACTTAAATATGTTAAACCAGTTATTTGAAGCATTTCGAAATCGATTTCTTAATGCATATATACAAGAAAATCGACTTTCTACCTAAATATAAGATTACGGAATTCTTCCAAATGTACTGTCGTTATGCCGCCAAGGCTTTATATAAACTTCAATATGTTAAAAAAGGTTTATTAACTTAAATATGTTAAACTAATGATTTGAAGCATTTAGATACCGATTGCTAAATGCATATGTACAACAAAATCGATTTTATACCTAAATATAAGATAACGGCTATGGCTTTATGTTAACTTCAGTTCGTTTAAGAAGGTTTATTAACTTAGATATGTTACACCAGTTATTTGAAGCATTTCGATATCGATTGCTTAATGCATATATACAAAAAAATTGACTTTATACCTAAATATAAGATTACGGAATTCTTCCACATGTACTGTCATTATGCCACCATGGCTTTATATCAACTTCAATACGTTAAAAAGCGTTAATTAACTTAAATATGTTAAACTAATGATTTGAAGCATTTAGATATCGATTGCTTAATGTGTATATACAAAAAAACCGAATTTATAGCTAAATATAAGATTACGGAATTCTTCTACATGCACTGCCGTTATGCCGCCATGGCTTTGTGTTAACTTCAGTGCGTTAGTGTAGGTTTGTTAACTTTAATATATTAAACTAATGATTGAAATGACAAGAAAATCGACTTTATACCTAAATATAAGATTACGTAATTCTTCTAAATGCTTTGCCGTTATGCCGTTAGGGCGTTTGTAGACTTCAGTAAGATAAAGAGGGTTAACTAACTTAAATATGTTAAACTTATGAGATGAGGCATTTCGATATGGATTGAAAAATATGTAAATACAAGAAAGTCGACTTTATACATAAATATAAGATTACGGAATTCCTCTACATGCACTGCCGTTATGCCGCCATGGCTTTATGCCAACTTCCGTTCGTTAAAGTAGGTTTGTTAACTTAAATATGTTAAACAAATGATTTTAAGCATTTCGTTATCAATTGCTAAATGTTTATATACAAGAAAATCGATTTTATACCTAAGTATAAGATTACGGAATTCCTCTACATGCACTGCCGTTATGCCGCCATGGCTTTATGCCAACTTCCGTTCGTTAAAGAAGGTTAATTAACTTAAATATGTTAAACTAAGGATTGGAAGCATTTCGATATCGATTGCTAAATGCGTATATACAACAAAATCGACTTTATACCTTAATATAAGCTTACGGATTTCTTCTAAATGCACTGCCGTTATGCCGCCATGGCTTAATGTTAACGTCAGTGCGTTAAAAAAGCTTTATTAACTTAAATATGTTAAACTAATGATTTGAAGCATTTCCATATCGAATGCTAAATGTGCATATACAAGAAAATCGACTTTATACCTAAATATAAGATAACGGAATATTTCTAAATGCACTGCCGTTATGCCGTTATGGCTTTATGTTAACTTCAGTTCGTTTAAGAAGGTTTATTAACTTAGATATGTTACACCAGTTATTTGAAGCATTTCGAAATCGATTTCTCAATGCATATATACAAGAAAATCGACTTTCTACCTAAATATAAGATTACGGAATTCTTCCAAATGTACTGTCGTTTTGCCGCCAAGGCTTTATATCAACTGCAATATGTTAAAAAAGGTTAATTAACTTAAATATGTTAAACTAGTGATTTGAAGCATTTAGATATCGATTGATAAATGTGTATATACAAGAAAATCGAATTTATACCTAAATATAAGATTACGGAATTCTTCTACATGCACTGCCGTTATGCCGCCATGGCTTTATGCCAACTTCAGTTCGTTAAAGAAGGTTTATTAACTTAAATATGTTAAACTAATGATTTGAATCATTTCGATATCGATTGCTAAATGACTATATACAAGAAAATCGACTTAAAACCTAAAAATAAGATTACGTAATTCTTCTTAATGCACTGCCATTATGCCGTTAAGGCTTTTATAGACTTCAGTAAGATTAAGATGGTTATTTAACTTCAATATGTCAAAGTAATGTTTTGAAGCATTTCGATATCGATTGCTAAATGTGTATATACAAGAAAGTCGACTTTATACCTAAATATAAGATTACGTAATTTTTCTAAATGCACTGCCGTTATACCGCCATGGCTTTATGTAGACTTCAGTAAGCTAAAAAAAGTTTATTAACTTAAATATGTTAAAAAAGTTTGTTAAACTAATGATTGGAAGCATTTCGATATCGATTGCTAAATGTGTATATACAAGAAAATCGAATTTATACCTAAATATAAGATAACGGAATTCTTCTAAATGCACTGCCGTTATGCCGTTATGGCTTTATGTTAACTTCTGTTCGTTAAAGTAGGTTTATTACCTCAAATATGTTAAACTAATGATTTGAAGCATTTCGATATCGATTGCTAAATGCGTATATTGAACAAAATCGACTTTATACCTAAATATAAGATTACGGAATTCTTCCAAATGTACTGTCGTTATGCCGCCATGCCTTTATATCAACTTCAATACGTTAAAAAGGGTTAGTTAACTTAAATTTGTTAAACTAATTGTTTGAGGCATTTAGATATCGACTGCTAAATGTGTATGTACAAAAAAAGCGAATTTATAGCTAAATATAAGATTACGGAATTCTTCTACATGCACTGCCGTTATGCCGCCATGGCTTTGTGTTAACTTCAGTGCGTTAAAGTAGGTTTGTTAACTTTAATATGTTAAACTAATGGTTTGAACCATTTAGATATCGATTTCTAAATGAGTATATACACGAAAATCGACTTTATACCTAAATATAAGATAACGTAACTCTTCTAAATGCACTGCCGTTATACCGTTAAGGATTTATGTAGACTTCAGTAAGCTAAAAAATGTTTATTAACTTAATATGTTAAACTAATGATTTGAAGCATTCCGATATCGATATCCAAATGTGTATATACAAGAAAATCGACTTTATACATAAATATAAGTTTACGGAATTCTTCTACATGCACTGCCGTTATGTCGTTATGGCTTTATGTTAACTTCTGTTCGTTAAAGTAGGTTTATTACCTCAAATATGTTAAACCAGTTATTTGAAGCATTTCGATATCGATTGCTAAATGCATATATACAAAAAAATCGACTTTATACCTAAATAGAAGATTACGGAATTCTTCTAAATGCACTGCAGTTATACCGTTAAGGCTTTATAAAAATTTCAGTACGTAAAAGAAGGTTAATTTACTTAAATATGCTAAACTAATGATTTGAAGCATTTCGATATCGATTGCTAAATGTGTATGTACAAGAAAATCGATGCCGTTATGGCGTTATGTAAACTTCGGTAAAATAAAGAAGGTTAATTAACGTAAATATGCTAAACCAGTTTTTTGAAGCATTTCGATATCGATTACTTAATGCGTATATACAAGAAAATCGACTTTATACCTAAATATAAGATTACGTAATTCTTCTAAATGCACTGCCGTTATGCCGTTAAGGCTTTTGTAGACTTCAGTAAGATAAAGAGCGTTAATTAACTTAAATACGAGGGCTGTCTGATAAATAACCGACCTCAACGTGAAGCTAGCGGCACCTCTGAAAACAAAGTTTCTACTTCAAATTGGCCATATTGTAATAGCTACTCGCCAAAATTTCAGAAATTTATCTTGCGCAATTATCTGTTGACAGTCGTTTTTGTGAGTCTAATTCGGTGATTTCCCAAAAATGGAAAAAATTGAATATCGAGCTTGGAAGATGATGAACGTCCTGGGCGTCCAAAAGCTGTAACCACTAACGATAACATGGCTAAAGTTCATCAATTGGTATTAGACGACCGCTGGATTAAAGTTAAGGAAATAGCTGAGATCATGAAGATGTCGAAAGAACGTGTTTGTCACATATTAAACCAAGATTTGGGCATGAGAAAGCTGTCCGCGCTTTGGGTGCCGCGTTTGCTTACGCTAGACCACAAACGTGCGCGCATGAGGCAATACGACCAAGTTTTGGCGCCGATTGATAACTGTAGACGAAACTTGGATTCATCATTAGACGCCCGAAACAAAAATCCAATCTAAACAGTGGATTGAAAAGGGGGAACCGGCCCCAAAAAAACCTAAAGCTGTGTATTCGGCTGGGAAAGTGATGGCGAGTGTTTTTTGGGAAAAGCCATGGAATTATATTTATCGGCTATCTTGAAAAAGGAAAAACTATAACAGGAGCATACTATGCATCATTATTGGACAAGCTAAAGGAAGAAATTTCGAAAAAGCGGCCACAATTGCAAAAAAAAGAAAATCTTGTTCCACCAAGACAACGCACCATCTCACACCTCAACAGTCGCCATGGCGAAAATCCACGAATTGCGGTTCGAACTGCTTGACCATCCACCTTATTCACCGGATCTAGAACCAAGCGACCTTTTTTTGTTTCCTCAATTTAAAACTGCGCTCGGCGGTCAGAGATTTTCGTCAAACGAGAAGGCAATCTCTTTCGTGAACTCGTATTTTGCAGACAAAGACGCCAAGTACTATTTGGAAGGGTTGCAGAGATGGGAGCATCGCTGGGAGAAGTGTGTGGAGTTAGAAGGAGACTATGTAGAAAAATAAAAAAAAAATTTGAAAAAGTTGCGTGCATGGAGGTTACGTCGGTTATTTAGCAGACAGCCCTCGTATGTTAAAGTAATGATTTGAATCATTTCGATATCAATTGCTAAATGTGTATGTACAACAAAATCGACTTTCTACCTAAACATAAGATAACGGAATTCATACAAATATACTGCCGTTATGGCTTTATGTAAACTTCAGTAAGATAAAGAAGGTTAATTAACTTAAATATGCTAAACCAGTTGTTTGAAGCATTTCGATATCGATTGCAAAATGTGTATATACAAGAAAATCGACTTTAAACCTAAATATAAGATTACGGAATTCTTCCAAATGCACTGCCGTAATGGCTTTATATCAACTTCAATACGTTCAAGAAGGTTAATTTACTTAAATATGTTAAACTAATGATTTGAAGCATTTCGATATCGACTGCTAAATGTGTAGATATAAGAAAATCGACTTTATACCTAAATACAAAATTATAACATTACGGAATTCTTCTAAATGCACTGCCGTTATACCGTTAAGGCTTTATGTAGACTTCAGTGCGTTAAAGAAGGTTTACTAATTAAATATGTTAAACTAATGACTTAAAGCATTTCGATATGTTAGTTAACCCTCTTTATCTTACTGAAGTCTACAAAAGCCTTAACGGCATAACGGCAGTGCATTCAGAGAAATTCCGTTATCATATATTTAGGTGTAAAGTAGATTTTCTTGTATATATGCACTAAGCAATCGATTTCGAAATGCCTCAAATAACTGGTGTAACATATTTAAGTTAATAAACCTTCTTTAACGAACTGAAGTTAACATAAAGCCACAACGGCATAACGGCAGTGCATTTAGAAGAATTCCGTAAGCTTATATTTAGGTATATAGTCGATTTTGTTGTATATACGCATTTAGCAATCGATATCGAAATGCTTCAAATCATTAGTTTAACATATTTAAGATAATTAACCTTCTTTAACGTATTGAAGGTGATAAAAAGCCATGGCGGCATAACGACAGTACATTCGGAAGAATTCCGTAATCTTATATTTAGGTATAAAGAAGATTTTCTTGTATATATGCATTTAGCGATCGATTTCGAAATGCTTCAAATAACTGGTTTAACATATTTAAGTTAATAAACCTTCTTTAACGAACAGAAGTTAACATAAAGCCACAACGGCATAACGACAGTGCATTTAGAAGAATTCCGTATTCTTATATTTGGGTATAAAGTCGATTTTCTTGTATATACACATTTAGCAATCGATATCGAAATGCTTCAAATCATTAGTTTAATATATTTAAGTTAATTAACCATCTTAATCTTACTGAAGTCTACAAACGCCCTAATGGCATATCGGCAAAGCATTTAGAAGAATTACGTAATCTTATATTTAAGTATAAGGTCGATTTTCTTGTATATACTCATTAAGCAATCGATATTGAAATGCTTCAAATCATTATTTTAACATACTTAAGTTAACAAACCTACTTTAACGCACTGAAGTTAACACAAAGCCATGGCGGCATAACGGCAGTGCATTTAGAAGAATTCCGTAATCTTTTATTTAGCTATAAATTCGATTTTTTTGTATATACACATTTAGCAATCGATATCGAAATGCTTCAAATCATTAGTTTAACATATTTAAGTTAATCAACCTTTTTTAACGTATTGAAGTTGATATAAAGCCATGGCGGCATAACGACAGTACATTCGGAAGAATTCCGTAATCTTATATTTAGGTATAAAGTCAATTTTCTTGTATATATGCATTATGAAATCGATATCGAAATGCTTCAAATAACTGGTTTAACATATTTAAGTTAATAAACCTTCTTTAACGCACTGAAGTTAACATAAAGCCATGGCGGCATAACGACAGTACATTCGGAAGAATTCCGTAATCTTATATTTAGGTATAAAGTCGATTTTGTTGTATATATGCATTTAGCAATCGATTTCGAAAATCTTCAAATCATTAGTTTAACATATTTAAGTTAATAAAGCTTCTTTAACGCACTGAAGTTAACATAAAGCCATGGCGGCGTAACGGCAGTACATTTAGAAGAATTCCGTAAGCTTATATTTAGGTAGAAAATCGATTTTGTTGTATATACACATTTAGCAATCGATATCGAAATGCTTCCAATCATTAGTTTAACATATTTAAGGTAATTAACCTTCTTTAACGTATTGAAGGTGATATAAAGCCATGGCGGCATAACGACAGTACATTTGGAAGAATTCCGTAATCTTATATTTAGGTATAAAGAAGATTTTCGTGTATATATGCATTTAGCAATCGATTTCGAAATGCTTCAAATAACTGGTTTAACATATTTAAGTTAATAAACCTTCTTTAACGAGCAGAAATTAACATAAAGCCACAACGGCATAACGGCAGTGCATTTAGAAGAATTCCGTAATCTTATATTTAGGTATAAAGTCGATTTTCTTGTATATACACATTTAGCAATCGATATCGAGATGCTTCAAATCATTAGTTTAACATATTTAAGTTAAATAACCATCTTAATCTTACTGAAGTCTACAAAAGCCTTAACGGCATAATGGCAGTGCATTAAGAAGAATTACGTAATCTTATATTTACGTTTAAAGTCGATTTTCTTGTATATACACATTTAGCAATCGATATCGAAATGCTTCAAATCAGTAGTTTAACATACTTAAGTAAATAAAGCTTCTTTAACGCATTGAAGTTAACATAAAGCCATGGCGGCATAACGGCCGTGCATGTAGAAGAATTCCATAATCTTATATTTAGGTATAAATTCGATTTTCTTGTATATACACATTTAGCAATCGATATCGAAATGCTTAAAAATATTAGATTAACATATTTAAGTTAATTAACCTTCTTTATCTTACTGAAGTTAACATAAAGCCACAACGGCATAACGGCAGTGCATTTAGAAGAATTCCGAAAACTTATATTTAGGTATAAAGTCGATTTTCTTGTATATACACATTTAGCAATCGATATCGAGATGCTTCAAATCATTAGTTTAACATATTTAAGTTAATAAAGCTTCTTTAACGCACTGAAGTTAACATAAAGCCATGGCGGCATAACAGCAGTGCATTTAGAAGAATTCCGTAAGCTTATATTTAGGTATAAAATCGATTTTGTTGTTTATACACATTTAGCAATCGACATCGAAATGCTTCAAATCATTAGTTTAACATATTTAAGTTAATTAACCTCCTATAACTTATTGAAGTTGATATAAAGCCATGGCGGCATAACGGCAGTGCATTTAGAAGAATTCCGTATTCTTATATTTAGGTATAAAGTCGATTTTCTTAAATTTACACAATAAGCAATCGATATCGAAATGCTTCAAATCATAAGTTTAACATATTAAAGATAATTAACCCTCTTTATTTTACTGAAGTCTACAAAAGCCTTAACGGCATAACGGCAGTGCATTCAGAGAAATTCCGTTATCATATGTTTAGGTATAGAGTCGATTTTCTTGTATATATGCATTAACAATCGATTTCGAAATGCTTCAAATAACTGGTGTAACATATCTAAGTTATTAAACCTTCTTTAACGAACTGAAGTTAACATAAAGCCATAACGGCATAACGGCAGTGCATTTAGAAGAATTCCGTAAACTTATATTTAGGTTTACAGTCGATTTTGTTGTATATGCGCATTTAGCAATCGATATCTAAATGCTTCAAATCATTAGTTTAACATTTTTAAGTTAATTAACCTTCTTTAACGTATTGAAGGTGATAAAAAGCCATGGCGGCATAACGACAGTACATTTGGAAGAATTCCGTAACCTTATATTTAGGTATAAAAAAGATTTTCTTGTATATACGCATTTAGCAATCGATTTCGAAAATCTTCAAATCATTAGTTTAACATATTTAAGCTAATTAACCCTCTTCATCTTTCTGAAGTCTACAAAAGCCTTAACGGCATAACGGCAGTGCATTCAGAGAAATTCCGTTATCATATATTTAGGTATAAAGTCGATTTTCTTGTATATATGCATTAAGCAGTCGATTTCGAAATGCTTCAAATAACTGGTGTAACATATTTAAGTTAATAAACCTTCTTTTAAAGAACAGAAATTAACATGAAGCCATAACTGCATAACGGCAGTGCATTAAGAAGAACTCCGTAATCTTATATTTAGGTATAAAGTCGATTTTCTTGTATATACACATTTAGCAATCGATATCGAAATGCCACAAATCATTAGTTTAACATCTTTAAGTTAATTAACCCTCTTTATCTTACTGAAGTCTACAAACGCCTTAACGGGATAACGGCAAAGCATTTAGAAGAATTACGTAATCTTATATTTTGGTATAAAGTCGATTTTCTTGTATATACTCATTTCGCAATCGATATCGAAATGCTTCAAATCATTAGTTTAACATATTTAAGTTAACAATCCTACTTTAACGCACTGAAGTTAACACAAAGCCTTGGCGGCATAACGGCAGTGCATTCAGAAGAATTCCGTAATCTTTTATTTAGCTATAAATTCGATTTTCTTGTATATACACATTTAGCAATCGATATCGAAATGCTTCAAATCATTAGTTTAACATATTTAAGTTAATCAACCTTTTTTAACGTATTGAAGTTGATATAAAGCCATGGCGGCATAACGACAGTACATTCGGAAGAATTCCGTAATCTTATATTTAGGTATAAAGTCAATTTTCTTGTATATATGCATTATGAAATCGATATCGAAATGCTTCAAATAACTGGTTTAACATATTTTAAATTAATAAACCTTCTTTAACGCACTGAAGTTAACATAAAGCCATGGCGGCATAACGACAGTACATTCGGAAGAATTCCGTAATCTTATATTTAGGTATAAAGTCGATTTTGTTGTATATATGCATTTAGCAATCGATTTCGAAAATCTTCAAATCATTAGTTTAACATATTTAAGTTAATAAAGCTTCTTTAACGCACTGAAGTTAACATAAAGCCATGGCGGCGTAACGGCAGTACATTTAGAAGAATTCCGTAAGCTTATATTTAGGTAGAAAATCGATTTTGTTGTATATACACATTTAGCAATCGATATCGAAATGCTTCCAATCATTAGTTTAACATATTTAAGGTAATTAACCTTCTTTAACGTATTGAAGGTGATATAAAGCCATGGCGGCATAACGACAGTACATTTGGAAGAATTCCGTAATCTTATATTTAGGTATAAAGAAGATTTTCGTGTATATATGCATTTAGCAATCGATTTCGAAATGCTTCAAATAACTGGTTTAACATATTTAAGTTAATAAACCTTCTTTAACGAGCAGAAATTAACATAAAGCCACAACGGCATAACGGCAGTGCATTTAGAAGAATTCCGTAATCTTATATTTAGGTATAAAGTCGATTTTCTTGTATATACACATTTAGCAATCGATATCGAGATGCTTCAAATCATTAGTTTAACATATTTAAGTTAAATAACCATCTTAATCTTACTGAAGTCTACAAAAGCCTTAACGGCATAATGGCAGTGCATTAAGAAGAATTACGTAATCTTATATTTACGTTTAAAGTCGATTTTCTTGTATATACACATTTAGCAATCGATATCGAAATGCTTCAAATCAGTAGTTTAACATACTTAAGTAAATAAAGCTTCTTTAACGCATTGAAGTTAACATAAAGCCATGGCGGCATAACGGCCGTGCATGTAGAAGAATTCCGTAATCTTATATTTAGGTATAAATTCGATTTTCTTGTATATACACATTTAGCAATCGATATCGAAATGCTTAAAAATATTAGATTAACATATTTAAGTTAATTAACCTTCTTTATCTTACTGAAGTTAACATAAAGCCACAACGGCATAACGGCAGTGCATTTAGAAGAATTCCGAAAACTTATATTTAGGTATAAAGTCGATTTTCTTGTATATACACATTTAGCAATCGATATCGAGATGCTTCAAATCATTAGTTTAACATATTTAAGTTAATAAAGCTTCTTTAACGCACTGAAGTTAACATAAAGCCATGGCGGCATACCAGCAGTGCATTTAGAAGAATTCCGTAAGCTTATATTTAGGTATAAAATCGATTTTGTTGTTTATACACATTTAGCAATCGATATCGAAATGCTTCAAATCATTAGTTTAACATATTTAAGTTAATTAACCTCCTATAACTTATTGAAGTTGATATAAAGCCATGGCGGCATAACGGCAGTGCATTTAGAAGAATTCCGTATTCTTATATTTAGGTATAAAGTCGATTTTCTTAAATTTACACAATAAGCAATCGATATCGAAATGCTTCAAATCATAAGTTTAACATATTAAAGATAATTAACCCTCTTTATTTTACTGAAGTCTACAAAAGCCTTAACGGCATAACGGCAGTGCATTCAGAGAAATTCCGTTATCATATGTTTAGGTATAGAGTCGATTTTCTTGTATATATGCATTAACAATCGATTTCGAAATGCTTCAAATAACTGGTGTAACATATCTAAGTTATTAAACCTTCTTTAACGAACTGAAGTTAACATAAAGCCATAACGGCATAACGGCAGTGCATTTAGAAGAATTCCGTAAACTTATATTTAGGTTTACAGTCGATTTTGTTGTATATGCGCATTTAGCAATCGATATCTAAATGCTTCAAATCATTAGTTTAACATTTTTAAGTTAATTAACCTTCTTTAACGTATTGAAGGTGATAAAAAGCCATGGCGGCATAACGACAGTTCATTTGGAAGAATTCCGTAACCTTATATTTAGGTATAAAAAAGATTTTCTTGTATATACGCATTTAGCAATCGATTTCGAAAATCTTCAAATCATTAGTTTAACATATTTAAGCTAATTAACCCTCTTCATCTTTCTGAAGTCTACAAAAGCCTTAACGGCATAACGGCAGTGCATTCAGAGAAATTCCGTTATCA
>CM050325.1:95861121-95897391 GCA_027475135.1 Bactrocera correcta
TTTTTATACGAAGCTCATTTTGTAAGACGATGAAGAGGATTTGTAAAAAATAACTAGTATTCTAAAATATAATATTTGCTAAAAAAAAATATGAGTCCGAGCTAAAGGTCATCTAGTTTAATAAGGTTTTAAACATGTTTTCAATTCGTGCTTTTGGGTTTGTAAGTTTGCGGTTAGAAGAAGATTCATAGCGTTTGAAACGATGTCTTGACATTAATTTTATGTCCGGTTAGTCAGTATGAGCTTTTTTGAGGCCGTACTGCGCACCAGAATAGCTGCAACCACAGTAGGAGTAAATCCTGGGGCTGCAAGGCAAGGATTGTTAGATGGTTGTACACCATGTTCGTGCGACCGGTTATCACATATGGAGAGGTGACGTGGACTCCGACAGCATCGCAGAGTTCGGTAGTACTTCAAATATCGAAGCTGCAAGGTCTGGCCTGAATCTGCGGGTCGGGTGCCATGTGCACATGTCCGACGGCGGCACTTGAAGTCTTGCTGGACCGCTCCATCTAGTAATCGATCAATTCGCCAAACACACACTGCCCCAAATAATTGCAGAAGGGTTGGCAGAGATAAGGTAATCTCCTCTATACCGCTGGCTCCCCAAGGGATAGCATTACCAAAACGCGTTAACTTCAGTAGGAAGTACTGCCGAATGGAACGATTTCGCTCTTGAGCTACTGCTTAGGGACAGTACAATGGTGGTACGACGGCTTGAAAACGTCAGAGTGAGCAGACACAGGCAGGGTTCACAGGACTACGCACAAAATTCTTCATACCTATGGGTAGTTTTCTAAGAATACTATATTTCACGCAGAGCTCTTTGTTATAAGTCGATGTGTAGAGTTAAACCTCCAACGCAACTATCGTAATGATCGAAGTCAAGATGCACTCAAAGCGATCTCTGCGTACGAGATAAAATCGCTATTAGTGCAGAGGTGTACACCTTATTTGGGTACCAGATCGCAAAGGCATAGCCGGGAATGAACTTGCTGATAAGCTTGCCTGCTTCGCAGCATCCACCACCATGGTAGACCCGGAACCTTTCATTACGGTTGGGAAACACGATAACGGAGCTGCTCGGCAATGATAAGGCAATGGATAAAGAGAAACATTGGCAACAACTCCTAGGCATGCATCATGCCAGGTTACTAATGTGCGGTTACAACCTTAAAAGATTTAAGTTATAACCAACATCCCAAGATAAAAACTCGGGCTACTTGTAGCCTTCTACACTGACCATTGCAAGCTCCAGATTATTTAACAAGGACTAGCTTATTGTACAATTGCCGGATCTGCGACTTGGAGTCTAAAATACCAGAACACCTGCAAATTGTCTGCAGGCGAAGGATAAAGGAAGAATCACATCGCTTCAACAACACCTAACTGTTTATTGGAATTTAGTAATTTCCTGGGGCTAGTTGAGACGTTGTGACTTAAGAGATGGCACAATAGACCCTAGGTCGCGGTGAAATCCTGATTTACTTGTCTAATGTAATCTAATGAGCTTTATTTCATGTAAATTTTAGACAATAACTTGAAAGGAGTTCCTTAAACTGTAATTCCCGAACATAGTCATCAACTGCCCAGAGACGAAAAGTACCAGTATGTTCTGCTTGAACCGGAAGAGTTATGGATTTAAAAAAAACAGACTACATCTTCGCGAAGTTGGTTTTCAATTAATTCGAGGTGACAATATCCTGTGAATGGAGAATAAGTTTAGTAGGGGAGGAGCATACTATCTCAATCTGTATCGAGGGGTCCAAAATTAACTTCAGAGCAGGGACGGAGTACAATCTGGTATACTCTCTCTCTATTCTTCTACCGAACTCAGCTCTTCCAAGCGGAAGTACTAGGCATAGAGAAGTTCTGTGGAGATCTACTGATTAATTACAGGAGTAACAGCGTTGTCATCAAATGTGCGCAGGCTTTAAGCTCACTGGCAGGTCAACAGAGCAGATGGAAAACTATAAAAAAATGCAAGATAGCAAAGCAGATATGACTAAAATATGGCAAGATATGATCTAAGGACTTATTAATTAGCTACAGGGAAGATATAGAGAGACTTGCAGATACCATAACGAGCCACTGGCTATTTGAGAAGCACACAAGCCCGACCGAGAACTTTTGGAGTCTATCAACGGAGATAACTAGTTTCAAGAAAGGCAACTATAAAAGGAGTTAGGAAGATAATAAATGTCTTACGATAGTGTATCAGAATGGCGCATGTCGGGCTAATTGAGCCTGAAGGGGATGTACTACTACCGGCTTTGTTATTTCATACTTTTTAACAATCCGATGGAAATGTGAAGAAGTTCATGAAATTTTTATGGGTCTCTAAGTACTCTCAGGTGCGTACATGGGTAAGTAAATAGTACAGGAATTCTCCAAAAATCCTGTTTTTTGGACGTTCCGGGATATTTTTTTAATGATTCGGAATATATTTATATTAAATAAGTATGGTTTTCTCGATTATACGGTCTGTATAAGAAATGGATCGAGAGATGGTATATCGATTTTAATTTCGGGCGTAGGGAACGTCAAAGCGTGGATAGTTTGTTTTGAAAGCGTATTCCAGCGTTGAACTCTAACGACGACTCAACAAAATGGCGCCCTATAATTTGTTTAGTTGAAATCGAGAACTCCCGGTCTAGCAAAGAAAGTTTCTTGTAAATTTTATAGAAGTTATCGAACACGGAATCGAACAGCCGGAGCTCAGCTTCACATTTTTTAGACTCACTATGTGACCACATAAAAAAACTAGAATCCGATAACGCAAATTTTTTCTGACTTATTTCAACCTCGGAGGAAGAATAATATATGAAAAGAGACAAACTTTCACTGCATTATCGATTAATATGGCAGGCTAGCCGTCACTCATTTGCACTTATATGCCAACGTGTGTGTTGGAATTTCTCCAGAACTGTCACGTGGTCGAGCATGAAAATGTAGAGATGTCTTTATAAAATGAAATTCGACGTGGGAAAAGCATATGTGCTTGTAAGCGCATCTGGCCGTGTGCCTGTATATGTGTGTGTTTGTGTTTGCGTTACAAAACTTAAGTGCATTTCAATGTTACGAAAACAACAACAACAATAGTAATAATAATAGCGAGAAGTGTGTGCCATGTCTGTGCCCATTAAACTCATTACCAAGTCAGCTGTCGCGTGTGGCGCAGTCAAATGGCAGAATCCGAGACGACGGAGCCACCGAATCCGCAGTGCGAAGGAGTGCGAAATGTGCAGCAGCAGCAACAACAACAGCAACGTTGAATGATAAAAGCTAAGCGGCGACGTTGCAGCTGTGAAACTTTGCGACACTTTTATTATTAACGCCATTATTTTATTATGCCACACACACACACACGCACGCACACACGTACCAATTGTAAAGTCTAAAGTTATGAGTGGGAGTGTGTGCGTTTGTGTGTGCCGTACCTTCGCACTTCCTCAGCAACGCTGTCACTTGCCGCAACCAATTTTAGCCAGTGTGACCGTCAGTGTCCAGTTTTTGTGTCAATAACGCAACGGAAAGTGGCACACGAAATATGTGAGAGTGTGTGTGTTGCTGTTGCTCATTGTCAAAACAATTTATTTGAAAATTATATTTAGAGCACAAAAGGTCAGCCGCCCGCCGCCCACCGCGACCGCTTGCAAGTACATTCACAATTGATGAGCTTCTACGTTTAATTATGTGTGGCAAGTTGTGTGGCAAGCAAATGATCATCGCAAGAAAAATAAATTACGCGGAAGTTAATAAAAGTTTTGCGGTTAATTGTCAGCTGTCGAGTTCACCTTCAATTTATGTGACCACTTTTGTGTTGTTGTTGGTTTTGTAGTTGCAACATTTAGATTTTCTGCGAGTGCTTGCCAAACTAGGACTATCCTTAGCATTTTGATTTGATTTTCTACTTATTTTTCATTGCTTTTGCATTTAGAATCAGGTTGTGGCATGCCACAATTATCAGATGGAATTTAAATGAGCCGTATACGAAGTCTTAAATTGATTTCAGCAAGCAAGTGAGTTCAAATTCTCAACATCTCACTCAAATCTCAGGCTCGTCTACGTAAAAAGTAGCGAACAAGTTAAAAGATGATCGAAAAAGTGGATCCTTAGATCTACACCAATAAAGGAGAAGAACAGGAAACCGTACTAATGGCTTGGATTAATAGAACTCCTGCACTTATAGTTTTTTATTAATGAATTTTTGAACGAGAAAATCTACTGTGGTTATTCATAGCCAGCGTTCCATATGAAACTGGTTCTTAAATACAAAGTTTAAGATTCTCTGGATGATAAAAACTCAGGGACTATTTTTTAACGAATATGCTATAATAAAGAACTAAAAAAATTTATGAATGGAACAACAGCCTAAAGTACAGCTTTATTGACCTATGGATTATGAATCTACCTTTATAAAAATTTTTACTTCTCGAATCCAATCCAAATCCATAGTTGAAAGAAGGACGTGTGGAAATGTTATTGGTTGGTTAGATTGGAGAATGTTTTTTTAAAAACTTTCTGTGAAGGACGGAGAAACGGATAGATGAATCTTTCAAACATTCTTCATGAATATAATCATATCCCTTAATTGGATGACGATCGGGTGGAAACGTTGTCGGTTGGTTGGTGCTCCCGAACTTTCTTTGATGAACGGAGAAACGGATAAGTGGATCGTTTAGCCTTACTCTAATAAAGTTCTAAGTAGCAAATTAAGAAGTAAAACCCTATTTTAACAAGCACAAAAACCGAAAGGTTTGGACTGTAGACTGCATAGTGCAACTGAGCAAAACAGAGTAAGATGTCTTTGATAATTTTAAAATTCTTTCCTCTTGGCTCCAACACATATTTTGCAATCTTCGAAACAGTTGTTAAAGTCAATTTCCGGAATAGCCTTCATATTAAATGTTTCTAAACAGTGTTTCCCCGGAGTGGTCGTTTGTTTGTTTGAGTTTTCTGAATAGCTAGAAGTCACATGGAGCTAAATCAGGCGAATACGTTGGTTGCGGCACGATATTGGTTGAAATTGGGAGAAGAACTCATGAAGAATCAATGCAGTATGCGACGGTGCATTATCGTGGTGTAGACCCCAAGAGTTGTGAGCCCACTATTCCGGCCTTTTTTTATGAATAGCTTCGCGCAAACGACGTGTCTTGACAGTTTGACCGTCCGGGATGTACCACACCTCGATAATCGAAGAAAACTGTCAACATAAACTTGATTGGCCCAAACTATCTTTTAAAATGGTTTTTAGTGATGATTCCGATATTCTAGTGATGGTAGTAAGATCTCTGACAAAGTCTTACTATTTTTTGCCTAACACAGTACATTCGCCTCTTTTTTTGAACCTGTCGAAAGAAAAAATCGACAGGAAGTATTGCATTTATAGATTATTGTGAAAGTGAACTTAAAGTGTTATTAAATGGAGAACTTTTTTGTTGAAACCGGCATGGTTCAGAGAACGAGGTTGTATGAAAAATCTGACTAAGTCACATTCTTCGATTGAAAACTCAAATTTTTGTACTGAAAGCTTTCGAAATTACTAAAATGGGTCTGGTTAAAGTTTTTTTAATTAAGGGCGAGGTTGCGTGCTTTATTTAATAAAACAATAGTTTTCATGATATTTTTGAACACTTTTTAATAGTATCAGGGACTACCTATTCTATGACCTGAGACACCATAAGATTGTCTTATAAACATTGACTTACATTCCTAAAAATTTACTTATCTATTTCACCGTTGAAGCATTTTATGACTGTCATTCCTAAAACTCGTAGCAATGAATTAAGAATTGATGTTGCTGTTGTTGTTATAATAGTAGCAACAGTTAACCCAGTTATCGCTTCTTCTACAAGTCTATATTTACGAGCATACTGTGTATACATAATATATAAAAATAAGAATTTTTTCAAAATATAATACTTTTTAAAGTACTCGTACTTCTGCACTCGCATTTACATACACACACACACACTTTTTAAGCGACATATTTATGCTCGCTTCCGAAGTTGCGCGCTTAAGCGGAAGCTGACAGGATGTGCCCTTTTAAAGCGACAATCACACACAACCACCCTATTATGCGGCTTATACATATATGCTTCTGCATGCATTTATATATTTATTTACATAAATATACACATATATAGTGTATGAAGGGAGTTTTATATGCATCGCAAGATGCTGCACGTATCGGTAACGCTGTTGCAAGTCAAGTATTCAACGACTGTGTGACTGAGATTGTTTATTTTAGTTTTCTATATGTACATATACATATTTATTACAGTTTTTATATATTTCTGTATATATTATATACAAAAAATGTGTATATAAGGTGCGCGGAAGATTTAGCATTCTCATTTGAAGGTTAATTGAGTGCAAATGCACTCGCTGTGAAATTTGTGCAACATTTGCTGCAGCAACTATTGTTATTGGCTACATTTCTGTTTGAATATGTGTTTTTAATACGCTTGGGTTTTATATGTAATATGTATTAGAAAATATTTATATGGGCTTCAATGTATTTAAATATAATTTTTTATTCCAAATATCTGTCAGCTTTCTTCCGAAGTCCCTTCATAGTAGCTTTGGATAATTATAATTTGATTCGACAACAGTCAAAGTAATGACATGTCTTGGACACTTATGTCTAAATGATAAATTGCTCCTCCCATCCATAACTTTATTGTGAAAAGTCACCTCGCTATTGATCGATTTTTTGCGTTGGTGAAGACTATTATTCTCGTTCCCACCACAGTCGAGTCTATGTCTCGCAAATGCTTCAGGAGTATTTCCTAACCCTATAACAATAACAACAACACTATCACTCCAAAATTCTGTTCTTAGAGCATGATCTGCAAAACTCCAGTGCCTCGTTAAAGTAACTGCAAGTCGTTATGTACAATTTCTAGACCTATTTAATAAATCCTTAGTTTTGGTCTTGTCAAACTCTTGTCATGTCTGTTTCGATATCTTGCATTTGGCTATTCATTTTCATCCCCGTCGAGCTATTTGTTCAAAATGCGTATGTGATAGCTCATGGTATTAACTCCGTCTGAGATTTGTTCAAAGCGGCTTTCAGCTTATTCCAGTCGTTTATTTTTTCGTTGACGAAAGTATTCCTTTTAGTGGGAACCCAAAATATAAACAGATGGAGTTGCCTTGCTGGTGAGCTTAAAGCCTTCCAGCAAGTGTTAACTATGCTGAAATTGACCTGTGACGTCGACAAGGCCAGCAATGCCGCCTGGCTATCTGTGTATATGATTGATTTTTGTATGTACCTTCTCTAAGTTATTCAATAGAACTCTAAGGGTTTATCTATTCCCAGTACTTCTGCTTGGAAGATGTTGGCTGAGTTTGGTAGACGGACGAAGAGAGGGAGAGGTCAAGACCATTTGAACCCGCCCCTACTCCTCAATCGATTTTGGACCCGTCGCTATAGTTTGAAATAGTACTTTCCTCCCCTAATAAACCTCCATCACTATTTATGTTTTGAGCGTAAGTTCACCCAAAAGTGACTATTGAAAACTAACCTTGGAATTGATTTAAGATTAGAAGATTTAGGATCCCTGTTGCATATATTTCTGCGTTTATTTTAAATAAAAACCACAAAAGACATCGTATCATTTGAGTAATGTGTCAGATCGATTTGGCGCCGATCGCAGCAACATTCACTGACATATGGAAGGACATGATGTATTTTACGTTGAGATCTAAAATTTAAATCTTAAAATTATAGCGTACAAAATATGAACTGAAGCCACTAGACCTTTCCAAGTTCCAAGAAGATCTGTCGAGCAAAATTTTGTTCAGGGATGAGACCTATTTCTGGCTCAATGGGTATGTAAACAAGCAAAATTGCCGCATTTAGCACGAAGAGTAACGTGAAGAGTTTCAAGAGCTTCCATTTCGTCCAGAAAACACAACGGTTTGGTGTGGTTTGTGGGCCGGTGGAATCATTGATCCACACTTCTTCAAAAATGACGCAAGTGAAAACGTAGCCGACATTATAACCGATTATTTGATGTTTGAAATTGAAGCTCGTGATCACGGCGACATTTAGTTTTAACGAGACGGCTCCACTTCCCAAACATCGCTGAACACTTCGGGGAGCAGATAATTTCTCGGTTTGGGCCGGTCGATTGGCTACCAATCGTCAGATTTTTTCCTGTGAGAATATGTAATGCCTAAAGTCTATGCGGACAGTCCCACTTCGATTCAGGCCGTGAACCCAAACATCACGGGTGTCATTCGCCAGTTACCAGTTGAGTAGTAGTCCAATGAGTTATCTGAAATTGGACTCAACGGATAAACCATATGAGCAGTAGCCGCGGCCAATATTTGAAGGAAATAATCTTGAAAAAATAAATGCCAAAGAATTTTCTTTCGAATGATAACAAATGTTCTTTATTAAAGTTGAACTTTCTGTGCTTTTTCTTTGAAAAACAGGATACTTAGAATTGGTTGACCTTTTACAACGTGTTCAGGGTATTTTCGAACTAAATGTTTTTACCTCGAGCCCGGAAATGGATCATCCTTTCGTACACATTAGGGATTGTGCCTGCATTCTTCTTTTCAGTTGACAATCATTACTCTTATACGATTTTTCAACGGTTTGAGGCAAGTTTAGCTTCATAGGTAATTAGGAACAGTTTCTTGAATTGGTATGATTAATTTATATTCGAACAATTACATCATTTATTAGAGCACTTTGCGCTATAGAGCTATAGGTATTACTCTAACCTAAGACACACCAGAAAATTTATTATTTTTTGTTTTGTGGTTTCCAAAGTCTCATCGAACCCACTCCGGCAGGGAATATTAAGCACCTATTGTTGCTTCTAAAATTTCTTCGCCACTTAATTTCCGAATCATGAATATTTTAATGCGCGCCATTAGTGTAAGAGACTTCAATCAATTTATATGTAATTTCTTTGGTCTAAAAAGTCAATTAACGGTAATTGCGAGGCCAATTGATATTCGAAAATTAACTGTTTACTAATAAAACTTTAACTAGTCCAAATTAAGTAGCGCTGTGGCGACCCTGCTGCAAGTACAACATTTAGAAAAACAAAAAACAAAAATGCGGCAATAAAAAACAACAACAACAATACAACCAAGAAATTGCTACTATTTATTCGTTATTTATTTCATCGGTGAGTTATTTATTTCTTCCACACTAATTGAAAACAAATTTACGAGTAATCGCATTTGGAATGCAATGCAGCGCCCCCGCCACCCTGCACCCTTCTCCACACGCCCCAGGATACACCCCGAAACGTATACTTTGACAAGTTGTTTGGATTTAAGTTTCGATTTGTTTCGAATTGCTCCACCCATGTCTGTCCGTGTCTGCACCGGAAATGTTTTCGGTACAACAATAATTTCATGAGGCTCACGCGGCAGTTGGCTGCACTAAAATAACAAATCACAGGCATAACGGCGGCAGCGGCAAAGCACGGCGCTGGAGCCCGGAGCAGTTGCCTCAAGTGGCTGAAGTCAAAAGTGATAGGATTTCTAGTTGGGGCTGAGGAGACACAATGCATTCGCTACTAAATTATTAATAAACTGCATACGAGTGGCAACAACAACAACAATGGCAACTACTAAAAATCGCAAGATGGCTGCTGCCACACTTGCCACACAGAACATGCCCCAATGGCTTGTTTCAATCAAAACGTCTCATTTTCCAGCACACACACAAACACACACTCACCTGCAAAAGGATTAAATTCAACATTTATTTGTGTTGTTTGTGTGCGTGTGTGTGTTGGGTGTATTTGTCGATTGTCCGCTGGAGTACAAACAATTTGGTATTATTGCTTCCGTTTTGGCATGTCACGTTTATTTTGCATGTCAAATTTTGAAAGGCACTTCATTTGCACACAAACACACATACATGCTCAAACTCATATACTCACTCACACCCATACACCAGAGTAAATCGTTGCTTAAACTAAATCATCTTTTTCGTTTTGCAGTCATCAATTGCTGCTCTTTTTGTCATTTTTGTTGTTGTTTTGTTTTTGTTATTTTCGAAATTAATAGCCTATTAAATCAATTACGGTAATAAGCGCACGGCTTTGATTGGTTGAAATTGAAACAACTTCGAACGTCAGCAATATTCAAATAACAACAACAACAACAGTAAAAGCTAATATGTGATTGGAGTGTGACAGCGAATTGACAACTGATATCCAAATCGCAAGGTAACTGTATATTATTTGACAGGCGTCAGCCATTTTGTTGCATATGCACGTTAAACCCATCACTGTCTTGCCTTAATAACAATAATAACAAATCTATCAGAAGCAAGTATTCTTAGCTGACTAAACAAAGCATTGGAAGCCTAAAACCTTAGAGTTGTTTTGGTTTAATCTTTTTTCAACTGAAAGAAAGAGATTTAGTTGATCTATCTCGGAATTTGCAGGTACGAGTATAGCTGGGAAGTATATTATTGAGAACTTGAGAAATACATACTTTCGAGCACTAAACAGCATAAAAATGCATTTCGAATAATCTTGCTAAGAAAATCGGATCGAGTCTGGACACATACATATGTATGTTAATGAATTGACTTCGTTACAATTACTAGGTCTACAACTTTGCTTCAGCCGTTTTCCAATAGATGTCTCTAGGGTCAAGCACTGGTCAATTAAATCGATTAAATCGTTTTATATCGATCTTGGACATTTGTGTCAACATTAACCGAACAAAATATTTGCAGAGGTCTGTTTACATCCCAATCTTATTCTCAACTGAAACTTTTTGAGCCGAATTCTCGACATTTGCGGGAAATTTTGCCTTTTTTTCTTAATTCCAAGAAAAGTGCGGCTGAGGACCCGTCCACGCTTTACTGAGGCTGACACATACATTGATAATACTATTACTCTACTGCTACCATCTATATGATTTCTATTTGGTGTTAAAAAAAAAATAGAATTTTTGTAAAGAAACTTGTGTTAGTTTACAAAAAAAGGATCATAAAGCATTTCGTGTGTTAATTAAGCATTGCTTTTTGAGAGAGTAGTTAGTGGGGTAAGGTCAAATCATACGACAAAAGCCATGTTTTTGTGATTTTTTTCCTGACGACACAGTTAAAATTTATTTATCCAACCAATAGTATATTGTAGTATGACATTCGAAAAATGTCTTATAAATTTTTTACAAAGAAATATTAAAAAATACGGCAATGCCAGCAATTGTCCGGACGGGTCTCGAAAAATAGTTGAATTGCGGTGTCCTTCATAACTTCAAAACTAGTGCACCGATCCTTTTGAAATTTTAAACACTATTTTTGTACATATTTTACGAAGTAACGTTGTAAAGGTTTTCTTTTCAATTCCTATTTTTGGATTTTTTCGAAGACTTTGAAGTGAAAAACACAATTTTTTTTGAAAAAAATCGACTAATTTGTTATTGCGAAATCAAAATTATGAACAAAAACCACTCTCCAGCGTTGCCTCGTAAATTACGTACAGAAATAGTGTTTAAAATTTCAAAAGGATCGGTGCACTAGTTTTGAAGTTGTGAGGGGCACCGGCTTTGAAAACGTGAGTTGTGAGAAAAACACGTTTGAAGTTCCAAATCAGAGGGCGGAGACTTACAAGTGTATATCTTCGTCAATTTTGCTTTAATTGCTCTCAAATTTTCACAGAATAATCTTAAAATATTGTACATTAATATAAAATAAAAATAAAAAAAAAAAAAAAAAACAACAAAAATACCTCACCCCTCCCTTAAATCACACGAACTTAGAAGCTACGGCTCATGTCCACGGCAAGGGATAATGCGTTTCCCAAAAGTTTCCTTCAATATATTGATTGTTTCGTTGGCTGTATGGAATGCGCAACAGCGGCTGTGATAGCTAAACCAGGAAACCACATAAAGATGATCCATGTATACATCCAAAGCCAGGCGGCAATTAAAAACAATAGTTTAACATCGTATTACGTCAGAGAATATCTACAGACGCGTGGAGACTGTAGACGTAGGGGCTGCCGGAAAGCGGTTGCAGATATACTGTGTTCTAGACCACAAAGAAATTCAAAGAAATCAAATATCTGACTTGTAAAAAGTGTCATCCGTCTAGATACCGAACCAGTTAAGAAATACTTAAGTCGCTAAAGCCATACATAATGCCTTAGGGACATGCAGGATCGACAAGAGCCTCGCAGTTCAGGAAACTACGAGTAGATGAAATATCTAAATTAGATATCAAATCACTCTTAAAGTTCCAAAAAAGCGTTGACGTCTAGTATGACTAGTACTTCTGTTCAAAATAAACTGAACCTCCATCTAGTGTTACCTGTAGCTCTATGTATAGCGTGACAGACGGTAAGAAAAACCTAACCTAATCTAATTACTGAACTTGTCACGGCATTTTTGGACATGATGTTAAAGGACAGATAAAGAGTGAGCATTAAAACTTGCTAACCGAATTTTTATTTTCAAACTTATTGCTGTCAACTTTGAGGAGTTAATTAGTAATTTGTAAGTGTACTTTAACTGATTATTTCATTATTTCTGGATTAACGATCGTTTAATATTCCACCTCTGACTATTTTCCGATCAACTTTCAAATACCATAAATGCCTCAAAATTGCTCAAAACCGAGTTGGGTTATAATCTTAGGGCATACGTACATGTATAAACAAGGTCTGTTGCAAAAGAAACAGAACTTTTTAAATGTAACTGTTTCTAGTGGCGCCACCTATGGGTGGTTATATGAAAAAAAGTTTGATCTATTGTTGACATTTCGTAAAAATTTTAAGACAATTGGACAACTACACTCGATGTTATCGATCAAAAAGTAACAGCAGCTTTTGGTCATCGGTCGTAAAATGCATTTTGAACAAAGAGCAAATATTAAATTTTGTTTTAAACTTGGGAAAACGCTTACTGAAACATTAAAAATGATAAAAAAAAAAATTTATGGTGATCAGTGTCTATCCCGTAGTAATGTGCATGAGTGGTTTAAGCGATTCCAAGAAGGTCATGAGGACCTCTGTGACGATCAGAAGTCGGGCCAAAAAAAGTCGTCTTCAGAAGTCAAAAATAAAGAAAATGCTAATTTGTTTTTACGATTCCGAGGGTATTGTACACCAAGAGTTCGTTCCACCTGGCCAAACTATAAATGCTGTGTTTTACCTTGGTATTATGGAGCGTCTTTTGTCACGCATTCGTCGTGCTCGACCAGAATACCGTGAGGCAGGATCCTGGCGCCTGTAGCACGATAATGCGCCGTGTCATCGGTCGACGCTTGTCATTGTTTTTTTGACAAAAAACTCGATATTAACCATTAATCACTTACCCTACTCACCTGATCTGGCACCCTGTGATTTTTACCTATTAGAAAATCTTCATTTACCCATGAAAGGACCCTCGTTTCAGGACATTTCAGCTATCCAAAAGGCGACGACCGATATTCTCAAGAGCATTCCGAAAAATTACCTTAAACACTCATTTGAAATGCTAATTGACCGGGCTAAACGCTGTATCGAAACACAAGGAAACTACTTTGATTAAAAAAAAATAACTTTTGAAAAATATAAATTTTTTGTTGATTTTTTTTTTAACAGTCCTGTTTCTTTTGCGACAGACCTTGTATACACATGAGTACAAACCGCTGCATATATTTATGTTCATGCAATAATTAATAATGATTTTATTATGCGATTGTGCTATTTATGAGTATTTGCATTAAGTTGACAGTTCGGTTGACAAAGAAAAAATATGCATGTCAATTAAACAAACTAACGGTTTATTATTTAAATGTATTGTTATTGTATTTTTGTTGCTTTTTCCAAAAGTTATAAAATGTAATTAGTTATGAAACGATTTGTGCAGTGAAAGGTGTGGCGGTTAAATGGCTAAGTGACAAAGCGACATAACGGTTAAATACAAAAGAGTTTATGGATTTTAAAAGCTACTCTGCGGTTATACAGACAATTGCAGCTCAGATAATGGTTTGAGCCAAATATATTTCGAAAAAAAAAATAAAGGGTTTACCGATAGTATCAAAAATATGCTCACAAAATTTTTAAAACAGATAGCAGAAACTCTAAAAATTTTTTACGATTGATGCAATACATTTTCGTCAACATTTTGCTTATCAAAATTAATTTCCTCAGTCTATCAAAAGACTACAATTTTTTTGTGGAAAAGTAGTCGGAGAACAACTTTGTTGTAAGGCTGTTGGTCCTACATTTAGCATTATTAGTGAGTTTGCTTGGATGTCATGTTGAAAATGCTCAAATAACTAGTAAATGGAGATCCAGAGATTAGTCAAAGCTGGAGAAACCGAAAAAGTCAGTTGCAAATCTTACTGATTTCGTTCGAAAGCCATAGTGTCAAAGAGCGCCATACTTTGTCCCTGTCCATTGAAAAGACAAAAATAATTAACTGAAGCAATTTCTCCTCTAATTTACAGTCGAATTTTGAAAAAATATTTGGGAAAACATCAATTTCACCTCCCGGTGCGATTTTCTTTTTGCCGAACCTCTAATATACACTCGTTATGAGCTAAACGTTTAAGTGATAAATATTGAGTCGGCAAGCTTAGCGTTTAATTCGGTAGTTACCAAAGTTGGGACACCCTGTACTCAGATATTGAAATAGTGACAATATTTTTATAGTTCATTTGTTCTCAATTTAAACAAATTTCGACACTTAAAATGCTACAATGTATTATTGTGAAATACGAGTATACAGAGTTGAAATCCATAAAGTCGTTTGATTTTCAAAACTGACTTGTGGGAGGAACTCAATGCAACGGATGCAGTTGAACATTTGATTTAATTTGATTTTACTATGCGAAACTAATGATATTTGTATAAATGCACCATATATACATACATATATATGTACATATGCCGATCATTAAACGTGTATAGATTTATCCAATCCTATAGCGACAACTTTGCATTTTTTTGCTGTTCATGAGATCAGAGTCCCATATTTTTGAACGCTGACTCTTATGTAGAATTCAACGAGGAATCGAAAAGTCAATTTTGAAAAAAAGTTGGTGGAAAAGCACAAAAAACCGGGCTTTTGGAAAAAAATGTTTTTTTTTTTTTTTGTGGATTGTGAAAATTTTTTTGGATTTTGAAAATATTTTTATCAGAAAGCTGAGATTTTTTTACATAAAATTGGATAACTTAAAAATTTTTTTCACTCAGTTTTGAGGTCGTTAAAAAAATAAAATAAATAGTCATTTTTTTGTTTGATCTCAATTTGAATTGCTCGCCAAAAAACAATGAAGCAACTTTGACCACTAAAAAGTTAACAGATATTCTTCTTTTGGTCTATATTATGATATTCTAAAGTTTGGTCAAAATCGGAGAGCCACGGTTACGAAACCATGTCGCCAATTGATGGAATGGCCCATATAACATAGTTGTATGTACGCACACAATATATAATGCGTACTCTGAACGACATACTCGGCACATGGTTAATTAGAAAAACCAATATGACTATATGAATGGATTCGATTTCATCTATTAACAGTTATCATGCTACATACTAAACGAATGTTCCCGGATTTTCTTTTAGATAAAAATTAGATATAAAGTCACTCTTTTTTATATTTATTGAGATAACTGACATATTAGCCGTTATACATATGTGGTACAAAGTCAACCGGAAGTTCAAAGACCTTTATTTTAGGTATAAGGAGGCTCAGAAGAATTGACCCGATTCTAACCATTTTTGGTACACAGAGTCACTATTTTCTGTAAAGGATTCTCTCTAAATTTAAATTGTGTATCTCAGAAACTGAGCGTTATTTTCGGCCAAAAGTTAATTATAGATACTGGGGTTCACATTTTCGGTATCTAGGGTCTTGAAAAGTTTTGGTCGAATTTGGAAAATTTTCGGTCACAAAGTGGCACACTTTAAAGGTAATATAAGTGCCAATTTTTATCCCGTTAAATGCTTCTTAAGGAGGGTGAATAGGGTTATCTTCCGATTACATCTATTTTTTATAGTGTCGATAGGGGTGCAAAAGACTTTTTTCGTAAACGAATTTGGTTTTTGTAGCTTAAGTGGTATGTACTTTAAACCATATTGAAGGCGAAGCTACGCCCACATATGACTTTGCTATTGCGTTACCCTGCGCCAAATTATTGTTTTATATCTTGAATTAGTGATTAGTTATGGTAGTTAATACGTTTTCGGTTAATGCCGTTTTGTGGGCTTGGCAGTGGTCGGATTAATACCATCGACATACTCGATACTTTGTTTTGTTAAGAAACTCGCATACCAAGTATCATCAAGATATCTCAATTTTTACTCAAGGCATAGCTTGCACGGACGGACGGACAGACAGTTAGTCACTCGGATTTCAACGCCTTCTGATCATTTATAATTCTGTAACCCTATATCTGTCTCGATAAGTAACATTAAATAAAGTAACATCACTTTTCATAAGTGTAAAAGTGAAAGAAAAACGATATTATAGAAACCTTCAATATTAAAACAAAATTTGAGTTTTGGTTATAAAATGGTTATACATTAGTTATATATTAACCGTATGCAATAAACAACTCAATTTTGAATTTTTTGATATGTTTTTTTGCATCTTAAATGACGATATGTATATTAGAGTGGGTTAAGGAAACGAATATTTTTTGGTTTGTTACTGTGGAAAATATATTCTTACCTCTACGAAATCTTTTCAAGTACCGAGACCATTTTGTTGAGCATTTTTGAATGCTTTGTCACGATATTTTCTCCAGTAGTTGGAAGCGAGATATGAATTGTAAGAAAAAATAGAAAACTATAAGGCGGAAGAGGTGGTGCCTAAGATCCTATTTAGCGGAGTAAAAATATTAATTTTGTTATCCACCTTAATGTGTATATAATACATTTATGTCACTCAACGACTAAATTAATAAAAATAGAGAAATGTTGATTCACGATTATTCTGGGCGGTGCAAGACAAATTTTCAGGTTTTCTTTTTATAACTTCTTCGTTCAGTGGCAAAGGTAAACTGTGTCTGCATAAAATATATTTGCCGTTAGAGTTTATGCAAAAATTAATTAATATTCATAATTTTATTGCAATAATGGCCAATTGCAATTATGAGATTTAAAATCAATTAACACAGGGTTTGCATTGGTGTTTATAATTGTCGAAAGGCAAAAAATTCATTAAAATTATTCATTTTAATTAATAAAAATCTTTTTTGTTTAACTGTAGAATATGTTGGGTGTGTATTATGTATATTCTATGTATAATCAGAGATTTGCATGAATATCATTAAAAATGTTGAACTTTTTGTTGTAATAATTTAAAAAAAGTAAATATTTTTAATGACAAAAAATCAGAGTTAAGCTAATACTAATTTTCGTGAAAGAATGTTTTTTGAAGAGGTTTAAAAAAAAAATCAAAAAAACTTCTTTATTTGCAGTTCTCACACAAGTTTTGAGGTTATGTGAAAAAAGTCTGTATACAAAATTTTATAGATATTTTCATTACCTACCACATAGTCATATAACTTTTCCTTATAGGTCTTCTAGTTTTACAGGAAGTGAAGATAAACCGTTTTTAACACTTAAAAATTTAACCGCACTCCACTCTAAATTTTCTGATCACAGATAGCCCGTAAATTATTTTTATCTTAATTTTTGTTAAATTATCTTTTGTTTCCGAGGATGAAACCACACTATGATTTGTTTTTGTTTACAAAAACTATCTGCCCTGGTCTACAATTTGTGCAAAAATACAGATATGTACATAGATCGATTTTCAAAAGAAGTGAAAGGAAATATTAATTACTGACTAGAGAAAACCCCACTCCTCTTCCTCCCAATCAGAAGGAGGAAGCATTCTAATAATAGGTAAACGTAGTGGAAGTTGAAATATCTGTAGAGATATAGTTTTTTTTAACTAATCCAGTATATTTTAAGACAACATACCTCCAACCTTGGAAATACTAAGTATATAGTTGTAAGAACGGCCAGTAACATATGAAACAGTAATCTGGAAATCGGTATGGAACACCAATAAAATAATTTACTATACCGAAAAGAAATATATCATCTCAGATATTTAAAGCTTTTTTCATTTACTGATAACTTTCGAAAATTGTATGAGTGTATATATAATATGTAAAAAATCTAATAAACATTTGTAATTGGTATTCGATCGATCACGACCCAACTAAAATATTATTTTCTAACTTGGCGACGGTAGCGAATCAACAAAGCGAAACTTCAGAAATCGCCAGATGCTTGTTCTAAAAGGAAGTACAGGAGAGTACTGAACTTACAACTTAGGTATCGATAGGTATATTTCTTCCAGTTCTAGAGTAAATGGATGGTATTGACAAAATTACTATGTAGTTCGGTAAAGTGATTATTGAAACCTTGATTCTATTAACAATACAATTCTTCTTTGAATAGATATTCCATACGGAAATGTAAATCCTACTAGGTAGTAAAATGCATATAACACCACAGATGTTAAGAGAGTCTGACCAAATTTTAAGTGAAAATTAATATACATATATTGGTTGTTTTTAACAAATACACAACTCCAAGCTCCAAGCTTCTTCAAATGGTTTATAACGGTTTGATGACTACTAAGCCGGTCTCTTTCGACCAATTCAGCGATTTTATCGCAATTTTCGATGGCAGGCCTTCCGGAGCGTGGCGCATCTTCGACCACCCCTACACCAGAACAAAAACGTTGAAACTATCGTTGTGCGGTGAAAATGGAAACTGTATCGGGTCCATAAACTGCACAAATTTTTTTGGCACCTTGAGATGCATTTTTGGCTTTATCGTAATAGTACTGTAAAATATGCCGTATTTTCTCTATATTTTGCTCCATGTTTGGGACGCTATAACTCACGAACGACTTAAAAGAAACGACAATCAATCAAACACGGGTGTGAAATGGGCTTTCCAAAAAGGTATAGCATGACCCGATGCGACGAATAAAACTAGAACTACGCACTTTCAGCGCCAACTAGCGAAAATACCTTAAGACTTTTTTGAAAACCTAATATGAGGCTGTCTGTATTGTCTACAATGTGTCAAGGTGTTTAAAAAATTGAACATTTTTATTGTCTTATTAAATTCTACAACGCCTCTAGAATATTTTCTTTAATTTTCAAGTTGATCCGAGTAATAGTTTCGGTAATACAGCCTTGAGAACTTGTGCGCTCGAAGAAAGCTAGGCTAAGTGCGCCATCTTTAAACGTATTTTTCTCGAAACTGTGTTTTTGAACTCGGTTGGTAAAATTTCTCGACAAATTTCATGAAATTTTACACAGGTCTTTGAGATAAAATACTTGAAGACTTGAACGAGCGATTTCTTTATCGATTACAAACACTTGAAATAAAATGTCGCGAAATTTTCACTGAAATTTTAATTTTTTTTTTTTGTAGAAATGTCTGCCAAAAATCCAATTTATAGATTTTTTTTCTTCGTTCCAGTTCTAAGTTAAGATTTTAACTTAAACACATAGTTTTTTGCACTTTAGCTGATCATATAAGGAATTATCCTGCCAACGTGGCCGCATCTTTTTTCCGAGGAGTCGCCGGAAGTGGAGTCGCAATGACCGAGTTTAAAATATTTTTTTGCAAAAATTTAAAAATTTCTTTGATGATAGTTTATGCGTAGACCAATAAAAAATTCTACAAAAATATTTCATTTTCTTAAATTAAAAAAAAAATTGAAAAAAGACAGTTTTTTTTTACCCGAGGAAACCCATGTAACACCTTGAACAAAATGTCTTGAATTCCTCTGGAATTTTGGAAAATATATCCAACATTATATTACTCAAGATAAAGTTGAATTCAATATTTTTTAATGAAACTACACTAAAATTGAGATTATCATTACACATTATAAAACAAAATTATTTCCAAGAAGAAAGTGTGGAATAATCTTTGTATATTTCCTCTCCTTTCGCTATCTACACCCATTACAAATGAAAATATAACTGTCAGAATACCGACGGCAGTACAGATGTCACCTACCGTCGGTTATCTGCTGCCACAAAGTCTACGAAAAAGCAGAAGAGAAAAAAGTGCATACTTAGAAATGCAAGGACTTGCGAATACGACACCAAAGTCAAAGAAAGACACGAACACACGCAGCAAAAGCGCATTGAGTGTAACTGAAACCACTGCAGGTGCACTCACTCAATTCCACAAGCCACTCAACGCGCAACACACCTGCAGCAAAGCGCTAAGACACGTGTTGCAAGCGAACAACTGCCTGCAACATGCCACATAACAGCAACAGAGGGCTGTTAAGAGCACATTGCATGGCAGCGAAGAGAGTCGAGAGTCGCAAGCTCACAATTTGAGTGGTTTGAATGTTGCAAGTGCAGCGCGGTTCGATGCGGAAATGCTGTTAAGCGCAACTGCAACGAAGTGGACGCCGACGTTGTCGACGCCGTCATTTACAGCCGCGTCGCGTTTGCAGTGAGCAGCCACGAGCTTAGCAGCGCTGAGAGCCCCCGTCATTTGTAAACAACAAACTATGCAGCGCACAACAACAAGTTTAGTGAATTTTTGGAGTCAAATATTAACAAGCGTGCGAGGTGGCTTTGGGAAACTTCGCTTTTTTTTTCTGCCAAAATGCCCCTATGCCGATGATGGACTGCCGATGTGCAAAAAAAACACGGTAATAATAAACAACAACAAGAACACAGTTTCGGCTGAGCGCCCCACAACAAACAAACATGTGACACAGTGTGAGTGCGATTGTAGAAAATAGGGGAAAATCCCTACGTGCCGTCGACACGCAATGCCTTTGACCACGCCCACGCAGGGCTGAGGGGCGCTTACACGCAAGAGGCGTACTTTCGATTGGCCAACGGTGTGACGGGTGTGAGAAACTAGGAAGCGTTCGGCTGCCACGCTATGCGGCCGTCGAAGGCAAATGCGCACAGTCCGAATTTTCGGCTGTGAGAGCCGGCCTAGCGGGCATTTGATGGACATGGTAACGGTAAATGATATTTGTTTGGCCTGCTGTGCGCGTGTGTGTACGTGGGTGTGCGTGGGTCGTTTACGAAAACGCAACGTCAGGCGATAGTGCAGACGAATGGTCCGACAGCCGATTGTGGGGTCAAAACGGTGCTGCGGCAAGGCGACGGTTCGGTGGCTGCCGTTTCATACTGAGTTAAGGAGCGAGCTGTAGTGCATGCATGAAGCTGGACGGTCGCCGGTTGAGTTTGGTGCTATGCCACGTCCTTTTTGTTCTCCGAAAACGCAGTCGACCTTTGTAAACTACAACAACAGGCAACAAAAAATTCGGGATTATTGATGGCTGCAGCAGAAATGATGGTAGCACGGAAGAGTTGGATGAGTGGGTGGCAGGGAAAGACGCATCGAGGAGGAAGTGCGCAGATTTCGGTGGAAATATTTTGTATGTGTGCTTGTATTTTGGATGGAATGAAGGAATCAGAAGGAATAACTATAGTTAGGGCGACGTGTAGAGCTTCCAACAGCGGGTGCGTGTGGCAGAGATGAGTTTGCTGTAGACGAAAAAAACACCCGTTGTATGGGCGAGTAAATAATATCGTGCTCGAGTTATGGTGGTGTCTAGGAGCGACCGGACAGGCTAACGGTTGCCGGGCCTGCAGCAAGCTGGGTATGGTTGAAACCGTGTTAGGGACAGCCATTGCCACGAGATTGCGTATGCGATGGACAAAAACAAATTACTAAAATAATAACAACAAACAACAAGGACGGTAGTAAAAACAACAAAAAAGGAATCAAAAGCAAACGATATTGATGAAAGATATACACCAAAAAGTGTGTACAAAGAGAAAGGCGGGCGCCAGATGAAGGGAAACTTACAGCAACGTAAAACTACGTCGACTAGCCGAGTCACGTACAGCAATCGAGCTTAGCAGGCTTGTGTAGCTTGTGTGTTGTAGGCAGACACGGTCGAGTGAGTGGCAGTCGACAACGAAGCACATTAGCTCTCTATGGCGGCTGACCAACGGCGCGCACAATGCCACACCAACCACTCGACCAACCGACAAACCAGCTCAGCGCACCCAACTGGCCAAGTCCGTGTGCAATGGCAGAAAGGCCTTTTCGGCCTGCCGTGTGCCCGCTGTCGCCTCCTCCGCCTGCTTGCGTAAAGGATTATGTGCGCGCAGTGGGAGCGTAAATATTTCAGTAAAGTGCCGCTACTGCAAGGATCAACTGACGCACTGACTGGTATTTATGTATATACATAGGAGTATATATATTTGCTTTGCTTCTTGCTTGCCAGTCAGTTGGTTTAGTATCCTTTATTTTGGCCACCAACGTCAGCTTCATCGACGTCTCAATGCGTTGCGTGGGCGATTGCTGTTGTGCTATTATATGTATATAAATAAACATGTACATATATTTGTTTATATGTATATAAGCTCATGTGTACGCTTATATATTGGTTCGCATGTGCAAGCCAAGCGCCGTTAGTGGATTATATTTGGTTGATAGGTTGTCTGGTTATTCGGTTGGCTTGCCAGCAAGTTGCTTCACAAACTATATATATGTTAATGTACACATGTATGTATACCTAATCGTATGTTCATATAGGTTGCTTGATGCGTCAGTTGTGCACCCGCAATGAACACGACTGCATAAATGCGGCTTTAAGCTTGTTAACGAAATAGAAGCCTTTGCTTTGCGTGACGGATATATTTATATACATGCACATGCGAGTATATGCTTACATACATATGTACATAGTTGAATGAGTTGTTCTAATATTTCTACGTGTATTTATTTTCATATGTTACTAGCGATTTTGTTGTGGCTTTAAATTGTGAATTGACTTCACTTTTGAGCCAGAAATCATACTTTAAATAAATAAATATATAGAAATAAGATTGAAAGGATTAGTATTCTTCTTATATAAGTAAAAAGTTTTATCTAGATCAAAAATTTGATTTTTTGAGTTCCGCCTCAGTTTATCTGAGCTTTAATCGCTAAGTTGAAATTTTATGATTTGCTCATACCATCTGATCATATCTACCTTGGTCAGTATAGACTGCGCTCACAACACGATTCATAAAAAGTTATTTTCTATATTGCACAATCCTCTTTTATGATCGTGCGAACTTTGAAGCTCATATGTCAATTACTGTGTGCTTATCTACGACGGGAATGGTTTGTCTGGCGATTTCTAAAATGAAAAAAAAAATTAAACTTTGCTTTAATATTTGTGTTTCCAATAGAATCACAGCTACAGAATTGTTGGAATTGTTACAGAAGTGCTTTGGGGAGTCTACTTAAACATGAACACAAGTATAGCCTCAGGCGAGACGTCCATCCACTTACATATGTTATTGACGATGACATTGAAAAAGTTAACGAATTAGAGGAAGAAAAAGTTCGATTTGTCATCAGAGAAATTGCAGAGAATCAATATCTCTTCTGTTTCGACTCAATGCATTTTGGTTAATATTTTAGTTAATATTTTGGTAAATGTTTTGAGCATGAAGCATATCAATACTAGACTCGTACCAAAAGAGATTGCAAAAGCGATCATAAATAAAAGTTGCAGAAAAGATGCCTGACAACGTAAATGAAGACTTTAGGTTCATCAAACACATCTTTACTGGTGCCTATGACGTCGAAGCGATCCAAAAATCTAGAGAATGGCGCTTCAAAAATGAGTTGAAAGCGAGGCAAACAAAATCATATCACTGAAGGCTATTTCAGACGAAATTTCTAACAATTGACTCAGTAGCCAATAATATATATTGGTGTTAAAATACGTAGAAATGGCAAGAATATATTTCAGAGATGAAACCTGAGGATAATGATTCTTGAGAAATTTTTTGGATAACCAATTAATAAAATTTCTGGCTTTATAACTACCTCTCTTGATCTATATTTTGAAAGTTGAGAATTTTTTTTATATTTATGAAATGTTAACCTTCTTTGGGTATATTTAGACTAAAATGGTACCCTAATACATACAAGACTACGAAACCCTGTTTCAAGGGACTAGTTGTAATAATTGCAAAATATAGGTGAAAACCCTATGGAAATAGTCCTATGATTGCATTTATGATCATGAAGAACAGTTGAGTAGTTCTCGAGAAATCTATCCAACCGACTTCAAAAACACAGTTTCCACAAAAATATTTTGAATACCGCGCACTTAGCCTAGCTAGCCTCGAGCACGCAAGTTCTCAAGGTTGTATCTCTGAAACTATTACTCAGATCAACTTGAAAATTTAGGACAATATTCTAGCGGTTTTTAGAAGTGTTGTAAAATTTAAAAAGACAATAAAAAACCATTTTTTTAAAACCCGTAAGCCCATGTAACCCCTTAAAAGGCACGGAAAAACTGACCCTTAATATATGCTAGAATGAACTGAAGTAGAAAAAGGAAATTCATTGTAACAAAATATTTTGAGAATCAAGATGAGAAATATTTATGTTTTATCTTCTTTTTCGTACAAGACACACCAGAAGCAAACAGCAGGAGCAACAAGAAAGGAGAAAAATAAAGAAATGAAACAGCACAAAAGAAGTAAAACTTCTTGAAGAAGACTTCAATGATAATAAAAAAGAAGCAAAAATCCAACATCTCTGAAAATTCCCTCTAAAAAATTTTGTTCAGTTTTGGTCTGGAATAACTAAAAACGAAACGTTCGACTAGTTCATTTTAATGTTCATCAATAAACTCGCCAACAGAATGTCTCCCAGTGAATTTAGTGTGACCCTTTTTGCTCATTGTTTGAGAAACTCTTCACAGAGATGTTGTTAAGGGTTAACGGAGAATATTTTCCGAACGCTTTGTTATTGTGCAGAACATCTATAGTAGTATCTTCCCAAAAACTTCCTGATAATCTGAATCGATAATAATCTGAATTTTGTCCGACTTTCTACTCAATACCTGTTTTGCTCTTCGGTAACACGTATACCTCGATTGAATTCGACAGAAAAAATACTCAAGAGATGATATCTTAAATTATAGTAGTCATTAGAGTAATAAATTGAGTATTATTTATAATATAACTCAATATGGAATAGAATATCGATATGAGCAGATCAGTCGCGAGTTATGGCTATAAGAAGACAAAGTCTTAAGCGACGACTCAGCGTTTCTGACTTAGTATGGTTATATTGATGTCTTAAAGACATCACGTGTCGTGAAAATAACAGTTCTCTGCAAAAAGTTCAGCTCAGAGCTGGATATGAGTCAACACTTCAAGCTTCCTAAATTCAACAGCGTCTTCCAGGTGGAAGTATTTGCAGTCAGAAAAGCGGCTGAGATAGCCAACAACGCAGGAAACAACATAAGAAAGATCAATATATTAGTCGGTACCTAGGCGGCAATTAGGGCAAAAACCTCACATCGTATTACGTCAGAGAATGTTCTCAGAAGCAGCAGAGGCAGTAGTTGTGATGGAAGAATTCCGGGAAACGAAATCGCCAATGAAGTTGCCAAAAGAGCCATCCGTCGGGCTAGCGAACCAGAACAGGAATTACGGAAGTCACAAATTATGATACAGAATAAAATTTGCGAAAGGACTAACTGAGAGATCCGAGCGAGATCACATGCTTTAAGAATTTGAGCGCTGAAAAAAATACGCAAGATTTTTATTCACACTGTTGAAGAAAGACGCTAGAATACCTCCTAAACTACTATTCAGCCTTATCTAGAACTCGTCTAAGATATCTCGGAGCTTCGCGGTTCAAGGGACTTGATGAATCAAGAAAATTAGATATCAGATATATTAGATTGCCTGTATTATCCATCCCCTCCAAGAACCAGTCGTTCTCTATAAGCGGATCAGTATAAACTAACATAACCCAACTATAGATTTTTTTAATGTGAACTATCCTCTCCGAACTTATTTTTAAGGTTATGATTACAAACTTGAATTTGATTTTTAAAATTTCTAAATCCATAAACAGCTCCTGGAACCAAAACCCATGTGACTGTATCAAATATGCTAGTAAATTCATAATCTTTCCTCTCTTTACAAGTACGTAAATGAGGAATTACATTCAAATATCTTTCAATACTATTGATAATGGTCCAAAACATAGAGAAAACAGTACAGAGCTTTTGTTATACCCAATGTGTGAATGTCAGTTTATGCCACCGCGGACAACAGGCTCATTTGTGAGGACAAGCTGCTAATCCCTGCCGCGCGCTCGCTGTTTAAGGCATTATCACTGCTACACAAACATAAGTCGCACATACACACGTGTATTTATATATGTGTATGTGTATCCACACATACATACATAAATTTAATTTCTATTGTAAGCTCCAACTTGAGTTCATGTGCAACACCTTTCCGTTTCCTGTCGATTGGCAATCCCCCCCCATCAGCACCTACGCCATTGTCTGCGCGCATCGTTTATCACATTCCTTCTCCGTTCATTCGCTATTGTTCTTAGAAATAAAATTCTCGTTCTATTTGTATTTTTTATTTTTGTTGCACCATTTTGTTTGTAGTTTCCAATTTCGAATTATTCTGCTTGATTGTTATCGATTCGGTTGTTGTTGTTGCAACATACACATAAACGCGCATATGTATTTCTCACACATGCATATTCATGCTCATGTGTCCAGTGCTCAACGCCAATCAAGCAGCCCAGCATCGAAGCATGCAACCCTGCCACATTGCAACCACCAGCAGTATGTTGCAGTGGTCCAGCCACCCAACAGCAAGAGCGTTGAGCCGAATCCAACGCATTGTAGGCCCATTGTTGCAAATACATTCGCTTTTGTTGCAGACACATTCACCCACCGCTTTCACCGCCTGCCGCACCAACACACCAATACATGCGGACATGTGTGCAAAGCTTATCATCAATTGCTGCCGCATTGCCTACACTTGTGCGCCGCTCAGCTTCGTATCCATCCGCTCTTGCTCGGCACTGCCTCGTGTAACGCTATGGTTGTTTGTGTCTGTGTGTGTGTCGCTTGTTACCTTTTGCTTAATTAACACATTTTGTTGCGCACCTACATGCGCCACCATGTAAAGGCATGTGGCATGTTGTACTGCGCACGTGCAACATTTTGAGTGGCAATGAAAAATTCAAACGCAGAGCGGGTGGCATGCTGCAGAGGTCACCCAACGCAACACAAGTCGATCCATGTGCCTTACTGTGTGTGTGTGTGCGCATGTGCATATATGTGTTGTGGCATATTCATAGATTTGAACTTTGGCGTTGTTAGTTGGCCGGTCCGTTGCGTCGCCAGCCCGCTTTGTCTTTGTCTTGCCACCAACTGCCGCAAAGAGCATGCAACATATGCCAAATCGGCTAAGAGGCACAAGCACATGCTGCCACACACATATACATATACAAAACGGCTTTGTGTGTGTGTTTGTGTGCCACACCAGCATCTCTGCGCAAATTCCAATGCAGGTGTCCTCTAAGCGCCCGGCAGCAGCGCAGATAAAATCGAGTTGCTGACACAGCAAATAGGCCTCCCTGGGGGTGTTGCACACAGTGTGTGGCACAGCGGATGTAACTCGTGCAACCGCTTCATCGACAAGTTTGCATCCCTTTAATAGTCACCGATAACTGTCCGCTACCCCCTGTGTGCTGCTAGTCGCCGCTGCACCCCGCCACCGCTATCCCTGCTGCTGTTGGTACCGTTATTGCGCCGCATCAGCTCAGCACCTTTGTTCGCTGCTTTTCACAAGCTCTTTCCGGCTGTCGATATGCATATTGGCAGCTTTTGTGTTGTCGCAGCGGCAACAACAACAGCAACAATATAGTTAGTGTCTATGGTGTGTGCGCTGGTATTGGTGGCATGTAGCTGCATGGGGCAATATGGACAACACGTACTAGCCAAAGGCCATATGAGTGCCAGGAACACCATATTTGTGTGTTTGTGAGTGTGTTGGTATTTATTTAGGGTCGTCTGCATATATTTTTACGCGCAAATGGTGCAAGCATTGGCATGCGAATGATTGGTGGCGGCCCACAAACACACATACATCACCCAGGCGAACGGTATGATTTGCGTCCATAGTGCGGCATGCGAGTGCAGTTCCTTGTTGACAAAGGATTAAGGTTTATTTTTCGCAAATTTTGTTCAGAAAAAAGTCTGTTAAAAAAGCTCTTCTTATACAGTTCTATTTTTGAACATTTCTTTCCTCGGAGTTGGAAAATCACCTCTCCCAGTTTCTTCGTTCAACAGTAGCCTAACCACAACCGAAGTAAGTATTAGACTTAATCTTCGAAATTTTTTAAAAATAATCAACAGAACTTGTACTTTCTGTAGTTATGCGGAAATGACCACCAATTCAACCCTGCCACCAGTTTTCAACATGACGATAAGTGACTTTCCAGACGAAATCTTTCCAGCTTGTAGCGTGTTGTGAAAAAACCCTGAAAGCTGAAATTAGTAACTAATAGGTAGGAATCAGTATAATAAGAGTTGATAAAGGCTAACTACATACTTCAGTTTATTAAGACATCTTTTGATCCGAGATATTGGCCGAATGTTGCTATAACTACTGGCACTTCAATCATCCCTTATAAAATCAAACTAGTTGAAAGGATCAATCCTACATTTCATAGGCCTAGTTGAAGCCAGCTTTGCCTCTTTTTTTAAAGAAGATATCTTAAGAAAAACGTTGATGTTGATAAAGTCATTGAAGTTGTCACGGAAAGCATTCTCCGGAATAGCCTTCAGAGCCGAGGTGCATGTTGCTTGGATCCCCTCTGTCGTCTCAAAAAAAAGGAAGATTGTCTTTTTGTCTCGAGATCATACTCAAAGATCCATGACTCGTCAACTGTGATTACGTTATTCAAATATTGGCGGTCACTTTAACACATGTTCAAATTTTCTTGGCACATTTCCACTCGCCGCAATTTCTGGTCGTCAATATCTTCGCGCACACCTTGCGCATATTCACGTGCTCCGTCACGGTGTCATAAACCACAGATTTTGATAAATTTAACATCTAAGCAATTAAATGAGTACTTAGTCGACGGTCTAAGTTCAAAACTTTGCGTCACATTGTCGCTGTTTGTCGATGTCGCTGATCTCCCACCACGGTTTTCATCAGCGACCTCTTCCCGGCCCTCTAAAAAGGCCTGGTGCCACCGAAACACATCACTTCTTGTTAAAATAACATCTGGGTAAACCTGCTTGATCATATCAAACGTCTTTGTCCCTGATTTACAGAGTTTCACACAGAATTTAATCGCGTACCTCTGCTCTAACGAACGCTGCATTTTCGGTTTGCCCCACTTACAGAAACACGTCGCGCGAAAATGTTTGTCGTGACTCTCCAGGTGCTCGGAGACAACTGACCAGCAAATCGTTCGTGAGTTAAGAACGCCCTCTACCGAATCCAGTCGGTGCGCGAAGAAAACCAGTCCTATTATGTGCAAACTCTGTAAGAATATCAGGGGCGAATTTGGTAGGTTGCCATTGTCTGCCGAAAGGTTTTCGCTTTTGGTAAAAATAATTTGGTTCGAACTTAAGTTGCAGAAGTGTACTGCGCCACCACGTTACTTCAAAAGAATGAAATTTTTTTTCGAAAAGCTGTGCCGAAATAATAATCAACGATCCAGTATTATTGAAATTTAAAATGTATAAATAATGAACTAATGTTTGGTGCTTCCATGATGAACAAAGAGTTTCTGGCTCATTTATGTATGTAGTTCTTATATCGTCATAATAACGGGTGCTCCATTCTAGGTTCCCTACTCTTTTAAAGAAAACACAGAGAAAATTCAAATCTAATGGGGAATGTTTGTTATCGAAAGAACTTTATTTCTCTCTTTGACATTCATTTTTTGAAGATTATCTCTTTCAAATCTTGGCCGTGAGTACGTCTCAGATGGTCCATCTGTTGAATTCAATTTTTTATGACACGTACGAGCATTTCGATTAGTAACTGCGAATGACAAGCGTGATGTTTTGCTCCAAGGTCTGAATCGAAGCGGGATTGTTCGCATTGACTTTGGGCTTTACATATCCTCACAGGAAAAAAGTCTGACGACGTGATATCAAACGATGTTGGTGTTCAATCCACCGACCCAAAGTGAAATTACATTCTCACCGGCATCATTTTTGAAGAAATATGAGCCGGTGGAATCCAAATTGTATTTTTTCTGAATGGAAAGACAGCTCTGCAGGTTGCTCTTCGTCCCAAAAGGGGCAATTTTGCTTGTTTACATACCCATTGGATCTACGCACTTGGAGTTTTTCAAGAGTTCATAAAGCGATGTCGCTTTGGGGTCGAACGGTTTAAGTTCTAGCACAAGCTGTTTTGTACACTATCAATTTAAGTCTCGGCGCGAAATGTGCCAAGTCCTTCCATACGTAAGTCCGAGTTGAATCGACTTTCTACGGCCTTCGTGTTCACTTTCAGCTGCGGCTGCTACATTTTCTTCACTGCGTGATGGACGTGGTCTATTCGTTCAAATATTATCCAATAATGAATGTTGGGTCTCAAATGGGTGATGGTGTTGCGAATAGTAAGCTCAGTAGGCCGATTGTGATAACCATAATTTGAGGGAAGCGAACGAAATACATTCTCTACAGAACAGTAATTTTCGTTATAAAGTTGAATGATTTGTAAACGTTGTTCAGGAGTAAGTCTTTCCAAGATAGAATGCCAAAAATACTGAACAAAAATAACATGACAGCTTGACATAACTTCCCCGTGATCTGTCAAGAAAATGCTATTGAAAAAGCACCTCTACATGGATCACCCTTTATATGCCTATAATCCTATAATGAGTAATACCTTTTCTTGCTGTTAACTGTTTCTATAAATATAGCTTCGATAACGTTCATTGCTACCGACGGAGAGATCGCACCACTATTTATCTATTTATCTACTTATCTTTTATGTTATACATCTGTATATACATATACGTACAAACCGGTAAGACTATACTAAAATGACGTCAGCAGTATCAAAATAGCTCGGCTTTGTCTGCTCATCTCTTTTTTTTTAATTTGCATTTTTAGACAATAATAGTGCATAGGCCTTTATAGGGAAATATTTTTCATATCTCACTGAGTAGAGTTATACAAGATCTTCTTAACTACCTAACTGAGATTTTCTGAAACGATTTATAAAATACTAATTAAAAAGTTTAAACAAAAAAGAAATGTCGCTGCGGACAGGATTCGAACCTGTGCGGGTAGAACCCAATGGATTTCAAGTCCATCTCCTTAACCACTCGGACACCGCAGCTGTTGAAATCTCGATGATAAATTGCTCACTTCACCGGTTGTATGTGTAAATATGTGTGTTTTAATTGTTGTTGTTTTTCAAAGTCATTTAAATGTTGCTAGCATTTTGTTAATTCATTATTCATAAACCATATTTGTTGCTTTGAAGTGTTATTTAATCAACTGCGGCGCTTTATTTGTTGTTCTTTGGTTAAGCGGAAGCAACTGTTACTAAGCGAATGAAATTGTTTAAGCATAAGCACTGAGACAGCGAATAGACATAAATTGTTACAAACATGCTTGCGTATATTTATGTACATATGTATGTAAATATTTAGAGAATTAAGTTGTATTAAACAGTTTATAGTTGAACTTTAGGTGTTTATGTCTTGTGTAGATTTCTTTATTCTCTTTGTTTATGTTTTATTAGCAAATCTTCAATTTATGATTTCTAAATAATATTTCGACAGTCTGCACTTACATACACATGTAATAATAAATAAATTGAATCTCAAACTGGGTTTATTTTATGGTTTCCCCATTTCGATAGAGTTTAGAAGGTCGACAATGATCATACAGAGCCCATCTATGTAGGTATTTATTTTAAGCGTTTCGTAACACAAGTCACCATACGTATAGGTCAATATTATTTCAAAAAACAAATACGTTCATATGTATGTACAATAGGGGTATTCTCTTGCTCTTGCAAAACCCTTGCACGGTGCAAGAAGTGAAGATTTTTCCATCTAATACAACGGCAAAACAACAAACACGCAGAAAAATATTTGCAAGGGCTGTAAATATGTCAGGCCAAAACCCATGTTTATTTTCGTGCAATGACACGAAAAAAAAATAATTGCAACCCTGTGCTAGCTGCCATTTTAAATTGTTGAGGAAGGTAAATTTTAAATTTACCATTTAAATTATAAAGATTTGTTACAGTTTTTTTGTTAAGAATGAATGCAGAAGGTGCGCCAATTCACAATAGCCATGCACAATAAATTGACCAAATCAGCCTGTCATACATCACTAGATTCTGCAATGGGTGCTCTCGGGCCCTTTTATATCTCGATATAGGATTTTTGCAATCTGCAATCTTGCAAGAGCAAGAGAATCCCCTAATGGGTGTTCGTAAAGAAGGGATGATTTTTGATCCGCTGGATAATTGACCTCATTTTTATATGCTAATGGTATACTATTCATACCACTATGAGCATAAAATAGTAGGACTTTGTCCATAACTTTTAAATTATTAATTTATTCTTCAACATCTGCGTCGTCCCCCTTAAAAAATAATACAAATTGTCCCTTAATACACTTGTGGCTACGTTTACTCCAATCCTGGAAACAATTGTCAAAGTCAATTTCCGGAATAGTCTTCAATGCGCATAGCGATTCACATTTAATGCTTTCAATTGACTCAAAATGTTTTCCTCGAAGTGGTCATGTGAATTTGCTGAATAGCCAGAAGTCACACGGAGCTAAATCAGGAGAATACGGTGATTGTGGCACGATATTGGTTGAAAATTTGACGAAAACCTCACGAAGAATCAATGCAGTAAGCGATGGTACATTATCTGGTCAAAAACCAAGAGATATCGGTCTTTAATTCCGGTCTCTTTTTACGAATAGCATCGCGCAAACAACGTGTAACACTCAAATAGTATTCCTTGTGGACAGTTTGTCTGGTTGTAAGAAATTCAGAATGCACCAAACCTCAATAATCGAAGAAAACTGTCAACATAACCTTGACCTACTTTCACGTTGTTTTTTCGGCTCCGGCTCACCTTTTCCACGACAATCTGCCAACTATTTCCTGATATATTGTCTGTTACAGGGTCGTAAGCATGGATCCAAGACTCATCGCTAGTAATAATACGTTTCATGACATCTTGAGGGCACAATAGACCCTAGGTCGCGGTGCAATCCTCATTCATTTATCTTATCTTATGACATCTTGGTAGTCGGAAGGCGTTAAAAGCCGTTTTTCAAAAGAGATTTTGTAACCAATCGAGCTTTCACTTTCCTTAGGTCCAAAAGATTTTTTAAAATAGTTCTTGCTGATCCTTCCCATATGCCAACGATGCCAGTAAGATCTCTGACTGTTCATCGTAGATTCTCAAGAACCAATTTCTTTATTTTATTGACGTGTTGATCATCAGTTCGTCGTCAAAGCGTTCTCGACCCTCTTTGAAAAATGTGTACCAATTTAAAACACTTGCTCGTCACAAAAAATGTCACCAAAGGCCTTTTTCAAGATTCTGAACGTTTCGCACACAAAAATCTGATTGCGCATGGAGAATTTAATGGAATTTCTTTGTTGAATAATTTCACTCATCGTAATCGCCGAATGCAGTTTATGTACTTCAGAAAGACATCAGTAATGGTTATTTTGATGTGTTATTTGACGCATATAGACCTACCTAACAAAAAAGAATATTTCGACTAATGGGTTTTCGCCCGAAATTTAAATTAAAAAGTCTTACCATTTTTGCCTATAGCATTACATAATCTTCGCTCGACGCACTGGCGCAAGATGTGATCAGAGTGGCTTCGAATACTATATTTTAATGAAAATTTTAAACCCTGTACACGATGTTTGTAACACCAAAAAATAAACGTCGGAGACCCTATATAGAATATATGTATGTATGTACCTACTTATATAAATGATCAGTATAATGAGAACTGAACGAATGAAGGTATTTTTACAATCTTTTATGATAAACGACTGCACCTGTGAGGTGAATTATAGCTTCGGTTCAGCCGAAGTTAACGTGTTTTCTTATTTTTGAAAAAAAAACTTAATCAATATGTTGCCAATATTTCGGCGATGATGCTAAAATCGGCAAATGATAAATAAGCTTTTTAACCCAATTGTATACAATAAGAAATAAATAGAAACGATAGTGGGAAATTATATGGAGGAATAGAGTTGAATGGTCTGGAAATTATGGATAATGCAGCTGATATTGAAAATCAGCTTTACAAATACTAAAATCTTGTTTCATTAATAAAAAAATCTGTGCGTCGGCCGGGAATCGAACCCGGATCAACTGCTTGGAAGGCAACTATGCTGACCATTACACCACCGACGCAGCTGAAAATATTCTGACAAAGTTTTCTTGTGTTAGAAACTATACTAATAAAGGAATATGTACGTACATACATATATATTTTAATTAGTATAATTAAATTTTATGAACTTCTTTTTAATCGAATGAAGAAGGCTAATAGTGTTAAATAAAAAAATTGACATTATTTTGAAATATTCGAATTCGAAATAACACTTTTCAAAATATATTAATATAGCATATGAATATTTGGAAGATCACGGTTATGATACACATACATATATTCCTGAGGGGACCAGACTTTCAAGTCTTTACTTTTATCAGAGGCGCAGTCAGAAATAGTTTTCGAGGGGGCGGAATAAACATTTACTTGAAACATGAAGAGTATTATTTTATATATAGTATTTATACAATTTAAAATCTAAAATTTGAATCCTACTTAATTGAAAAAAAACAAATCATAGACAATACTGTCGTCATCGATCAATCTATCTTGAAGCATGTTCGTCTTAAACCACGTTTTCATACAGCGAAGTGTCGAAAAAGAGTGGTCAGAGCTCGCATTCGTCACAGGATGTGGGCAGAATACGCGAAGAAAACTAAATGCAATATTCGGTAACTTGTTGTTTTTTGACTTGACCCATTTCCCCACTCAGAATCCGCCACTGCTTTTAGGGGAACTGTGAAAACAGAAAATAGCCAAAATCGTAATCTCCAAAAATATGGTTGAAGTTGCTACTAAAAGCTTCGACTAAAGTTGGAAGCATTTTTTCCATAGTCATTTCAAAACCTTTGTGTGTCAGCCGGTAAAAATATGTTCCTAAAAACTAATCTTGGGGGTGTGACAAATACTGAACGATAATTAAACCCATGAAACCAAAAATTAACATTGCATTCTAACCCAGTATGTCTTTGGAACCCACCATGGTGTTTTTTTTATAAAAACTTGAAGGAAATATACAATAAAGCTGGTGTTCTAAATATAGGTGCTTTTTTCAATAGCCTTTTTTGACAGATCATACGTGATTCGTGTGATTTTGTTCAGTGTTGTTTGGTATTTCATCATGGAAAATCTTATCCACGAACAACTTTTAGTTATTGGAACGAGTCATAATAAAGTTGGACTCAATGGACGGACCATCTGAGACTCGTCCAACTTTTGAAAGAGATAATCTTCAAAAAATAAATGGGAAAGAATGTTCTTTCGATTGATAATAAACATTCCCCATTAAATTTCAAATTTCTATGGATTTTCTTTAAAAAAATTGGGGAAACCCCGAAATGAATCATCCTTTATTTAAAAATGTCATGTGAATATTTCAACTTGATGGGTTGAGCCGTTCGGGAAAAAATTTCTCGTCGACTCTGAAAATAGAGTTCGAAAGAAACGTGTTTAAAAATTTAAGAGCCGATTAGACTAAGTTAAAAAATTATTTTCGAAGAATCGATTGTTTTGGAATACTATCACCCATTAAATACGCCATTAGTAGCATTGTGCTCCACCTTATCTATAATAACCTTACTTTACCCAACTTCACATAACCTCAATTTACATCAACTCATTTATCTCTGTATGTTTGTGCTTGAAAATATTAAAAAAAGGCATCGTGAAAATTTCACCGAAAAGATTTACGAGCCATTACAAGTATTTTCGCCGCCTAAAAGTATACTTTATTACGTCTGAACTTTAAGAACTTTCACAATAATCATAATTTAACGTCTTCATACCTCGAGGGGTACTTCAATTTTAAATCATTTACTTTCGCCCATAAAAGCATGCTGTTGTTTTTGTATAACTGTTTTGATTTCATGGCATTTTCATGTAGTTTGCGGTTTTTTGGTGGATTTTTGTAACCTTCGTTAGGCCAACCGAAGACTACAACGACACATTATACAGTGAATATTTGGCAAAAACTTGCCGGCGAAAAAAGGATAACAAAGCTTAATGAAAGCAAAACAAAGTAAACAAATGGAAACGGCAGAAAATAAACAACAACAACAATTACAAAACAAACAAACAACTGCCAAAGAACAGTCACCAAGCGCTGGAAA
>CM050325.1:95897891-95934107 GCA_027475135.1 Bactrocera correcta
ATGAAGCACCCGCTGGACCAAACACACAAATCAAGGGTCTCTACAGCTGGCCCGAAGTGTGCGCTCTGCTGCCGAACACCAACAATGCCTACGGCAAAGGCGCCAATCTGGCATTGACCAAGGTCGGCGATCCAACACGTCGCACAGGCAATTATGCCTACCGCTCGGACGAGAAGAGCAGCGGTCACGGCTTGTGGGTGGGCTATGAAGATCCCGACACCGCGGCTGAGAAGGCCGGCTACGTGCGTCAATTCAATTTGGGTGGCGTGGCTCTATTTGATTTGTCTTTCGATGACTTCCGTGGTTCTTGCACTGGCGATAAATATCCCATACTGCGTGCCATTAAATACCGCTTGGTGAACTAAAAGAGCGCGGTGCGCAAATTACATGACTCACTATTATTTGTTTCTTTGACTTTTTCACGACTTCATATTTTTGCATGTTTATATTTGAAGAAGTAAAAGAATTGAAGAATTTGATAACTCTATTTTCGATAAAAAAATTTAATAGCTTCCATTTATTGCCAAAGTTTTTCTTCAACAATGTTTTCGGAATTTTTAAATATTGTTAGTTTTTAAGTTGCGCACTTTATTGTTAAGAAAACTGAGTTGAAAGCTGACAGTTTCCGAGAGGAATTTTGCAATAATAATTCTTAAATATTATGATACGACACTTGCTGTTGTTTTATTGTTTAAGTTAGATGTTCAGAGCTCAAGAGATCAGAAGATCTCAAGAAATATTTAATTCAAAAACACAGTATGGTATAAGCGATTGTGTTCCATAAGTTCAAGGTCCGCCAACGCACAAAAGGAAATGTCTAGGATACTATAAAATACACATAAAGTATCACCTGATGAGCTGAATCCATTTATTCAGGTCCTCCTGTCTATCCGTCTGTATATAAGGGAACTAGGCCCTCAATTTTTGAAATATCGACCGGTAATTTGGACCACGTCCTTTTATCGCCAAAAAGCTGCAAAATCTTCGGAATCGCCGACATCAAAATTCTATAACATGTAGTTGCCATACAAACTGACCGATCGAATTCAAGTTCTTGTATGAAAAACTTTTTTATTTCGCAATATATCTTCACAAAATTCGACACAGATTATTACTGAAGGTATTGTCATAATTTCCGAAGAAATAGTTCAGATCGGACCACCTTAACATATAGCTGTCATACAAACTGATCGATAAAAATTCAGTCTTTGTATGGAAAACTTTTATTTGTCAATATATCTTCATGAAATTTGGAATTTATTATTGCCTGAAGTATTAACACAATCTCTGAAAATATTGTTTCGATCGGACCACCTTAACATATAGCTGCCATACAAACTGATCGACCAAACTCAAGTTCTTGTATGGAAAACTTTTTTATTTGTCAATATATCTTCATGGAATTGGGAATTTATAATTGGCTATGATATTGGTAGAATCTCTAAAAATATTGTTAAGATCGGACAACCCTAACATATAGCCGTCATACAAACTGATCAATCAAACTCCAGCCCTTATATGGAAAATTATATTTTTTCATATGACAAGATACCTTCCCTAAATTATTACACAATACATAGCTCAAATATCGGAATATTGCTGTCCTATAAAACGTAAAAATGTTGCCAGATGTATTTAGTATTTTTCTTTAAAAAACAATACGTAAAGAGAAACGAAGTACAAATAACTTTTAGCTAGAGCTAGCAACCTATCACCTCAGCAGATGTAATATTTCCATGCAGTCCAAATATACACGCAAAGTTTCGAACACTTTTTTCTTTGCATAAAGATGTACACACCCACACATTCGTGTTAATGCACATTGCACTCTTGACGCCTAAAAGTAGTCTATTATCAGTAGTAAATAAATGAGAAAGATCTCTCACACACACAAACGCCAAATGAAATCAAATAAATAATTTTAATGGAATAGCTGAAAGTGGCGCGAACAAAAGCAGCAATTCGCACTTGCCAAATAAATAGCGAAAAAGTGAAAAATACGCGCCAGGCAAGTGCAATGTGCTGGCAAGCGTAAATGTGGCGGTACAATGTGGCAAAGCAAGCCAAGCCGTAAAGTGCAGACATTCCACCTGCGAGCGGAGAGTAGCTGAAGGGCAGCAAAACGAAAATTCCGCCACTCAGGTGGGCGCCACACACACACATAAGCGCGCCGAAGCATGAACTCAGGCGGGCAGCCGAGCGTGCGGGGCAGCAGACCAGGTGCGCGCCGTGTCAGGGTTAAATTTATCACCGCGACTGAAAGGTGAAACAAACAACAACAAAATGTTACACAAATATATAAATTTATAAGCGCACATCACAGTTGAACGTATATATTTTGAAGGATATATCTGCGGCACTGTATATCTAGCTGTATTTATTTAGTTTTGCTGCTTTTTATTTTCTTTGTTCCGACCACCATTTTTACGAGTTGCGAGTTGAGCGCCGCAACAAGCTCGAATCTGCACATTTCAGTTGTACTTTTTATTATATAAGCAGAGTGCGCGGTCACATGACCCTAACGCAAAGCGGATGCGGATACATGAACCTATTTCCGGCATTTCGTTTTACAACTATTGTTGTTAGTTTCGATGTTTTTGGTTTTTTTTATGGCTATCAGGCTTTTGTTCGTTGAAAATTTATTATGATTAAATGCCGCGGTGTTGACGGTGTTATGTGTGGAAATTTGTTTCACTTTAAGTGTGGTAGGCCATTCAGGTTTTCGCTGAAACGTTGCGTTGTTAAATTAGAAGCATACCTTTAGGCGATTGAATTGAAAAAGGAAGTACGTGTTTTCGACATGCCACGTCTTAGTTTTTGTTGGAATATTATCAAATATATTTATGAAACTCGTGTTCGAGAGGTCTTGTGAAACAGAATAGAGAGAAACAGAACTTGGGTTTGAATTATTTGGTTAAGAATTATGTGCATATTCTTTTCAACTTAAAGGTTATATGAAAAAGGATAGTCTATACCATTCACTAGTTTTGGGCGCATAGTCAGTAAATCCAAGGCTAGTATTGCCGCTCTATTATCAGAATGAATAGCCACCACTCTAAAGGAGGCTGCGCTACGGATTATTAGATCTACTGCTACCTTTATGGCAGGCATCTCATGAAGAGTTCTCGACAGTATGCGCTTCCACCAACGATCCCCGCAAACTTTAATCCATCTGTAGAAAGCACACTGCAGCTCTCATCTAGTAACACCTTCCCTCCCATAAACGCATGCGAGTGAAGAAGCAACAGCCAGGCTTACTGACCTGGTAATTCAAGTATTTTGGATGAAAATCAAAGTGTGCGAGAATTTCAGAGTAGCCTGGGCCTGCAGTCATTTAGAACCCAGATTCTCTTAGGGGGGCTTTTACAAAGTTATTAATATACGAGAAGACATTTAGTGTCTGATTGAATTTATTTGAGAAGACATTTTGTGTTAAAATATTTTTAAAAATTTTATATAGACTTTAATACTGAAATCTTAACCTTTTATCAGTTTGTAAAATACACAACAGTTATAAAAAAAAATATATATATATAGAAAGCTTTAAAGCTTCATTCCCATAAGCTTTAATTATCAAAATTTAAATGAAGCTTTTATCTTGAGCTTTAAAGCTTTATACCCATAACCTTTGCTTGTTAACTTTAAATGAAGCTTTGATCTGTAGTTTTTCATCCAATTATAAAAAAAAAAAATGATTTCAGTGATGTATTCAAACTTATTAAACTATAAAGCTTTTAAGCTTGTAAGGTTTGAACTTAAGTTTTTGATCTAATTATAAACAAAAACTCAGCCATTTAAACCCAAAAAATGCGACAACATTGAACAATTGTAGAGCTATAAAGCTTTTAAGAAAATTCCGTAAGAAATGTTTGAAAAAGCTTTAAATGTAAGTTAATACTTTTTATAATTAATATTATATTTATGATAAATTTTCACCGGAGTTTTTGAATTTCGTTGGTGAAAAAGCTTACTTTAGTTATTTAAATAACCTAAGGGTCGAAGCGTGAGTTAAGTATTGAATAAGTTTCTGTGGAGCTTTTTAAAAAGCTTATTTTGGCATAAATAAATGTGATATTTTTATAACTTTTAAAAAAGCTTTGAAGTTTTATTCAGCGTAGGTTGTCGGAAAGCATATTTCTATTTAAATAAATATGATAATATTTACTTATTTAAAAGCTTTAAGGCAATAGTCAGCTGAATGCCAAACTTACATTGTATTCTACTTAAAATATCTTTCCACTTAAGCTCTTAAGATTTTTTGCTGGAGAAAGCTTTCTTCCCTCAAAATAGTGGAATTCATATTACTTTCTTTGATTACATAACTTTAGAGCCTAAGTGCGATTGAAATTATAGACACTTATAAAGCTTTTAGATTTGTTTTTGCTTGTTGAAAAAAGCCAATAAAATTGCAAAGTTCATAAAGTATATGTAACTTTGTGGTTTCAAATAACTGAAGCAACTAATCGCAACTAAACTTATGAATATGTAAAGCTTAGAAGCTTTGAACTTTCTGTGGAGCTTTTCGGAAGCGCTCAATTTCGTCTAAAAATACTTTATATTTTATATTCAATATAAACACTCTATTAAAATAGTTAAGAAATGAAAACGGCTCTCGAAGCTTTTATCACCAGAGCTCTCTTGTAAACAAAAGTCAAGAGTTTATAATAGCAGAGTGTAATTTTTATTTGTGGACATTTGAGTTTAACCTTTATCAGGTAGAAGTGAGCTTCTAGCGAAGAGTTAAAATTTAAAAAGACTACAAGCTTTCATTAAAAGTAATTATTTTAAAAATCTGTCATTTTTGTAAATAATTTAGTTACAAAAAAATTCATTATTTATTATTTTTTTATTCTGTTTTGAGAAAAGAAAACCATTTAAATTTTAAAGACCTTATCTGCTCTTCGCTTTAAGAGCTTTTGAGCTTTCAAATTCAATATGTAAATAACACTGTTATGACTAAAAATTACTCTAAACCAAAAATCATAGAAAAAACATTCGAAATTAAACAATTTAATTCCACTTGTATCATCAATTCAGTGAGTGTTCTCACTAGTTTATGCTGTGATGCTTTCAGTTGGAAAACTTCAAGAGATTTTAATTACAATATCAAGCGCGCAAGCAAATGCCTGACGACCCTTGTCACGTAGAAAATTACAGCCTTTACGGAGTGTGGAATGTCTCAAAGGGACATGTTTATTTCCAGCCAAAATATTTGCGCAATTTTCACATTCCACAAAGACAGCTATTAGAATGCCTGAATGAGGTATTGTTGCCGTTTTGCCTCACGTTATACAATTGTAAACATATACATATATATGTACATATTAAGAGACAGCAAATGAATTATTAGCTGCAGAGAAATTGACACAAAGCGACGTGAATATTTTGGGACGTAAATATACATACATAAACATATATATATATATATATATGTATTTGTATATAGCATGTACTTAGTAGCTCAAATTCGCCTTCAATTCTCTTTACATTTTATTTTTCTTCAAAATCTTTTTTTGTTTTTTCCGCTTGCCTTACTGCATAATTATGCCAATTATGCGGCAAGTGAACACCAAAAACATTTCACTTGATTTATATGGAAGCAACTAGGAGTAGAAGTATAGAAGAACGAAATAGCAGGAGCGATTACAGTCAAAGGAGTTCATGGCTGTTAACAAAAAAGGCAGCAAACAAATTAAAAATTATTTTTTTTTTTTTTTTTTGAATTTGTAATAAATTTCTCAAATATACTTGAAGGTGGCAGCAAAGTGACAACAACAAAAGCGCTTGTACATTAATTAAGTGTTTAGTGATAATGGAAGCGGAGAAAATAGCACGCATTGTTGGAGGCCACGCGGGCGTATGAGTGATGTTAATTAATTTGCTTTGAGCACAGTGGTGGCGAAAAAAATATTTTTGGCGTGGAGTGTGAATTGTTAAAAATTTTTATGCTAAAAGGGAAATCTGCCACAAATATTTTTAGGTGTCAAAACTAGTAACTGGCAGCGCTGCAATTAAATAATTGACAATTTCTGAAAAAGACACCGCTTTTTTGCTTTTAATAAATTTTTATTTTAGTTGCGATTGGATATGAGCAATTAAATTTTCATTAGTAGTTATATGCATTTCAGAAAGCTGGCATCCAAAAAATTGGCATCGTTACTTCAATATAGTTTCCAGAATTAGCAGTAATTAAAGACTATTGTTTTTGAATTAATTTTTATTTTTTTTTTTTAATTTTTATGTGACTTTAGTATAACAAGCTTTTTCAAGCTTTCACCTCGATTCTGCTAAGCTTGCTTCTTATAGAAACAACAAGTTATATAATGCGTTCATCACTTGTAAAATAATTTGAGGTAGAGCTTTTTGAAGCTTTCACCCTAAAAGTCTTTAGCTTTTATACATCTGTACATATAGAAGCTTTTACCTCGATTGTGCAAAGCTTTTATCTAGTTAAAGAAATAACAATACTAGCAGCCGTTGAAGTCGTTCGTGACTTGTAAAATAGTTTAGGTAGAGCTTTTTGGAGGTTTTTAGAGCTTTCATGCCAAAAGTGTTAAGCTTTCATATATTTGTACAGTAAAAACGTAATATAAATTGTATAGTTAGGTTTTTTCTGAATGCTTGTAGCCATAACGCAATCCGAAAATTTTAAAAATAATAAGTTTCGATTCAATTCGGATTCGAAATCTCATCAGTTTGAAGCAATTACCGTTTTGTAAAGAAAATTTAATTCTACTTTATCTTATCTGCGAAAATCCAAATAAATCAATTATGAATTTGAAGTAGCTTTTTCGTACATCTGTTTGTGCTAGAGCTTTTTCAAGCTTTCACGCAGATTTTGGAAAGCTTTCAGCTTTTTATGGAAGAGCTTTCATCTTTTTATGGAAGAGCTTTCATAGATTTATAGCTTTCAACTTTTTGCCTAAAATACTGGTTTAAGGTCTCAAAGCGTCAGTAGTAACTTGTATAAGTTTAAAACAATTTAGATTTACCAGAAGTTGTTGAAGTTTGAAAAAAATTTTTTTTGGTAATATCATTAGCTTGAAATGAGCTTCAATACGAAGATTAAAGACATGATTTTCTCCGTAAAATATCATTTGTGGTTAGTAAGAATCATATTAAGTTCATTCTCATCAATAAGAAACAACAAAAGCAATACTTTTTTCAATTCTGAAGTTTTAATTATTTTCTTAAATTTCTGAAATTATTTTTACTGCAACCATTTAATTTTTAAAGACCTTCACTTAAGCAGGAAAAATCTTCTTTATATGAAACTGCTTGCCAAGTGAAAATTAATATTTAAAATTGTAGCACTTAAATGAAAAGCAACCTAAATAATAAATGCCGACATAAGTACAGTTCCAAAGAAGAAAAATTCAGGGAAAAAAATGAAGCAAACACAAGGCAACAACTACGAACATTTATTGTTCTCGCTGAAGTACTCACATTACTGTTTCGGTTTTTGTTTTATTTTCACATGCCGCACTTGAGCTCTCTGCCATTGTATGAGCACTCCACTAGACTTTCGTACAACGTTTTCTTCTGGTACAAGCATTCTGCTGCGAAAGCCTCAACCCATTGGGGCATTTATTAGCTTGTCGGAACGGCCCACATGTCGGCATTTATGCAATCACATAAACATTATATGCTGTGGCAGTAATGTTAAAATTACCAGACCAATGCGCGCAGCTATGCACACATATACATATACAAGTATACATACACAGCGCTGTTACAAGTCATTTAGCGAGAGTGTTGCGACGCATGAGTGCAAAAAAAAACTGTAGCAAGAAGGACTGCATTGTTTTTGAAAGCACAAATACACACAAATAAATATGTATGCATACAAACACCCAGCCATATATGCATTTGCAACAAACAATGGCGCCTAGCTGTATGTAAATTTCAGCATCAGCCTAGATGTATGTTTCAAGTAAACACAATTTTTAGTGGCAGTAACAATGCAGTGTTGCCAACTGTATTTTTGCAATATACTATATGCATATTTATATGAGTAAAGAGCTGAGTAAATGAAAACGTCTTTGATATTGCAGTCTGTTGTTGCAACTAAAATATTATTTCATTCAGCATGCGTTACTAATATACAGCAGAGTTGCTACTACTATGAAAAGTAAGTGTAATGACTGAATCTGTATAAGAATATGCAGTTGTATGAAAGTACATGTCTATGAATATGCAGTTGTATTTGTAGTATAATTTACAAATCATAACAGTAATTTCTCAAATTGTTGCCACAAATATGATAAGTGTTATGTGTTGGTAGCTATTTTACACTAGCAACTACTTAGATTGAGTATCTTGCTGGAGCGTCTTAATAACTTTTATTAATATTCACTTCATATGCTCAATAATTCAGTAGCATAAGGGTGAAAAAATGCCAAATTTCGTGTAACAAAAATTAGAATTTAAATTTGGAATGTTCTTTAAGAATTTGTATTATTAGTTAGCTTGACCTTTTAACTCACTTACAAGGGATTACAACTTATTTTTGGTAGAGTTTGGTAGAGTTGGTTTTATTTAACTAAATTTTATGACTTTATTTTATTTTACTCAATATTCATGAGCTTGATGTAAGGTAATATTCGCCGAAATTATAAGCAACCGATATACAAGGTCTGTCGCAAAAGAAACAGGACAGTTAAAAAAACCACAAAAAATTAATATTTTTCAAAAGTTATACTTTTTTATTCAAAGTAGTTTCCTTGAGCTTCGATACAGCGTTTAGCGGTCAATTAGCATTTCAAATGAGTGTTTGAGCTCATTTTTCGGAATGCTTTTGAGAATATCGGTCGTCGCCTTTTGGATAGCTGAAACGTCTTGAAACCAGTGTCCTTTCATGGCCAAATGAAGTTTTCCAAATAGGTAAGAATCACAGAGTGCCAGATCAGGTGAGTAGGGTGAGTGATTAATGGTTAATATGGAATTTTTTGTAAAAAAATCAGTGACAAGCGTCGACCGATGACGCGGCGCATTATCGCGCAACAGGCGCCAGGACCCTGCCTCACGATGTAGTGGTCGAGCACGACGAATGCGTGACAAAAGACGTTTCATAACACCAAGGTAAAACACAGCATTAGTCGTTTGTCCAGGTGGGACGAACTTTCGGTGTACAATACCCTCGGAATCGTAAAAACAAATGAGCATTGTCTTTAGTTTTGACTTCTGAAGACGACTTTTTTTGGCCCGACTTCTGATCGTCACAGAGGTCCTCTCGATCTTCTTGGAATCGCTTAAATCACTCACGCATATTACTACGGGATAGGCACTGATCACTATAAACTTTTCTCATCATTTCAAATGTTTCAGTAAACGTTTTCCCAAGTTCAAAACAAAAATTAATATTTGCTCTTTGTTCAAAATGTACATATTTTACGACCGATGACCAAAAGCTGCTGTCACTTTTTGCTCGATAACATCGATTGTAGTTATCCAATTGTCTTAAAATTTTTTCGAAATGTCAACAAAAAATCGAACTTTTTATTTCATATACCCACCAATAGGTGGCGCCACCAGAAACAGTTATATTTAAAAAGTTCTGTGTCTTTTGCGACAGACCTTGTATACCATTTTTAATATGAACTCCAGTATCCGAACGATTGACATGATATTACTTTAGGGTAATTCCAGTTATGTAATAATGAATTTTATTTTATGTTAAAGGTCCTTTCTCAGTTGACTGCCTAAAAGTATATTAAATTTTACTATCCTTAGTATTTCCTCGAACCCAACTTGTGTTACCCCTAAACTTGTCTGTCATCTACATAACCCAAGTGTAAGCTGTCTTAATTTGTTTCCGCATGTAGCACTTTCATTTTAAAATGATGGTTCAATTTCCGTTGAAATATTACTTGATTTCTTGCCGTAAGTGAGAAAAACTTAGACACAGCCATCCATTCATGTAATTGTCAATCTACACAGCGTAAAAATGTATCACGATTACATGAATGAATGTCAGTTACCATAAATTATTTAAAACGCATTCTTAAAGATGCCCTATAGACGTATTACCATTTCATTTCACACATCAAGCACCAGTTGGTTTTGAAAAGCTCAATAGAGCACTGAACTTTTGAAGTGTAATTTAAAAAAAGGCAGATTTTTCTGAAGCGAACTCTTTAGTTTTGAATTTGTTGAAGGCTGTAATTCTCAAACGGTTTATAAAATCCATAAATGCTACGGAAAATAAGTTTTGAGGCATGTTTATAAAGAATAAAAGATATCTGGACTGAAAACTGATTCCCTCCCCGACATTTGTATTGACATCAATAAATTGAGTCTCATATTCACTGTCTTTTCCATACAAAAACCATTGCAGTCTTTCTGCATTTCTCTATTGGGTTACCATGCCCATCTAAGCTCATCCAACAAAGTGGTTTAATTTCTGTGTGCGTATCTGACACTTGTCGCAGTTGCGTTGCATTGCTTTTCGCCGTCAACTAAACGGGCTGCGTGTTTTCGTTGTTTAAACGCTCGCATTTTGTACGCATTACGCCGACAGTGTTGCCAAATTTGGACACCATCTTCCCGCCACCGCAAAACCGTTAGTGCGAAATGAAATGCGTGTTAGCATTGAAGCTTTTATTGGAAAACTTTTGGTGGCCGCCAACGCAAATGCGTGCGCTATATGTGGGTGGTTATGTGTGTTTGTTAGTATTTGCGTTGCATTGTGTATATGTGTATGTGTGAGTATGCGTTTGTTGTACATGCAAACGATGCTGTAGGTTAGTAACAACATTGGCGAACATGCTTTGCAGCAACTAAGCAAAAAGGGTTCAGCATGTTAGGCGCCTTAGGAGCTGTTGCGCCTGCTGTTATGCTTACATATAAGGGTTTAAACAGCAAGTGTTGCCCTACAATCCAACAACGCTGTGTACTTTATGCAGGGTCGTGTAGTTAAGTGAATGTAGTTGTAGGCGATTAATGTGCTTCCGTTCAGTCGCGTAAATTGGATTATTCGGCATTTCATGTGCAGATCAGTTATGCCTTGCTTATAAGTATGTACATGTATGCAGGGTAAACAAAGCAATGTCAAATTGAAAATAGTATAAAAATAAGCAAAATGGTACAAATATGAGTAATAAACAAAATTTAAACAAAAAACTATTTAGTTAAGCGGATTGCTGGATGTCGTCATATTGCGCATATGGAAATACGGATTATTTCCGTATATACCATAATACATTATTTTTTATTCAGTGAAAATTGCAATAATTAAACCAACTTAAAAAAGATTTGGAACTTGATAAAAATGCTACAAAATACGAAAAAAACAATTAAAAACCAAAAATGAAAAAAAAAAAAAAATATTTAAAAATATTTTCATTTAGGATTTGGACTCCCCACATTTAATTCATTCAATAAAGTTTAAGAAAAAATTAAGAAAAAAATTAAAAAAAAAAATAAATATTAAAGAAAAAAATATTAAAAAAAAAAAATATTTAAAAATATTTTCACTAAGAATTTTGACTCCCCACATTTAATTCATTTACCAAAATTTAAGAAAAAAATTAAAAAAAAAATAAAAAATAAAAAAAAAAATAAATTTGAAAAAAAAAAAATTAAAAATATAAATATGGAAAAAAAAATTTTAACCAAGAATTAGGATTCCTAAAACCCGCATCCTTTAATTGCGGGCACACAAAGTTCATCGCATTTAATATGAATGCATAGGTATCTGCTTATGTATACCTCTACCTTCACACACGAGCATAGCGGCTCTTCATGTAAGTCACGCTTGCGAAATTGTCACGTTTTAGTGCTTACAATGAAATGAAAATTGTGTAAATCGCAACGACATTGCCATTGCCGATTGAAAAACAAGGCATACATTTGTTACGGCAACTTCTGTGCCAACAACAAGAATGGAGTAACGCAGCGTTGACTTTTTTCGTCGGCAAGGAGCAGAGTTACAGGCCTAGTAGTGACGTACTACGTGAGAGAGAATGTAATGAGCATAAGTATAAGTAAGCGAGCGAGGGAAAGTGAACAGCGAGTTGAGCTCATATGAATATCAATTATTTTATGTAGAGATATATGTATGCCAAGCGGATGTCACATACATTTACCGTACGAAAGGAAATTATTGTCGCTCATGCCGACGGGAAGGAAGGTAATAGCATGCCATGGCAACAGCGGATGCTTAAATTTTGATAATTGTGTTGCTTTTACTTAGATGAGTTTTCCTCTTCCGCTCGAGGATGTGTGTTCGTTATGGAAGTAATATTGTATGTATGTACTGCCATTTATAGAAGTATTAATGTAAATATTATATTTTAATTTAAATTTGCTTGTAGTAAATCCATTGGAAGATGAAGAAAAATGTAGTAGCTCACGCAAGTGAGGAAAGTTCTCTGAGCGCCATTTACCTGGGAGTGGCTAGAAACGATTTTTCTATATATGGCTCAAGCAGCTCACGATTTCCGGTTCTAGACCAAATATCCTCTGAGTAGTCAAGTTTGAGGGCAAGCTAAAGTGAGAAGGCGAACCATCCCTAGCCAGGGTTGTACGCTGCGTTTGGGACCCGCCATGTAAAAGCCATAACCCATGAAAAGAAGAAAACATCGTCGGATAAGAGACCCCCATTTTGATGACGACCCACATTTTACTTCCCCAGTAAAGAAGAATGAATCACTTCTTCCGTGATTGACAGTTCCAACTGCGAAATCCGACGGTTCAAACGGTGAAGTAGGAACAGGAGCGGACTTCTGCTGTAGTAATCTATACAGAGAAGTTAGCTTCAATCTAAATGACTAAAATACAGTCTTTAGAATCGAAATTTCGGCATAACAGAAGCCGCCAAGTGAGCTTCTGCCCTAACCAGCAAGTCCATAAACCTTCAATTAGATAGACAAGTGGCAATTAAGACATTAATTAGCGCCGAAACTAAATCTCTCGGCGTTAGATTGAGCAAATATGCAATAACTAGACCTTCAATAGGTAACTCGGTTGATCGTAGCTGGTTAGCCGGTCATATAGAAATTGAAGGAAATGTAAAGGCAGCTGGAGATTCTATTCCTCTAAGCTTCACCAGGCCATTCAGCTCCCTCAAGGGTTGTTTGAAGTAGTGGAACGTAGAGCAATCCGTCAGGTATTGAAGCACAAGCAACGCAGGCCTATCAAAAAGTTACTTTTGGGTAGTGTTGATGTTTAACAAAGCAAAAAATGTCTACTATTTCTTCTTCTAGGCAAAAGAACAGCTCTAACAGACCAAAAAGTTTTTACTTCTTCTTATTCTTGACAAAAGCGGGCTCATTTACATTTAGGGGTCATCACAGGACACCTACTCTTAAGACCCTGCCTTCCTTAAATGGGAAAAGTAGAGTCGGCAGAATGCAGAGCATACGCGGGAGATGAAGAAACGCTGGAAATTTATCTATACGAATGCTCAGCCTTCAGCTAGATGAGAGGGGACATATTCCACGTCTCGCAATGCTACAATTTAAGGGGGTAGTAAGCTATTTTTTTTTTGTTTTTTTCATTTCGTTGTTTTTGCATTTTGTTTCATTTGATATTAAGATACGATATCTTAAGATTATTCTGTGAAAATTTAAGAGCAATTAAAGTAAAATTGACGGAGATATACACTTATAAGTCCGTGCCTTCCGATTTGATTGTGAGCGGCCGTGAAACTTTAAACGTGTTTTTCTCACACTTCACTTTTTCGAAGCCGGTGAACTCTGTAGCTCAAAATCTACTGAACCGATCCTTATGAAATTTTGCACAGTCTTTCTTTACATAAATTGTGAGGCAACGACGCTGAGTTTTTTTTTTAATTTTAACTTATTTTTAAATAACAAAATTTCTGATTTTTTTTTTATGAAAAATCAGTATTTTGAGTTCCGAGCGTTTGTAAAAAATTGTAAAAATCATAAAAAAAAACTGGACGACGTTTTCTGAGGAAACTTATCAATTAATCAGATCAATTTGGTTTTTTAATTTCAGATGATCCGGTCATGAATTATGCGTTTCACCGCGAATAAATTTTTTTGGAACGTCTGCGAAGATTCTCTGTCACCGGCTCATTTTTAAATAATTTTCTATGAAACTTTCACAGAATATGCTTTAAATATAATATAATTATGCTATAACTATACAGGTAAATAAATATTGATTGTATTTTTAATAACAATTATTGAAAATATGTTTTTTTTTTCGCTCGAATTAACCTTACTACACCCTTAAGCGACATTGGGCAGCTGGGACTTTTACCAAATGCACTGAATTACTGGATAAGGCTTAAATTGTTAAAAAAAAAATCCGCTAAATAGCTGGATAAGGCTAAAATTGAATTCCTCCTGAAAGCACAATGGGTTCATTGATTTCGCAATAACAATTTAACCGATTTTTTCCCAAAATAATTTTATTTTTCACTTCAAAGTCTACGAAAAAATTCAAAATTTGGAGTTTCAAAAGCCTTTACAGCGTTAACTCGTAAAATATGTACAGAAATAATGTTTAAAATTTCAAAAGGATCGGTGCAGTAGTTTTGAAGTTATGAGGGGCACCGCAATGCAACTTTTTTTTCGAGATCCGTCCGGACAATTGCTGCCATTACCGTATTTTTTAATATTTCTTTGTAAAAAATTGGCAAGACGAATATCATACTTTAATGTACCGTTGGTTGGATAAATAAATTTTTACTGTGTTGTCAGGGAAAAAATCACAAAAACATGGATTTTTCGTGCCATTAAATGGTCTGCCGCCCACACGTCTGCACTTTTCAACTAACCAACTAATAACGCACTTAACCTTGACTTTGAATCCAAGCAGACAGCACCACTTGGGTTTAAAGTAACCTACCCAATAGTGCCTAGACCAGATTAGTCTAGACTGCTACTAATTTTTCAACAAAACATAACTTTTGAGCTCTCATATAATATGCTCATATACTTTTTTGTGGTAATTTTCTAGTATACAACTTTGCACGTCTCATTTGTTGGCCTGAGGGAGCTCATACCCAACGTATAATCACCTGTAAAATAGATAATAACAGCATTTAAACTTGTTTCCTTCACACCATTAAATGCCGTCATGAATTTGTACAACTTTTTTGTCGTTCCCCAGTTGGCAATTTTTAAATCATATTTCTTTCGACTCTCAGCTTTTATACCACACGCCGCACATTTATGATTTTTGTTTTTGTTTTTTTTTTTTTTGTTTTTGTTATTACTATAATATATATACATATACATGGTATGTAACTTTTGCACTCACCTTGTGTCGCTTGCGTTCACGTTCCGGCACTGCATGCCAATTAAATTGTAAATTCCAATCAAAACCGCCCACATTTACGCCGCCCGAGTCACGGTAGTGAAATTCCAATGTTGTATCATCAATGACATCGATGACCGGACAAACCACAGTGGTGCTGTTGCGAGCGATGCGATCGAGCAGTGGCTCAAGCCAGCCTGTGGGCAGACAAAAAAAAAAATAGCAATAAAATAAAGTAAAAATACTTAATGGGAGAAATGGAGGGTTGTGTAGGTGTTGCTATATAAAATATAAGAAAAATTGTGGTGAGACCGGAAGCTGTATATATGTGGTATATTTATGTAAATATGTATATATATATATAGATATAATAAAAGATTATAAATCTAAAAAATAAAGGTTATCTACGTGTCTATGTGCGCGTTGGCAGCCTTAACCTTAATAAATAGTAACGGTAATTTATTGTTATGGCAACTATGCTTCACTGATATGCTCTACACACACAAACAAATTGCTTTGGGTACTATTTTTTCGACACTATCCATTCTCCTGCACTCTCTGTTAAAGCTTTATGCGCATAATCCGACTATTGCAGCATACACGTTGACCCCACAAATGACCGCAAGCATAGTGGAGGTAAAAAAATCAAAAAAGGCTAAAAAAAAAAACAAAAAAAACGGAAAATAATGATTTCAGGAAAATTTAGCCACCACATGGCGGACGGAAGGACGGAAAGCGTTGGTCAAAACGAAAAAAAAGCGCACACAATTCACTTAGAAATAAAGTAAATAAGCATAAAACAGCAAATGCAATTACTCAACAGTGAGAAAGGTCGAAAAAATATATATGTATATGTATGTACCGAGTTTAACCGCAAAACATCAAAACCGTTGAACAACAGCACCACCAGCGCCATCATGGTCCAGCGGCAAGCAGTCAAGTAAGCAACGTATTCACCAAACCGTAATCATAATCGCCAACCCAAGCAACCGCAAACTAAGTTGAGCAGAGAAAAAGCAGCAAAAAAAACCGGGTAAACAAGCTTCCCGTTATGCTCACACACACACACCCACAGACGCTTTTGCACTATAGCACACCAGCCATTGCTCAAGTGTCCTTATACAGCGTTACGTTCGCGCATATCCCGCAGCTTATGCCAGTATACGTATCTTTGTTTGGCTTGCACACACATACATATATACTCTATATATGTATATTGGGTTTGGTCAGTCATCAATCATTAAAAAGTAGAAATTGAATTTTAGAGCTACCTCACTGCTTGCTCTACATGCTTCTGAACAAAACTTTAAGTTTGTTATCTCAAGTTATGAGAGTTGTGTGTCTGTGCTCTCTCACAGCGGAAGTTATGAAAATAACGTGCATTTCAAAACTCTACTTTTTCAATTTGCTCGGTTAAAGTTTTGTATTTTTTTCATAAATTTTTATTGCTCTCTGAAGCGATATTGATAGAAGAGAAGGGAAATTGAGCAACAACTGAAAAATTAGTTTAGGGTATCAAAAATATAAAACCGTAAAATAAAATACTATAAAACTATTGATGGTTCATTGTGGTTGAAATTGAGTACTTGAATATGTTAGCTTTCGGTTCGGCAGTGGCTTAAATAGCGACGAACAGAACACACTAAAATTGGTTACTCTACCTTTTTCTGGTTATAACAGTTGCTTGTTCGATTCGACACTCTCTACTGTTCGACAATTCTGTGTTGAATAAATAGGATATAGTAGACCACACTTAAGTTGTACAAATGTTTGCTAGTTCACCTCTATTTATTTTCTATAACAGTTTATATAATGTCTAACAGTTTTGTTCGATTCGTCACGATGTCATGATTGATGATTTCAAGGCAGACGATTTTGAAATCTGAATTGTAATTGAATGGAGTCATGTGTAGAAGTTCGCGCAAGTGAGGAAAGTTATCTGAATGTCATTAATTTTGGACTCAAACATATGACTCAAACAGCTCATGACCGCCGGTCTTAGACCAATTATCCTCTGGTTACAGCCGTTCAAAGGCGAACTAAAGTGAGAAGGCGAACCATACCTCCCCAGGGTTTTAGGACACCCCACGTTCTAAAGTAAGAAACGCCCTCAAAGAAAATAAAAGAAAAGCCTTGAAAGAGGATGAAGGGCAACAAAGCGGCGGGAGCCGATGGATTGCCGGCCGAGCATTTCAAACACGGCGGTGAAGAACTGATAAGGAACATGCACCAGCTTCTTTGTAAAATATGGTCGAATGAAGGCATGCTCAACAATTGCAATTTAGGTGTGCTCTGTGCAATCTACAAAACGGGAGACTTCACAACCTGTGCCAATTATCATAGGATAAGCCTCCTCAACATCGCATATAAGGTTTTTCGAGCGTATTGCGTGAAAGATGTTAAAAAAACAAAATGGTTCAATGCAAAAGACCAAGATGAAAACTAGCAGCAAATAGTTTTTCTTAGAATATAAAAAAGGGTGTGTTCATGTAAATTTTCCCCGTTCCGGAGAACTCGATTTAACAGGAGCAGCGTCAAATAGCTTGATGCTGGCTAAAAGGCATTCCTGGATGTAAGGAGAGTAGAAACTGTCCTGCTATCCTATTGGTTCATCTTGGAAACCTTCCACGAACTAATGCGAAAGCAATCCTTATTTGAAAGGGGGAGTATTTTAGTGTGTTAACCACTGTTGGTATTCGTGGTGGAAGAGAGATTCCATTGCCAGGTCCTGCAATTCACTACGGTGGATGAACGTCTAGCCACAATCTTATAGAAAAATGTATCAAGCCACCTGGTTGTCTCCGGATCGAAAAGCCATCAACCAATTCAATCATGTTGTGATAGACGTAAGATACATCTTCAGTGCTTCAGACGTGCGTACGCTCCCAGGTCCTAACATCGACTCGGACCACTATTTTGTTGCAGTCAAGATACGCACCCGTCTCTGTGTACCAAAAAACGCACGTCAGCAAATACAAAGAAGGTGCAAAGTCGAGAAGCTGCAATCACAAGAGACAACCAACGATTTTCTACTCGACAGTTGCAAACGAAATCATTGGTTTTCGTAAAATGCAAAAGAACAGCTGGTACGATGAGAAGTACCGTGTTTCAGTGGAGGGAAAACAGACTGCCTATCTCGGAAAGTTACAATTGACCATAACACGTGTTGGATGGGATAGATAACAAAAGTTGTGGAGAGATGCGAGACGGATTTACAGAAATAACAGGTAGAGACCGAAATACGTGAATACGAATAGCTTGGCAAGCTGCCGATAGCTCAAACATTTTACAAAAAGATTCGGTGGAGAACAGAAGATTTCAAAACCGAAGCATACTTATGTAAAATCCGCAGAGGTGATCTAGTGCCTGATACCCAGAACATACGGACGTTCCATTGCCCAAAATGCTAAAATTTTCATTAATTTTGAATAAATCTTTTATTTACTACATTTTTATATTAAACCAAACAATTTTATCACCAACTAAAAAATATTGAAAAAAAAAAATACTGAAAATAAATCACAATCCTGCGGTTATTACTACATATTGAGCCAATAAATATCAGCTATCTCTTAATACGTAAAGCGTAAATTAGCAATCATGTGGCAAAGATTTTTCAAATGGATAAATGCATTAATACGCAATTTGCAGTAAATTCCAGTGGTGAGCATTGAAATTTGCAGTTTTTATACCAATCTAGTTAACGGCAGAATAAGTGGCCTAAAACCGTTATTGACAATATGGCAAACCATTTAGATTAGCGAGGAAAAGGTAGGAAAAAAAATAATTAACAAAAAATGTATATACATAGGTACGGTGGGACAAATTGCTTTTTAAAGCGTTAAAAATGAAATAAAGTCATTTGGAGATTTGAAAATCATATTTCTTCCATGTATCAAAAACAAATCATGTCTCTGGTTTGTTCAAGACACATAGCTAAAGAAATCTAACGTAATGAAAATTTGTATTTCGGCGAACTAACTCTGTTCGGATCAAAAAGTTTTCGGATAATTGAGCAACATCTGTCAGCAGAGTTGCATACTCCCGAGTCCTACTCGGGTCCGCACTGGCTTGTGTGATTTCCGACGTGTTCTGGTCTGGGCAACAGCCAGGGGTTAGAGTGTATCGTACGTAGCCCTAGGAGTCTGCCTCCGCAACTCGCAACGTTGGCTACGCCAAACAGCACTACAGTCCGACAACCGCACCTGCGGATTCTACTGCTGTAAAAACGACCACCTACATACCCTAACCTACCCACCAATCGCTCCCACGATCACACCAAGGTACTCGCTACAAGCCCGACATTTACAATTTAGTTCTGTTGCAGAGACTCCTCAGTAAGATCAAAGTGATAGTTGCATTCATAAGCGTCATGAGTAGACGCGTCGAAGGAATATCAGGAAAAAGCTATCCGGCCAGACGATGTTGATCTCGAAATATTTAATATTCCACCAGTTGAATGTCTCCCAATGCGCAGCTTCAAAGAGATCTGTTTGGTACTAGGCGACTTTAACACGCAACGCCTAGCAGGTGGATGGAGCTGGCGGAACATATAGACGATTTGTTAATCTACACAATGACGAAGGCCCCACCAGAATTATGGGCGCAGCCTAGAGACTTCTGTATGTAAACTCTGCCTATAATTATCTCGGTCGAAAAAAGCTTCCAATAGCAGTTTTGTTAACTTCAACAATTTTTTCTGGGCCTAGTCCAAAGAATTAACCAAGAACATCTTCACTGCACTACTTATTGGTTGGCGAGTGTCAATTCAATTCTACAAGGTAATCGTGGATGCTACTGCTCGCTTTAACTCGGCTGGAAGAATCACGGACCTCAACCTCCATTTCCCAGCTAATCCTTTGAGTTTTCTTCTTCGTTTTGTGCCTAATGAACTAACTCTCAGGGTGTACCTATATAGATATGGCCATGACAATGGAATTACTTCCACTTTCTAGTGAAAATGCAGAGCATGTATGTATATTTCAACTGCCTGAGATTTACAAACGAGGGGCAGGATCTGAATAAAGAAGTGGTAGGCCGAATAATACCTTATAATATAGTGCCTTATATACTGCAAAGAAACATGGTTGTCATTTCGTGCAGAAAACGACAGTTCTGAAACTTAAAGGGCTGAGAAGAGCCGAACAACAACGAAGCAGTGAAGCTAGAGCTGCGAACCGCGAGTTAATGGCGTGAGCCAATAACTAAAAGATTTAATGTTTAGCGGCGGTCCCAAGGTCCCCAGCTAGAAATGACAGAGTTAAAAGTTTCGTACGTAGGCGTACTGTTTCGCAAGTCCAATATGGTAAAATAGTTAATACTAATTTTGCTCCACGGTGCAATGTGTGTTTCATCCTAAGCACGTTAATAGCATATATTTTGCCCTTTTTTATATGTTATTTAATCTAAACAAATTAAAAGCTTTAGAAAAACAACGAATATTTGCGCGAAATGTAATTCACAGCAACCAAATTGGTTAACCGCAACGATATTGTCGATTGGCTTTCGGCAACGAATGCTGCCGACCGCCCGCTGGTGCATCAAATGCAGCTGTGTCAAGTGCGCTGTGAGTGTTTGCGGATTGGCGGTTGGAAAAGTAAAGCCTTTGTGAGAGTTATTTGTAATTAAATTTTAGTTGCAATTATTGAAAATAGCTGCGGGAATTTAATGAAATTTTCATATTTTTCGAATACTGATGAATAATATTTGCTTATACCCTGTACAGGGTGTATTAAATTTGCTGGAAGGCGTGTTACAGCACGAGGGATATACGCGAAATAGTGGCTCAGTTATTGAGCTATCAAACCAAAATTGTGCATTTCTTTCCAAGAAGCTGCTTTTTGGACGAAATCAGTGATATCACACCACTATAGCATATAGCTGCCATTCAAACTGAACGATCGGGCTCAAGTTATTGTATGGTAAACTTTTTCATTTGTGAAGATACTTTTATGAAATTTTTCAGAGATTAATATCTAAAATATTTATATAATCTCCGAAGAAATGGTTCAAATTGGACCACTATATCATATAGCTGCCATACAAACTGAGCGATTGGAAGCAATGTCTTGCACGAAAAACTTTTTTATTTGAAAAGATATTTGAACAATATTAGGTATGGATTATTGTCTTAGGCAGTGATAAAATCTGTGAAGAAAAAGCTCAGACCGGACCACTATAGCATATAGCTGTCAAACAAACTGAACGATCGAACACATGCCACTGTACGGAAAACTTTTTATTTGACGAAATATCGTCACGAAACTTGACATGGATTATCACCCAAGACAACGGTAGAATCTCCAAATAAATTGTTCCGATCGGAGCACTATAGCATATAGCTGCCATACATACTGATTGGGCAAAACTAAGATACACACCTTTTCTCACACAATTTGAAGGGTATTAAAGCTTTACTGCAATTAAAGTTCATATTTTTTTATTTTCACTTTTTTATAAACAAATTGCGATAAATTTATTTAATTTTTTTTTTTCAATTTCAATGGCATTTTATGTGCGATAAATTTATTTAATTTTTTTTTCAATTTCAATGGCATTTTATGTGCATAACACAAATTTTATGTTGAAAATTGCTTTTAAATGTGCGGATGGCATAATTTTTGTTTAGCTGTACGTTCAATTGCCCGACCGCCCACAAACATACAAACAAAAACACACACACACTCACCTTCGGTGCACTCGCAGTGCGAATCCAAGTACGTTATCACCGGCGCGGTGGCGTGGCGTGCGCCCAACAGACGCGCTCGTATCAGACCCTCGCGGCTGGGGGCGCGCAATATCTTCACCTTCGGGTAGGCGCTGAAGTAGTCTTCCAGCTGTTGCTTGGTGTGTGCTGCAACAGAAATACCAGATATTAAAAGTCGCCAGCAGAAAAGTGCACAGCAAATGCAAAAGAAAGAAGCTAAAAAGCATGCATAATTAAATTGCAAATTGCTTAGTGAGCCGGCTCGGCCCGCTTGGCGGCGTGCGCGCCCACAAAACGTTGCATTTAAATGCAAAACATGCGCGCATGCGCCGCGCAGCATATTATCAGCAGTTTAAAAAATAATTATAAAGTGCATAGGCGCATGCGTATACGTATATGTACTATATGTATGTTGCATAGCATTAACTATGTATGTGCAACTTGTTGCATCTTTGAAATAAACTTGAGATTAAGAAAAGAAAATGATTTCAAGCAAGCGGAGTGGAGTGGAATGGATGGACCATACATATTTACATCGTAATAAAAAAAGGAGGAATTTTCAATTTAAATTTCGCACGAAACCGCTTGGTGGAAATATTTTTTCCTAGCTTAGTATGACTGTCAGTCTTAAAACTTTTTGTTCATAGTGTATATTGTAATGACTAACGTGTTACGGCTTGAGGTAGGTCACCATCCACCGTACGTTTTGGTGTTGCCCTTTAACGCTAACGAAACTGATTTCACGCAAAAAAACACGCTGTCAAACTATTTTTTGTGCCAAAAGATTACACAATACTGTTATTTTCACTTTGATGGCATTTGTGCTTCACGTCAATCAAATGCATAAATTCGTCTTATTCCGCAATTAAATACATACGCATATTTGTATATAAAGTCGTTGTGTATTTTGTCGATAATACAAGCTCACCCAAATGTTGGTGGACATATAAATGCGTAAAACCGTTATTTTCCATTAAATAACCATAAATATTTATTGGTGCAATTTTTCACAAGAAAAGCCTACAAACAGACATCGGTGATAAACATCAGCTTTACACTTAAATGCATATGTATGTATGTGTCTATGTGTAAAATAAAACCTTATTTATTACAACCTCAAAGCTTAGTCTTAAAGTTACATTTGTAAGTATGTCTGCCAAATAAAGGTGTGCGTGTGACTAAAAGTCAGTCAATTAAATCAATGCTGTACTGCTTTGTATCAACTGTCAATAAGGTCGCAGGAAATAAATATAATGTTGTGGTTTTATACCCTGAATAAGGTATATTAAGTTGGTAACGGAATTTTTAACACCCAGACCACAGTCGGAAACCCTATAAAATATATATAACGGGTGATCCAAGTACAGGTATTTTTTTCAATAAACTTTTTTTAATAGATCACGCGTGAGTCGTGTTAAGCTGTCATGTTTTTTTGTTCAGTATTATTTCGCAATTCAGCACGGAGAGACTTACATCTGAACTACGATTACAAATCTTTAAACTTTATTACGAAAATTCGTTCTATTATGATCAACATAATCGATCTACTAAGCGTACTATTCGCAACACCAGCATTATTTTGTAATATTCGATCGACGTCCAACACGTAGTGAAGAATATATAGTATACCAGCTGTAGCTGAGAGTGTACACGAAGATCCTGGAGAGTCGATTTGGCGCCGTTCGCAGCTATTCGGACTCACGTATGGAACGACTTGGCGCATTTTACGTCGAGATCTTAAATTGAAAGAGTACAAACTGCAGCCACTCGTCCTTTACAAGCAACATCGCTTCGCTCTATGGGCTCTTAAAAAATTCCAAGAAGATCCGACGTTTTCGAGCCAACTTTTCTTTAGCGATCAGACCCATTTTTGGCTCAATGGGTATATAATCAAAAAAAATTGCCGCATTTGGGATGAAGAGCAACCTGAAGAGATTCAAGAACTGACATTTCATCGAGAAAAAACAAGGGTTTGGTGTGGTTTGTGGTTCTGCATAAATGATACCGGTGAGGTCGTGTGATATCATATCATTAGACTTTTTCCTGTGGGGATATGTAAAGTCTTAAGTCAATGTAGAGATTTCGATTCAAGGTTTTTACCAAACATTACCCGTGTCACTCGCCAGTCACTAGTCGAAATGCTGGAACGAGTCACCGAAAATTGTACTCGACGGATGGATCATCATTTAGTTGCAATATAACTAGCCGATCAAACTCAGAATAAACATCTTTTTATAAGTAAATAAAAAATACACCTGTGAACGAATAATAGCTTCTTTGTAGCCGAATATGTACGTTTTCCGCTTTTTTTTGTTTTGTAATTGTGTATTAGTTTGATCATAAGTAAAAAAACGGGATACTAAATATTCTATAGAACTAATTGCCCAAAAAATTAGGCATGTATGAAAACCATGAAAAAATTGCCCTTCTTTGGCTCTATCTATCGATTTTCTGAGAAAGTTCGCATAGTTTTCGGCACTCTATTGAACTTAAGACGTTTAGAGGTCGTCTGAAACATTTTGCCGAAAGGAAGTATAGTGAAAACCCTCTCAGTGCTTAAAAACTGTAAAATTGTAGCAAGGATCGACAATTGAGCAGTCATAGTTTCTTGCAGGAAATTCCAAACTCATCAACAATTATTTTTCAATATTTTAAGACAGAAGAAGGTACTCTGCTGGAGATTCGCTTGAGGTTCTAATGAACACGTGCTTCCTTAGAAGTCAACAATCCTCGGCAATAATAGGCAATAATCAGAGTATGGAAGACTAGCCTGGCTTCATAACTAACACAGAATATAAAATTAACAGATTCTTACCATTTTAAATTGGATGGGATTACTCCCATAATGCTATAGAAGCCAAAGGAACCTATGGATCTAAAGCATAAAGGATCTATAAGGTCAGTATCCAGCTATATTATATCCTAAGAAGCTAGAAAAGAGTCGAGATGGTGTTCATACCAAAACCATAGAGAAGAACACATATAAGTGCCAAAGACTTTAAACCCATAATCCTTAATGAATATGGACATCAGATCAATCATTACGGAAAATTTATCGACTGTACAACTTCCAACAGTCGAACAACAGAAACTGCCCTGCACGAAATAGTAAATGTAATAGAGAAGTTATTACACCTCAAGCAATATATGTACAATGGCTGCCTTTCTGGTCATAGAAAGAGCTTTTAACAACATATTATACTATATATAGTATATAAGCACCATTGTTGAGTCTCTGACACAGAGCGGCCTAGACGTGCATGATGTGATATGGATTCAATCCATGCTTATGAACAGAATTATTATAGCATCATACGGTTCAGTGAGTCGAACTAGTTATGTAAGAGAGAGACTCCTCAAAGACGTGTCCTTTTCCTGTTTCTATGGGTGGTGAACAGCATTTTACTCCAACTCAACGGATAAGGAGCGAAAGCAGTAGCTTACGCGAGTGATATAGTGTTAACGGCATCAGAGTTATTTCCTTCCACATTCAGATAGATTATGAAAGCAGCCTTGCGGAGGTAACACCTATCGACCACGAAAAATGGACTAAGTGTTAACCCCAATAAAACGGAAGTGACGCTATTCAATTTTAACTTCATTCACTCAATGATACTACAATGCCTCTATCAACCACAGCAAAGTATTTAGGTGTCTAGGTAGATTTAAACCGAATTGGAAAATATATATGGCAAATGTATGCGAAAACTTATATAGCGCATTAAACGTGCAAAAGGAAACTCAGCAGAAACTGGGACCTAAAATCGAATATAGTCCTGGGACCGTAAATAGACAAATCCTTACATGTTACACTTGTTTGGTGGCCAGCATTAAATAAACAATATAACATCAGGAAGTTAAATAAAATTCAGAGAGTAGCGGAGCCGCAAAGTCATGTCTGAACAATGCGCTAAATATGCCTCTGAACCAACTGCCCGTAAACATTGTCATACGTAAAATGGCAACACTTTCTGCCATAAGAATTAAGGAGTTTGGTGCTAGGAATAGGTTCAACATAGCGAAGCACGAAACTAATCTAAATAAATCAGACCATGTCCTCTCAAGGTTGGACTCAATAGGGACTTCCTATGAAGTTCTATTGCACAACTGCGGAGGTTACGGCAACGAGTTGGCCAAGTCAGGAACCTCTCTAGACGAATTCAAAGCATAGACAGTACCGTGTTCGCTAGGAGCGATCAAGACAAATCTCTGTACGCAATTTGCGCAAGCAGAACAGATGAAGACCTACAAGTAAATGCAGGATAACGAAACAGATATAACCAAACTATGACAAAATAAAAAGCAAGGACTTATTACATAGGAGAACATGCGTTAAAAAATGGGCATGCTACACAATAGCTCGTGCCCTAGCTGCAAACTGAGTGGAAGCAAGAAAACGGTTCTTCACTTCCTCTTCGAGTGCCCAGCTTTGTCACAAATTAGACAACAAAGTTTTGAAATCCGTTCAATATCAAAGTTTGAATGTCTATCTAAATAGTTTCATTGAGCGCATCAATGGTTTGAACAGCCCAACATCAGTTTTTAAAATGAGACGTTATCCTATGGTGGGAAGTATAGGAAATGATGAAGTTTTTGAGACTTTTGTTTATAGTCTATTTAATTTTTAAAATAATTTGTCATATGAACTATTGGTAAAACACACTGGTAAAACTGATCTAAAATGTGTGAAATGCAAAACTTGGTAGCGTTGAAGAGAGCAGTTATACTCTCTTTCTGCGAATACAACTGGATAACTTGTTCATTGCTTTTCATGGAAATTTATTACCAAGAGAATATTGGTTGGAATAGTTTTTTTTTACAAGTCCGCGTTCAAATTCAACACGATTCCCAACCGTGGCAAACATTAATAAACACATCACAAATATAAGAGAAGAAAACAAACAATGTTTTCAGAATAATTTTCAGTTCTCGTTGGTTTGACTATAGCCCAGACCTACATACTTTTTGCTTGTATTAATTTTAGTGACAAAAAAATTGCCAAATCAAACTTCACGGAAAATTTATTTTTTATTTAAGTTAAAGGAATCCGCGAGATGTTTAACAGGAAATGCGGCCAATTAAATCGGAAGGGTAAGCGCACGTTAAAGGCAAGTTTCGGAAAAAACTAGATTTTTTGTACTCTTACGGAATATTGCACAGAGTTATTAATTTTTTGCTTGTTTGAGAGAACAATGACAGATACAATATCACTAAGTTCATATACTGCTGGTTTTAGGTTGGACGCACCAACGTGTTGTTTTTTTATACCCTGAACAGGGTATATTAAGTTTGTCACGATGTTTGTAACACCCAGAAGGAAGCGTCGGAGACCCTATAAAGTATATATATAAATGATCAGTATGTTGAGCTGAGTCGATTTAGCTATGTCCGTCTGTCCGTCTGTCTGTATATATACGAACTAGTCCCTCAGTTTTTAAGATATCCTTTTGAAATTTTGCAAACGTCATTTTCTCTTCAAGAACCTGCTCATTTGTCGGAACGGCCGATATCGGACCACTATAACATATAGCTGCCATATAAACTGAACAATCGGAATCAAGTTCTCTTATCGAAAACTTTCGCATTTGACAATGTATCTTCACCAAATTTGGTATAGATTATTTTCTAGGGCAAAAATGTGATATCCGAGAAAATCGTTCAGATCGGTTAACTATAGCATATAGCTACCATACAAACTGAGCAATCGGAATCAAGTTCTTGTATGGACAACTTTCACATTTGACAAGATATATTCACGAAATTTTGTATAGATTATTTTTTAAGGTAACAATGTAAACTCTAAAAAACTTGTTCAGAACTGGACACATAGTTACTAACAGAAGTGCACCTGTGAAGGGTATTTAGCTTCGGTGCAACCGAAGTTAACGTTTTTTCTTGTTTTTTTTTTTTTAAAGATTGTTTTATTTATAATCAGCGTAAACAAGTGCAGTTTTTCTATTGAGAAAATAATAAAAATAATCAATAAATTGCTTTCGAGCTAAATTTAAAGTAATAATTCGAAAAGCTACTATTCTGAGCTTATTGGAACGGGAAAGAGTAGACTTTTTTCACTCCTAAGGACTATCCAATCGAAACATCGTCAAATAGTCAAAACGCAGTTCCAGAACCGTTGATAGATATTTAAAGCATCCAGGTGCAAATGGATATAACTTTTATAGAAAAAAGAAAACCCTATCTGAACAAGCAGTACGCAAAATTGTTAGAATTGCTTCAAATTCGACTAAGTCTGCAGCTATGGTGAAGGAATTAGCCGTACAATCAGAAATGCAAAACACCTAGAGTTTTTTAAAATCAAGAAAACGCTCCCTCTGAATGAACTACGCAAAGAAAAACGGCTTCGATTCACGAAAGAATACACGTCGTGGACTATTCAATCTGGCACTCGACTTAATGATTGGCGTTCAGCTATCTTTACTGATGAAAAACGTTTTAATTTAGATGATCCTGATAGTTTTCAATACTATTATCAATACTATTATTATTTTCAATACTATTATTTACATATATTAAGCTGAGAAGGTTGAGTCATGGTGTGGCGTGCCATCACGTTTTATGGAACAATTCACTTGAAATTTTGTCGATTAGAAGATGAACGGCGCTCGCTTCAAAACATTTTTGGAGTCCGTATTTCCGTTTAAGAGATCTCTTTGGTTTGGGGCTGGCTAATACGGAAGGTATACGAAGGAATAAAGCGTTACAAAGATAAGGAAACATTAACTGCAGCTATGAAACGTGCTTGGAGGGATATTTCCTTGAGCTACATAGATTCCCTTTATCATTCTATGAAGGACCAGATTAGTTATTACAACAAAGGAGAAATAATCATAACAATAAATCAAATAGTAATACGAACTAAAAATGTAAGTAAAAAAATATTTTCTTATAAAAAAATTAAAAAGCTTTTGTGAGTCTATTCTAATGACCAAGAAAAAGCCACCTTTTTTTTTTTGAGTAGCTTTAAGAAAATATTTGAAAAACACAATTTTGTTAAGTTTGAATAATTATTTGAATATTATATTTAAATTATCATTAATTTATCCATGTTTTTGCATATCAACTTTTTTTGAATCATCTTTAAAATAACAAATATTCAAACAATTGCAATGCAAGTAAATGTGCGTCTAACCAATTGACTAGCAGTGTATACTTGTAGATAACACATATTCAGCTTTGGATTCAATTTACTTGTATAGTATTTTTGAAAAATATAAAACTTAATAAAATGTATAAGAGAAGTTACTACATATATTTATTTATAAAGTTAACTGTAATCGGTTCTATATTACGTAGCGCTGTTGTTCACTATACCGTCATAACCCATATTGACCTTACAATAAAGTAATTTTGTGCTTCAAATTTTTAAAATTATTTTTTGCAGAAAATTGAAAAAAATATTAAATGAGAAGACTTCTAAAATACTTTCGCCGAATGATTTGCTATGTGCTTTCGGGAAAAAGATGACCCATATGGTCACTTGCTTTCGTAGTTTCCTTCCCTACCAAATTTGAAAATAAATCAGTCATTGATTTTTCAGACTCTATGGTATATTGAGCTACTGTTGAGTAGAGAGTAAAAAGTGGTCAAATAACACAGAAAAGGAACAAGACGCCAAAATGACACAGTAATTGCGAATAATAGGCCCGTCACATACTCCATGTCGGTTTTTTACTGACATGACATGTTGAACGTATGGTCAAAATGAAAGCATTGTTGTATGCCAATAAAACTCCTTTGAAAGCAATTAATTTTGCTTTTTTTAATTCGTATTTATTTTTATTCACAAAAGACATTCGGCTCAATACGGTAGGACATGACCGTTGTAATATATGTATGTACATATGTACATATATTTTATATTAAGAGTTGAAACACAACTCAGCTGTCTGTTGTGAGAGTCGTAACAGAAAACGTGTATATTTTCGCAGTCCTTTAGTCGTTGTCTCTTACATATCTGCAGCCATTTTAGGCTTTTCCTTTTTGTCAACAAATTGACACAAAATTATGTAAGAACAACAAGTTAATTAATTAAATATAATTAAATTTGGTGTATGTGTGACTTAACAGGTTGTTATTCAATCCGCTTGCGATTCACAATTTTTCTGTTCGCCAAAAAATTGTTTGGCTCAAACAGCATACGACTTTCGGTCTTAGACCAAGTATCATACGGTTAGCCAAAAAACATCCATTTGAAGCTAAAGTGAGAAGGCGAAACATCCCTCTACAGGGTGGTGCGCTGGGTTTGAGATACACCACGTAAAAAATGCCCCAATGAAAATGTTTAAACAGCCTCGGATGAGCGAGCCCTCTTTTGATGACGACCATGGCAAACGAATTAAAGATTACGATTTGAGGGCATGCACCTAGAATGTCCGGTACCTTAATTGGCAGGGTGTCCCTGCCCAGCTGGTTGTCTCCGGATCGAAAAGCCACCAACCAGATCGATCATGATTTGATAGACGGAAGACAGGTTTCCAGTGGTTTAGACGTGCGTACACTTTGAGGTCCTAACATCGACTCGGACTACTATCTTGTTACAGCCAAGGTACGCAGCCGCCTCTGTGTAGCAGAAAACACACGTCAACAAACACAAGGAAGGTTCGACGTCGAGAGCTGCAATCACAACAGACAGCCGAACGATTTTCGACTAGACTTGTACTCCTGAGGGTACTCGTCAACAACTCGGTATGCGAAAGCAATAAGTTCCGTAATTTTATATGCAGCAGCAGTATGGATACAGCCAATGAGCCAAATTCAGTGCATAGTCTTTCTACAATTTGAGTGATAAGTACTTTCCGGACTATATCAACCGACGCTGCTGAAGTATTCGCCAGTGTGCCCGCTCATTGACATCCAGCCAGATGAACTCCAGTGTTTATATCAGCTATCAGCGCCTAAAGCATTATCGACAAAGACAGAGGAGAGGAATAAGGGCATTAAAATGTGGCAATAACGGTGGAATTCCTCATTCAAAGGGCGCTGGACCCATCAACTTATACCGGACATCGACTCGTGGATAGGCAGACGACATAGGGACCTAGACTTTCATCTGACCCAAATATTTAGTGAGCATGAGTGCTTTAGAAGCTACTTTTTCAGATTCCACAATGACATTATCCGACGTATACTGAGTATATTGAAGACTCTAAACATATATTATTTTTATTGTCCTCGTTTTTCAAATACCTCGGTGGTAGTTTTACGGTCTGTAATTTATCGACACCCACGTGTCAGTCGACTGATAAATGGAAAGCTGTTAGCGAAGCGTTAGCATTCATAATGACAAAACTGAGACTTTTTTTTAACAGATTAGGCGTCCGTCAGTCCGCACAATAGAGGAGACTAAATTGTCCGGTCCCTCTCACGATAATATTTAGACGGTGGTGCTGTGGGAGAGTCTTGAGTTGGGAGTAGTTTATTTTCAGCGGATTAAAGTTCCGCACTTCGGCTTTCCCCCCAATATAAACGCCGTCACATGCACAAAAGTAACTATTTTGCAAAAGCAACAGCAACTTTCACTATCTTATACTACTAGTTGTGTGTTCGATTCGCAAATTTCCTATGTGAGAAATCTTATCAAACGCTTAATATTCTTAGGAAAAATAATTAACGTTCTTTATTGGAAAATTGCGATAAAAGCAGAGAGTTGAAGAAAAAATATATTAATTCATTTATCTCATATACATACATATGTACATATATAAGAATGTATGTAGTATGTATTCTGTGATGCCTGATCAGTATAACACCAATTGAGAAATGTATAGTAATATCAATATCAGATATCATCCACGTTTCCAACGCATTTATAAAAACATATTCATACTTACATCTACAAAAATATAATTCCTGATTCTTCAACTAAATCTACTAGGTTAAGACGCAGTTGTTAAGGCAAATTGTTCTTTTTTTCGTTTTTTTCACTTTCAATTATATAAAGATATTTATTCTGTGCTTACTGCTCAACCCAAAATGTGCTTTTCAAATACTTTCGTTCTCTCTTATCGCTTATGCCATGGAATCTGCTGACAGCGGCCGCTTAACGAATCACTCTAGGTGGTTTTGTCGGCGCTCGCTGTGCTTTACCGTTGCAGCAGACGCTGTGCGTACATTTGGCTTGTGCCTGCCGACCTTACGTCACAGTATTCGCACTAATGACGGAATCAGAAATTAATTAAACGCGTAATCTAATTGAATTATGAAGCATTTTTCGGTGTAAAAACACTAGAGTACATTTGCCTATATTTACATATACTGTTTGTTGTTCGCATTCACGTGATAATAAATTAGCCTTGATTAACATGATTGGAGTAGAACACCAGCTGAGCGTGGAGCAATGAAAAACTGATTTAATTGAAAACAAATTTAATGAAGGGTTACATAATCATGCGTGTATAAGTGAAAAATAACTGTTTTTATTAAAGTTACGTTGTGATAATGGCCATCGTAAAGCCAAATCGTTGGCCTCTCCATATCTGCGCGAGAATACAGCCAAATTACATTGGGACAAAAATGTCAAAGGAAATTGTAATTTAAATTCTCCAGATAAGTGATATTAAAAAAAAATTCTTTAATTACTATGTATGTCAAATATGAGCCCGATTTGGCAACCAGCTTGTTTACAGCAGCTGCTTAAGTCGGTTCACCGCAGTGGTGCGTTGCGATTTTTACAATGGAAAAAATATTGAACAAAGCATTTGTTTTAAATTTTGTTTTTCTAACCAAATGTTTTGTACAGAATCGTTGCGAATGTTGGAAAATGCTTACAGTGATTCAGTTTTATCAAGAACACAAGCTTACGAGTGGTACTAAGCCTTCAAAGACGGTCGAGAGATCGTTGAAGACATACCTCGTTCTGGACGACCTTCGAGCTCTTCAACTGATGAAAATATTAAAAGAGTGAACGTGAAAAGATCGTCAGACAAATGTTAGAGAGATGGCAAAAGAGCTCGAAATCTCTCACGAGTCCGTTGTAATGATTGTGGTAGGGATAGTTTGAGTATGAAAGAGTTCTTGCTCAACTCGTCCCATTAAAGCTAATTCTTTTCTAAAAGAGAACGATCATGACAGAATTTGAAGCAATAATCGATCAAACATCGTATTCACAAGATTTGGCTTCTTATGATTTTTTATTGTTCCTCAAACTAAAATTGCCACTCCGTGGAACCCGTTTAAGAGCTGCTGATAATTATAAAAAAGTATAATTCTGCTCTACAAAAGTCGATATACCTAGGACCTGACCAGGATCACTAAAATGATGTCAAATCAGCGGTAAAAATTTTAAAAAGTGTCTGGAGCGTGAAGAACCTTTATATGTTCCAAATCGACCAACCAGCAGTTTCATATATTTCTCTGCTGTTGATTTGAAAATATTAAGATTATTTAGATATAGTGATAGTGAACAGATATTCCACGATAAGATATCTTCCATATTGACAGATGTGTTCGATACAGAGTCAACCGGATGGACCGTGATCCTCATATTTGGCGCTTAGACGTAGGAATGGACCAATTTCGTACACTTTTGGATGGGAGTTATCACGTGTCAAAATTATAGCATGCGCAGAGTTTCGTCTCTATCGAAAAAATAGAGGAAAATATGGTTTCAAAATAACATTATATGAGAATGCTTGCAGTGATTCATACTACAGTCTGGTAGTGCGAAGGCAGGCATAGAATTTCTGCTGAAAGTGGCATACCAATCGCCGACTTTTCGACCTGGTGCGTATGAAAGCTTTCTCTGTAATTATTCTTTTGCTAGATTCGAACAATATAGAGCGTTTTTAAGAAAAAATTTATTTTAGGATTAGTCCACACGTCTTTTTCTCCCCAAAAAGCTGCTCATTTGTCAGAAACGCCGATATCGCACAACTATATCATATAACTGCCATAGAAACCGAACGGTCGATATCATGTTCTTGTGTGGAAAAGAACTGGTCTTAATGAAGTTACGAGGGCTGCTATGTATATTTCTGACCTAGACAACACTAAGTGTTGCCAGGTGCAATCTGACATTTCCATTGGAAAGTTTGACATTTTTTAGCATAACATCACTCAGAACGTTTTGTCATTTAATCGTGAATTGTTTTATTTACAGGGAATTAATTAAATTCATCTCGGCCAAAAAATGGAATTAACTCGTGAATATTTTCGTGCGATCTATTTTCACAACTTTCGACGTGGATTATCACGACAAGAGTGCATCGATGAACTAAAATCTTTGTATGGCTATGAAGCACCATCCTATAGCACTGTGAAAAACTGGTACAACGAATTCAATCGTGGCCGACGCTCGCTCAAAGACGAATTCCGTGAAGGTCGTCCAAAAACAGTCGTTGTGCCAGAAAACATCGATGCCGTACGTGAACTGATAATGCAAGACTGTCATGTAACATACCTTCAGATAGAGGCATGCCTATGCATTTCTTCCACCAGCATACATTCGATATTGCATGAACACCTGGCCGTAAAAAAGGTTTGTTCTCGTTGGATCCCGCACAATTTGACAATCGCTCAAAAAAAGGCTCGTGTGGATTAGTGTAAAGAAATGCTGAAAAAATACGATAGCGTTGCTTCAAAAGACGTTTGTAAGATCGTCACAGGTGACGAATCATAAATCTATGCGTATGAGCCCGAAACAAAACAGCAATCGACCGTGTGGGTCTTCCAAGGCGAGCCAAATCCAACGAAAGTTGTTCGTGCAAGAAGCACTTCGAAGCAAATGATCGCCTGTTTCTTCGGCAAAACTGATCATGTGGCGACTGTTCCAATTGAGCAACGTAGGACGGTCAATTCTGAGTGGTACACCACCATTTGTTTGCCTGAAGTCTTCGGAGAAATTCGAAAAACGAAGAAGAGAAGACGAATCATTGTGCACCATGACAATGCGAGCTCTCACACATCGACTAAAACCAACGCCCTTTTGACCGGCCAAAACGTCGAATTGATGGGTCATCCGTCGTACAGCCCTGACTTGGCACCCAATGACTTCTTTTTATTCCCACACATCAAGAAAATAATGCGTAGTCAACGATTTTCGTCGCCAGAAGATGCTGTTGAAGCATTCAAAAACCATGTTTTGGAGGTGTCTCAATCGGAGTGGAAAAAGTGCTTCGAAAATTGGTTTGAGCGCATGCAAAAGTGTATAAATCTTGATGGAGAATATTTTTAAAAACAATAAAACCATTTTCGTTGATAAATATTCCTATTTTCATTACTAGGCCAGAAATATATATAGCAGCCCTCGTATACACAGGCCTTCGAGTTATAATTTTCATAGTCTTGAACGGAAGATTTTTGAACATTCAAAAATGCCAAGAAATATTCACCAAAATTTTAATTTTTTCTAAAAACGTCGGCCAAAAATACAATTTTCACTTTTTTTTGTTTTCGTTGCTCTACACTTGGCTTATAGTCTTAGAGAAAAGAATCAATCACATAATCTTTCTTGTTACTTCATACGATTCCCTAAGCAATTCTGTGGTCAATGCGAAGACAACTTTTTTCCGAAAGCCTGTTGAAAATGACGTCGTGTAGCCGAGTTCTGAATATTTTCGTTTGAAAATTCTGCAAAACTTTATAAAATGCATATCGGCACCTAAAATGCAAAATAACGTAACAACATTTTCGAAAATTTACAGTGGCATGAATGAAACACGAAATAAAATGGAACAAGAGTGAAAAAAAAATTTAATATTGGTTAAAACTGGTTCATATATGTATGAGCGCAGAAGCTGAAAATGTTATGTATCAAATTTGAAGTAGTGATTCGTAATCAATAGGATACTCAATTTCGAATTTTTTGATTTTAATTTGCATTTTAGGTGACGATTTGTAGCTTTGGAATAAAGAAAAGTTTGCAGAAAATATTTTATTTTTATGTGATTTTTTATATAAAATTTTTGAAAATATTTGTTAATAAAAAATAATTAATACATTTTTTGCTCGAAAACCTTGTCCCTTAAGTGAGTGACTGTACAGGTTACAAAATATCAGTGAGTTACACTTTTAACTAAAACCTTTTAATTTTAAATTGTTAATTTTGATTTGACTATAATTTCCTTTTTGTTCATTTAATGTCTGCATTTCTTTTGGCGAAGGAGGAAAGCAAACTTACACTGGCCTCAAGGACACTCACAAAATTTGTTTATATTTTCATGTGATATTTCTAATAGTTTTATTTCATATATAATTTTTTAACACGAAAAATTTGCACAAATATCTTTTTTTACATCACACAAAAACGGGATTTTTTGCGATTT
>CM050325.1:95934607-95970821 GCA_027475135.1 Bactrocera correcta
GAAATAAATTTCAATTTTCGAAAATTAGTTTTAATAATAAAATTTATTCCAGACCTGCAAGCCACGCAGAAAAACATAGCTTAACACCGCTAATTAGTCAAATTTCCGCTAAATTATCTGGCGCTCGCATGGATCAGCTGTGTGGAATTGAATTGAAATTTGAGCAAGAAATTCGCTTGGCATTGAAATAATTCAGCGGAATGACACAATGTCTATATAAATATCAACTAACAGCAATGCCCGCTACATACATATCTATACACCGAAATGTGTAGGTGCCGTTGAATGTGAATCAAAACATTAAAAATTGTGTCGTTGTTGTTGTAAGCAAGAACTAGTTTACCATATTTTGTTTATGTTTGTGTTTAACTATTGCTAAGCGCTGAAAACAAGAACGAAACAGGTTCGCCACAAGATTACTCGTCAGTGGGTTAGAATTTCGTTGTTTTTGTAGTTACGACTTTTGCTTTTTTTTAAATAATGTTTAATGTTTTTTAAATAAATCGAATAATTAGTTGTAAAATATTTTTAGATGAACTACCGAAGGTCTTTTTGAGTACTTGATTTTGGATTTGGTATTATTCTTTATCATTTCTTTTACACCTGGGAGCCTATGCTACAGAGTGAGAAGTTTTGTTCACGGTTATCCAAGTAGAGGTACTTTTTCAAAACCCTTTTCGACAGATCTCGCGAGAGTCGTGTCAAGCAGCATGCAGTGAAGAAAATATAGTAGCCATAGCTGAGAATGTACAACAACACCGTGGAGAGTCGATTCGGTGCCGTTCGCAGTAACTCTGTCTGATATGTGGAAAGATTTGGCACATTTTATGTCGAGATCTTAAACTGAAAATGTACAAGATACAGCTCACGGAAAAACTGAATCTGTTCGACCTTCCCAAACGACATCGCTTTATTCTATGGGCTCTTGAAAAGTTCCAAGAAGATCCGACGTTTTCGAGCAAAATTTTATTCAGCGATGAGACTGATTTCTGGCTCAATGGGTACATATATAACAGGCAAAATATGCCCCTTTTGGGACGAAGAGCAACTTAAAGAGATTTAAGAGCTGTCATTTAATTCAGAAAAACATGTTTTTGTATAGTTTGTGGGCCGGTGAAATCATCGGTGCATATTTCTTAAAAAATTATGCCGATGACAACGTAACCGTCAATAGCGACCATTATCGCGCCATGATAACTGACTATTTGATGCCTGGTATTGAAACTCGTGATCTCAGCGACATTTGGTTTCAACAAGATCGCGCTACTTCCAAGCAATCGATGGATTTATTGAGAGAGCACTTCGGTGAATGGATAATTTCACGTTTTGGGTCGGTCGATTAGCCACAAATATCATGTGATATCATACCGTTAGACCTTTTCTGTGGTGATATGAAAAGTCTAAAGCCTATGTGAAAATCCCGCTTTGATTCAGGCCTTGAAGCGAAACATCACGCGTATCATTCTCCAGTTACCAGTCGAAATGCTCGAGCGAGTCATCGAAAATTGGACTCAACGGTTGGACCATCTGAATCGTAGCCTCGTCCAATATTTGAAAGAGATGTACTTCAATAAAATAAAATAATGTTCTTTCAAATGATAATGAACCGACCTCATTAAAGTTCTTTCTGTTTTTTTCTTTAATAAAATAAGTAATCTCGAAATCGAGCGCCCATTATAAATGATCAGGTTGATTAAGTTGCTAAAAGCATATGGTATTCCTTAGCAGGATCAAGCCAAAGAAATCTGTTAACGGTACTCGTTTCGAAGAAAAATCAGCTTTTCGGGACGAGTCGAGCATGAACACGTTTTATACCCAAAATATCCGGCAAAATCGTTCGAAGTGACTCGCGATTGATGTCCAGTACACTACCCTGATGATTTTTGAGCACCATATTCTTCTCTTTTTTTTAATATTTTCATCAGCTGAAGAGGTCGAAGGACGTCCAGAACAAGGCTTGTCTTCAACGATCTCTCGACCGTCTTTGAAGGTTTTGTACCACTCGTAGCTTCGTGTTTTTGATAAAATTGAATCGCCGTAAACCTTCCCCGACATTCGTAAAGATTCCGGACACGAAATTTGGTTGGAAATACAAAATTTGAGACAAATTCTTTGTTCGATATTTTTATCTATCGTATAAATCGCAACTCACTACGGAGGTGTGCCGACTTAAGCAGCTGCTATCAACAAACTGGTTGACAGATCGCGTTCATATTTAGCGTTCTAATTAAAGACAGTCCTACTAAGCAAAAGGCATTTATTTGAAATATCATTTACCTGTGTAATTTAATTGTAATTTCCGGTTGCTTTTTTGTCACTATGTAAATATAAATGAACAGCCGATTTAGCCTTGTCCGTCTGTCAGTTTTTGAGACATCGATTTGAAAGTTTTCATACGGCCGTTTCTCTCCAAGAAGCTGCTCATTTGTCGTATCTGCCGATATCGGAGCACTATATCATATGGCTGCCATACAAACTGAACGATCGGAAACAAAAGCTTTTATGGAAAACTTTTCATTTGAAGAGATATCTTCACGAAATTCGGCATGAGTTATTTTCTGAAACGATTGAGTAATCTTCGGAGAAATTGTGCAGATCAGATCACTGTAGCATATAGCTACCATACAAACTAGCCGCTCGCCGTCAAATTTTCTTATATCTTTGTATCATTTTGTCGACATCGTTTTCATCAATATTTCCTGTACTACATACATATATACAAATTCAAACACACATTAATATGTAGCAATATCTACTATTGTTTATTTGCTATATTTTCCTCGTCGTTACCGATGCCGACATTGTGATTAATTTAAGCTATAAATGTAGGTGTTTTCTTGCTCAAATATGTTTTCGTTTCATTTCTAGGTAATAAAGTGGAAAAAACTACTAAAAATGGCATTGAAAGGAAAGTGGCATTTCAATTGGCCGACTGACTGCCTGGCCGCCTGCCCCGCTGACCGCTTAAACGATTGAGTAAGCGCGTGAGTAAGTGACTGAGTGAGTGATTGCTGTTTGGACGCAAATTTATTTTAGTCGCTGTGATTTTTTTTTTTTTATTGATTTTCCGCCACTTTTTCACTTCCACTGCTCCAGCATCTCACTTTCCGGCTAGTTTACGGGCAAGCAAACAAGTAAACACGCGCACACACTCATACATATGTATGCACACATTGAGTGCGCGCTCAATTAAACTGCAATTATTAAATATTAACTCGAGTGCGGCTGCTGAGTGATGTCGACTTGTCGTGGAGTGAAGTTGGAGGAAAAGTCAACTCGAGGCATGACTTAATGCAGTGTGCGGATGCACCGACTGCCAACGTGCGCCAGCTGTTGCGCTTACATATAAATACATATATATATATTTATGTTTGTATGTGTGTGTGTGTGTGTGTGTGTGTGTGTGCTTTAAGCCACAGTTTTATATTTACCACATGAGTAAAGCGGTTTCTTCTCTCTCTCTCTCTTTGTTTTGTTTGCTGCTTGCTTTGTTGCCACTACGCTTAACTGCCATATTTGCTCATTATGTCCATGGCGTATCGTGTGCAAGCATGTAATTTCATGAATGAAATTATCACTCATTCAACTGGTAAATAAAATTTCTATTTGCTGCTTGTAAAAAATAAACAACTCATTTGGCTTAAAAACAAATACCATTTGTGGACGCAACAATGTGCATGCAATGGGCGGTGTAAGCACAGTGGGTCGGAGTTGGAGAAAATATGATTATAAATTTAATTACTTTTTTTTTTTTATTTTTAAATTTTCTGTAGCTTTAGAAGCTATATTAGGTTAGGTTAGGTTAGATGGCTGATCAAAGATCGCACGTGGACTATACGTAGTCCTTTGTGATGCCATAGAAAAAGAACTCCCTTGTTCGAACTTAAAGATCAGCTAAACGGCCGGTAGCCGATACAAATTTGCAAAGGCGCCCGATATCTACACCCACCAGTTCGGTAGGATGTCTGAAGGTATGTGCACCCAAGTGTCTGAGCCTTAACCTCCCGAACGCGGGACAGGCAAGAAGGAAGTGCTGGCTAGTTTCCGTCGCATCTTCTTCTAAGCAGCTTTTGCAAGCAGCATCCGGTAAGATTCCTAATCTTACAGCATGTGTGCCAATAGGGCTATGGCCTGTAAGGAGCCCGACTACTAAAGAGAGGCTAGCCTTACTGAGGGCAAAGAGATCTTTTGATCTTCTGTGATCTATCTTGGGCCAAAAAGCTTTTGCGACCGCGCAAGTACCAGTGCTCGCCCATCGTTGGCCAAGCATCCGCGAGGCCCAGCTGTCCAGTATTAGGACACAAGAGGACACCGGAGCACCGACCCGCTCCCATTCTACCGATAGTGGCTCTAGGGTGCCCTTCCTTGCCAGCTCATCGGCTCTGCAATTACCCGCTATTCCGCTGTGGCCCGGCACCCATACAAGCCCTATGGTAAATACTGTCGCCGCCAAAGACAGTACCGCCAGACACTCCTCAACCAGCCCTGAACGCACTGTGAATGAATTCAGGGCTAGTATCGCTGCTCTACTATCTGAGTGAATGGTCACTTCCCTGAAGGTGGACACCCTCCGGAGTAGCAGATCTGCTGCTACCTTGATGGCTGCAATCTCAGCCTGGAAGACGCTGCAATAGTCGGGAAGTCTGAAACTGGAGTTGATAGAGAGCTCCCGACAATAAACCCCTCCACCAACCTTCCCCCCAAGCTTTGACCCATCCGTAAAGAAGCTTACTGCCCCTCTCCTCCAACGGCTTCTTCCCACCCATAACTCCCTCTTCGGTATATGGGTAGAGAAGAAAACGCGAGAGTTTGATATGGCGACTCCATGATCTAGATGATCCGGTATGCAGTCAAAGCTTGTGAGGATGTTCGAGTGTTCAGAAACAGCACGTTCTTTTAGGAACCCAGATTCCCTGAGCCTAATAGCCACTTTTGCGGCCATACACCTTCCGGCAATGTCCACGGGCGTTATGTTCAGAATTGCATTAAGTGCCACGGTTGGGGTGGACCTTAATGTTCCGCACATGCTGATAAGCGCAGCCCGTTGAACGCTTTCGAGTTTCTTAGCAAGTGTGATCTTCTGTAGAGCCCTCCACCACGTAAAGACTCCATAGAACATAATGGGCTTTACTATGGTATCATAGAGCCAGAGGACCACTTTCGGTTAGAGGCCCCACCTTTTGCCGATAGCCCCTCTACAGCAGTAAAGGGCAATCGATGCCTTTTTGGCTCTCTCCTCGATGTTCGGCTTCCATGAAAGCTTCTTATCCAGGATGAGCCCTAGATACTTCACCGTATCCGCCGGTTTCAGGGGAATACCTCCCATTTGCGGCAGCGGTGCCACTGGGATTTTATATCTTCTACTGAATAAAACCATTTCTGTTTTATTCGGGTTTATGGCGAGTCCACTTCCGACCGCCCATTTTGTTACAACGCCGAGATATCCCTGCGTCAGCTCGTATACGGTGCTAAGGAACTTTCCTTTGACCATAAGTGCTACATCGTCTGCATAGGCGATCACCCGGCAGCCTAGATCTTCTAGTTTCTTAAGAAGGTCGTTAACCACTAGGATCCATAGAAGAGGAGAAAGAACCCCTCCCTGAGGGGTTCCCCTGCTCACACTTCGCCGCGCGTGCGCGCTGCCCCATTCTGTTTCGACCACTCTGTCGCACAGAAGACTGAAGATGAGGTGCTTGAGGTTCGATTCAACCCCAAGACCATCTAGAGCAGTTATGACTGCCTCCGGCAAGACATTGTTGAAAGCTCCCTCAATATCAAGAAAGGTCCCAACAGCGAAATCTTTAGCTTCGATGGCTTCCTCCAGCCACGACACGATAGTGTGCAGGGCAGTGTCCACCGACCTGCCTTTACGATACGCATGTTGCGCTCCTGATAGGTAGTCTCTCGGAATGCGCCTCCTTAGATCCCAGTCCATCAGTCTCTCCAGAGTTTTGAGCAGAAAAGAGGAGAGGCTGATGGGTCTGAAATCCTTGGCCGCGACATGGGAGCTCCTGCCAGCCTTCGGGATGAACGTAACTTTGACCCGTCTCCAGGCCCCCGGGATGTAACCTAATCTGATGCAGTTCGCATAGATCGGTCGCAACCATCTGCATGACACTTTAACAGCCCGCTGCAGCTGCGCTGGTATGATGCCGTCCGGTCCCGGGGACTTGAACGGTTTGAACGAATTAATCGCCCATTCCAAGTGACGCTCGTCCAGAAGGTCGGCAAAGGCCGTGCAGTCAGCATGCAACTCTCCGAGAGATGCCCCTGTAGACGTCGTGCTGTTAGGGAAGTGAGCATCGAGGAGCAACTGAAGTGTATCTTCACTGCTCAGGCCCCACTTCCCATTTCCATCCTTAAGATAACCCAGAGGCACTGGGTTTTTAGCGAGAATGCGCCTGAATCTGGAGGACTCGTGGCAGCCCTCCACTTTCTCGCAGAAGGTTTTCCACGAGATCCTCTTAGCCTTCCTTAACTCGGTCTTGTATATCGACAGTCCGGTTTTATACAACGCCCAGTCGTCAGATAACCCGCTCCTGCGGGCCCTGTTAAATAAGCGTCTGCAAGACGCCCTAATTTCCGAGAGCTCCATGGTCCACCATTGAGGTTTCCCTCTGCCCTTCGGTGTTTTCAGTGGACAGGAGCTCTCTAGTGCAGAAATGCACGCCGAGCTGAAGACTTCGACCCACCCGTCCACCGCATCGGTGGTGCCCAACGTGTTCACCCCCGGTGCACGTGGCAGGGTTTGCCAAAGCCTCCTTCGATAGCTTTCCCAGTCCGTGTTCCTCGGATTTCTGAATGATTTCCTAGTCGGACCCTCTCCGACTAAACTAAAACCGATATACCTGTGATCCGAAAAGGAGTGATCATCGAGGACCCTCCAATTCGAGATCAACGAGGCAATCCCATGAGAGGCTAGGGTGAGGTCAAGAACCTCCTCCCTGCATGCGGTCACAAAAGTTGGAGAATTTCCCCTATTACAAATGCGAAGATTTTCGCTTACAATAAAGTCAAAAAGGGACTCACCTCTATTGTTTGTGTCCGAGCTTCCCCATACCGAGTGCCGGGAGTTGGCGTCCGAGCCGATGATGACGTCGGCACCATTCCGGGATGCTTCAGCCAAGGTCTTCCTTAGCAGTACAGGAGGTGGCTCCACCACATCATCGTGTGGCATATACGCGGAGATAATCCAGACATTTCCGGTATCACTCTCCAGTTTTGCTGTTACTATATCAGCATTGCTGAAATTAGGTAGAAGAAGTACCATTAGTTCATTTCTAACCAGTATACAGGCTCGGTTTCTACCTGCATCGTTGGTCGCCAGCAGCTTATGGCTCCTCGTCCTCAAGCCGGAGATCCCGCTACTAGTCAGCCACGGTTCCTGGATAAGGACGACATCGGCTTCGTCTTGCTCCAGACGAAGCAATAGATTGGCGGAGGCCGCCTTCGAGTGTTGGAGATTAATCTGGAGGAATTTCATCCTTCAGACTCTCCTCTAGAAGCGCCAGTTCAGCGCTCATGTCGTGATCGACCCTCACCTCCTCAAACAGTTGTTCGAGGCTAAAGACGGAATCGCCAATCGACGAACCGCCTCCAGAACTCGCCACATCCGAGAGATTAGAGTCGTTATCTGCGGTCGCCTGACCATCGATAATGCCGTCTGCCTTCCCCCCTGCATCTGCAGCTCGGGTGCCATCAGCCCTGGTATCCGTTGGGAGTACCTTTAGCACAACCATCTCGAAACCATAGCTGATGGCTCCCTTGGTTTTGCCGAGAGGACCGATGGACTCCTCGTTAAGCATTATCAACGCTTGTCGATATGGTTCATCGGTTCTCTCCAGCCTGATGACCCTCCAGTCATGCGTGGGGAGAGAGGGGTTGCAGTACTTGAGGATTTCCTCAATCTCACTTGCAGTAGAAGGTTCAGCCGGCAGCCAGACGCGAGCCCTAGGACGAAGAGGGAGGTCCGCTCTGTCCACGGCCTCCAGTCTGGCTCCCTTCCAAACCTCCCCCACCTGAGATACTGCCTTCTTATATAAGATGGCCGATCTTTCATCGGCACACCTTGTCAGCTTATGCAGCCCATGATGCCAACCGGCACTTACGCATTTAGGAGGTGGTCCCGGGTTTTCCTTAACCACCTTAAGGAAGACTGAAGAGATAGCTGCCGCTACTCTCTTCCACTCCTCGTGAGAGATAGCACCGTCCTCCCTGCTGCGGTCTAGCACACCAAGCACTCTTGCACCGGCGCTTTTAGCGATTTCGCAAAAAGTTGGCGCAGCCCCCGTTCGCGGTTTCTTACCAAGGGAGGTTTCTCCCTCATGCGACCTTTGCCGCTTAACCGCTGGGTCGGGTCCCTTCGTTTCGAGTCGTGACCTATCGGTCTCGCTCTCACTCAGAACCTTCTTAGCCCATTCGAGCGTATTGGCATGCCGCTCAGATACCTGACCAGCATGCTTGCCCCCGTAGCGCTCTACGATTTTCGCTGCCAGTCTGCGGTCCGACTTCAGCTTTCTAGCTAAAGCTCCCCTGCTAATGCTCCCTGTGGTTCCCTTCATAATTTTAGCAGAGGTTCCTCTGCTGGTGCTTGCGATTCCGCCGTGCACGAAGGCTCCACCCTTCACTACCTCGCTTGCCGGCGGCTTTGCGTCGGCTCCCCCCATTCTGCTGCCTGATGAGGAGACTCCTACCGAGGTCCTTGTCCTCCCGCTGCAGCTGCCCAGCGACGGTTTCGTCGTCATAGGAGCAGCTGCCCCGCCTGGGATAAGTCCGGATGTCGATTTCGACATCCCTTCATCTCCCTTCGTCGCCTTCTCGTTCGTTTGTGTCTTGTCCATGCTAAAAGGGTCCCCACTCAGAGCCGCTATCCGTCCCCCGGAAGGTAGTCGCCTTTTATGGTCCCAAGGTTATCTCTGTGACGAGGCCAAGGCGAGGGTTGACGTACGCCCTTATGAGGCAGTACGTTCAGAGCCGACCAGCGTAAAGAAGGAGTCCTCTCAACTTACACCTACCACGCCAACTTAATGACGACGGGGGGGGAACGTACTCTGAGGCCTGCCATGGTTTTAACGGGACGGAGGCAGTAGCGACATTAGCCCAGCAGCCATTTCTGATGGGTGTCACCCCATCATACTCAGGTGCCAGAATGTCGCCACCACCAGCCCAGGGTTCGACCAGATCCAAATAAGTTTAACCTACTCTAAAAGCCAATTCAATGCTAAAGTCGTCAGGAGTTGTAAGGCCGTAAAGGCCGCAGGCCATTTGGCGTTACCCAGGATGCACCGACGTGGAGGCGACCTGCTCTACATCCCAGAAGCTATATTAATAATATTAAAAAATTTGTTTTAAAACCTCTAAAATTTAAAAATTAAATTTAAATTTTTGCTACTTTTTTAACAAAAAAAAGGTTATATTAATATCTGTACTATATTCTATAACATTTTTACAACTGTCCGCAGAAATCCCAATTACAAGCTTTATTTCTGTGTTTATCTATTAATTCGACGACTGCTAGTACTTAAAGTAAATATAGCTTTATCTTCTCCTTCTTTATTGGCGTAGACATCGCTTACGCAGTAATAGCCGAGCTTACAACAGCGCGCCAGTTGGAGATTCCATGTGTAGCCACCTTTTTCACCTGGTCTTTCAAACGTAATGGAGGTCTTTCACCTCCTCTGCTTTACGCGGCAGGTACTGAATCGAAAACATTCCAGGCTAGAGTATTTTCAACCTTCTGCACAACACGACCTAGCCAGGTCAGCCGCAGTCTCTTGATTCGCTTGACTATGTCAATGTCGCCGTATAACTCGTACAGTTCATCGCCCATTAACAGCGATTGTCGCCGTTTTAAATTCGCAAAGCAACATAAATCTTTCGAAAAACCTTTCTTTCGAACACTTCCAAGACCGATTTAACAGATGACACCATTGTCAATGTCTCTTCACAAGACAGCAGGACGGAACGAGAGGGACTTTAATTCTCAATTGCTTACTCAGTTCAAAGTACCACCTATTGGCAAGAGTTAGTCTGTGTCGGACTTCGAGACTGACGTTGTTGTTAATGCTGGTTCCAAGATAGACGAAATTATCTACAACTTCGAAGTTATGACTGTCAACAGTGATGTGGGAGCCAAGTCGCGGGTGCGACGACTGTTTATATGACGACAGAAGATATTTCGTCTTGCCATCGTTCATTACCAGACCCGGTAAGGAGCCGCCTTGTCTGTCGATCCTCTTTTCACTGGTCTTTTCCAAGTTTTGACGTGTAGTGGATATCAGGTCAGTTGTTGATATTCCAGGCCTGAAGCCACACTGATAAGATCCAATCAGTTTGTTGACGGTGCGCTTTCATCTCTTACATAGTACACTCTATAGAACCTTATAGGCAGAATTCTGCCGAGTTGAAAGTCTTTGGCCGGATAAAAATCCGGGTGCGTTTGTATTACGAAGACCCGAGTGTCTTGCGAACGGGATGTTGAGGAGTCTTATCCCACGGCGAAGATTGTAGGATCTTCCGTTTTATGGATTGGACAAAGCACACTTAATTCCAATCGTCGGACATGTTTCTGAGGGTTCTTTGGTTAGTTATATATGTATGTATATAAAATTTTTGGTTCGAGTTATTTATTCTTTATTCGAATTTTTCTTTAAAATAATAAATAATTTATATCTGGTAATTCACAATAACCATTACGCATTAACATAATTAAATTTTGAAATAATCACTCACTAAAAAAAAATAACAAAATTTCGAGATTACCAAATCCCATCCCGAAATTTCGGGATTTTGCATATCTTTCTTAACATAAATTATCTATATCTTTATCAAAATTTCGGGATCCCGAAATCAAGTCCCGAAATTTCGGGATTTAGCAAACATATTTTAACAATAAAGAAAAAAAAAAAAGAAAATACAACTACGTATGTTCATGTTCATATATGTACATACAATCCCGAAATGTCGGGATTTTACAAATATCGCCTAAAACTTCACGAAAACTCGTAAATAACAACTCAATAACTTCTAAGCTGAAAAATTATAAAAAATTTTCATAGTCGATTTATGGTCATTAAAATCTAAACCTCGAAGAATACGGACTTTCATGGCCTAACTGAGTGTACTGTCTACTAAAATATGCATTCGTTCACACATTGTGTTAAGCAGATTTTCGGTATTACACCATGGTGCAAATGCCCACTATTTGTAGTGGCCCAAATGGAGGCGCGCAAGCAGTTACTAAAATCGGTTTTATATGAGCTCGGCGACTGCATGCCTATGAGCCGTTTTGCAAATTTGCATATGAACAATTACAAACACACACACACACACCTGCGCACGAACTTACATTGTATGGGTTTGCATGTTCAAGTTTGCATTTAACAGTTACAATACTTGCAACGTGTATGTATGTATGTATGTGTGTGTATGCCTACGAACCGAGCATAATATACGAACAGACGAAATTTTAACAATTTCGCCAAATATGGGCAATTGCATGGCACGTTACCGGCCGCCGGCACCACCAGCACTAACCCCAGAGGCACACACACATTACTTAGCCACAAACAATTGTTGCAGCGAAGCATTCGAAACTCGCATGCCATTGTTTGGTTGCAGCCACATACATACATATGCACCTACGTTTGGTGGGTACCTCATCTAAATATATGCATAACGTGCTGATAGACTAGTCGGCTGGTAGGTGGACAGACAGGCAGGTGTTTTATCAAGGCGGGTGGGCCAGTGGGTTTTGTGTTAATGCAACAATAAAATCGGCACTAAAGCAGCAGCAGGCGAGTACCGTCCGCCGCCTCCTAAGTTTTTGGTTTCAGCTTCAGTAGGATCTTCCCGCATCGCTCCACTCCATCATTGTCATCAGCATCATCATTATTGTTGGTAACACCTTCAATAGTAGTTTTATTTAGTAACAACAGTTTAAGAGTAAGCGTATTGACACCATGTAGGGAAGTTTATTGGATCAAATTTTTGGGTTGAGCTAATTGGTGGAAGAGATCGAGAGCCAAATCTTAGTTTTCCTCTCATTCCGACTGCTAATGCTCAAGCTGTCTGTTAGTTCCGTTCATACCTTTATGAAAGATTTGAAGCAGCTCAAAGTCGTATCTTTAAAAGAAAGCTCTGCATGGAGTCAGGCTGCTCCGTCTTAAACTCATCCCAAGTCTATGGTTGGATGGTAAAGCAGATATTATTTATGCACTGTTCAATACACAGCTCGTCTGTTTTTCACATCTAATCCTCCTCATCTGATCCTTAAAAGTTCTGGATGCCGTAAGATTACTATGAACATATAATACCTTCACTCCACAGAAGTGACCCATCCGGTTTTTTCGGCCTTAAGACGTAATTGGCTGACTAAATGCCCGTTCAGCCATTCTGAGTGCATGCTATGTTCAACTTCTGTTGAGTTAATTCACAGTTTCCGGAATACCAGTTTTTGCGCTTAACATCCGGTATACCTTTCTGGAGTCTAATTTGGAATCAAAACCCATTAAACCTCATCGTAGATGTAGTTTAACTGAAAATGAGAATATTTAGTAATTTTCTTATGCTCGGAAAAAATTCTTCGAAGTTTTCTTTATGAAAGCTTTTTTGGGTAGATGACGGTAGTATAATAATCAAAGCGTTTGCCTGAACTATTCTAATGCAGCAAGGTTTACTTTCCGTTCTCTCATCTTAATTAATTGGGGAAAAACTTTTTCAAGTCCAATATAGTTATTAATTTGAAAATTTCACTTTCTCAACTCGACGACCATGATTTTCTTCCACACTACCTTGCCACTTTTTCAAAACATGATTGGATCATCAAGTCCAGAGATGGTATCGAATTACGAGTGGTACCAGAAACCACAAAAAAGGACCCAGTTTCATGATGTCTTATATCAATATCTGTCCCTAATAATTAGTACATTATTATTATATATAATCGCGGAGATCTCAGCGATAATGTAAGTTATCGAAGTTACGTACGAAATATAGATTTCAACTCTATCATGGACTAAGTCATTACTCTGTTAGAAAAGACATACATATATCAGGGACACTAACAGAAACATCCGGTGCTTACTGAGTGCTCCTTCTTGCTCTGCTGGGTATCCTAAATTGTCTGATAACTGCTACTACAAAGAATTTGTTAGAATTGGGATTGTAAAATAAACGTTTCGATAATTTAAGAAGATAAGAAAACTTGTCGCACGAAATTGAGGTTTCAAGAACCAAACAGTTGAAAACTCTAACTCTCTCGCGGTTATATCAAGCTGTCTAATTGTTTTAAAGGCGCGTGGGAACCTATGAATCCGATCATCGTTTAGCTCTTTTAAAGATCCTAAAAAGCAATGTCAAACATTTCCTTTCATAATAAAGGTTCTACAGGGTGTTCACATTCACAATGTAGGCATATGTAAAGTCTCATGAACCGATAGACGCTTGTAACCATGTGTCTAAGGCTGCATTTGTAGAAACCTTGTTGAGCCTTAGCGCATTTACGTAAACATTCTTAGATTCATGGATGTGTGTTTCTGAACTGTATGTCTGTATGGCTGCAGATCGCCCAAGTGGTAGCATTATGAAGGACTATTCGAGTAAATGAGCATGCAAACAATAGCTGGCGCCTGTTGATGGAAATTACTACCGCTTAGTAGGATCGCTATGCTGATATATCTTCATATTAAAGTGAATAACTTATAGCACATAAGTAAAAGTATACGTGAGTTTGGGAGCATATGTTACTGAAACCAAAACGGTTAGATAATAATCTACATTTTATATAAAGTGGATTCTCTAGCTTCTCAAAATTGGCGTAAATTACAGACTACTTTCTAAGTGCGACCAAATTGATTATAAACGAAGCAAAAGTTGCCACTTGCGGCGGAATTCAAGCAATATTTTTTTCCTGAGTTCAAGCTGTATTAGTAAACATTTAGTTTTTTGTTTACATTGCATTTATAGAAGACTTTAGTTTTCATTTCATGTTTCTACGCCTAGTTTTGGACCGTTTCAAGTCAATTTTGCTGAACTGCGACAAAAGTTTCATGGATGTTCAAGAAATGATGATGTGGAAACATACCGCCGTCTTTACTTTGAAGAAACGGCGACATGATCTCCAGAAAAGCGGATAAAAATCTAAGCTATTTTATAACATATACATAATATTTGGCGCTGGCATTTTCTAAAAACTTACTTGCCTTCTGGTGTGGAGATGGTCGCTAATACAACTCAGCAAATGGCGGAAAAAACTGGCATAAAAACCGATTTAATGAGTTTGCTCTGATTACATAATAACAGTTGAAAGGTTAGAGGTACTTTTTTCAATACCCTTTTTTTTGACAAATGACGCTTGAGTCGTGTCAGCTGTCATGTTATTTTTGTTTAGTATTATCTGGCACTTCATCAGGGAAATACCTACAAATCGTTCAACTTTATTACGAAAACTCACGTTTTGTAAAGAATATTTTTCGTGCGCTTCGCTCAACGTATGGTCAATATAATCGTCCCACCGCGCATACTCTTCCCAACAGCATCACCCATCTTGAGACCCAGCATTCATATTGAACAATATTTGACCGAATATACCACGGCTAGTGAAGAAAATAAAGCAGCCGTAGCTGAGAGTGTATGAAGACCGTGGAGGGTCGAATCGGCGCGGTTCGACTTGGCGCATTTTACGACGAAATACAGCTTGTGCAAGAACTGAAGCCGTTCGAGCTTCCCAAGCGACATGGCTTCGCTTTATGGAATATCCGACGTTTTCGAGCCAAAATTCGTTGAGCGATGAGTCTCGTTTTTGACTCAATAGGTAAGTAACCGAGTAAAATATCCACATTTGGAACAAAGAACAAACTGAAGAATTCCAAGAGCCGCAATTTCATTCAAAAAAACCAATGGTTTGGTGTGGTTTGTGAGCCGGTCAAATAATCGGTCCATATTTCTTCAAAAATGATGCCGGTGAGAGCGTAGCTGTCAATGGCGACCGTTACTGCGCCTTGATAACCGACAATTTGATGCCTGAAATGGAAGCTCGTAATCTCTGCGACATTTGTCTTCAACAAGACGGCGCCACTTCCCACACATCGCATAAATCAATGGATTTATTGAGACAACACTTCGGTGAGCAGATAAATTCTCGTTTTGCGTAATTCGATTGGCCACCAAGATCGTATGTTATCACGCCGTTGGACATTTTCCTGTGGGGATATGTAAAGTCCAAAGTCTATGCGGACAATCCCTCTTCTATCCTGGCTTTGGAGCAAGACATCACACGTGTCCTTCGTCAGTTACCTGTCGAAACGGTCGAACAAATTATCGAAATTTGGACTCAAGGGATGGACCATCTAATATGTAGCCGCAGTCAACATATGAAAGAGATAATTTTCAAAAACTAAATGTTAAAGAATGTTCTTTCGAATTATAGTAAGCATTACTGATTAAATTTGAAGTTTTTGTATTTTTTCTTTAAAAAAGAAGGGAACCTCGAACACCCATAAAAAGAAGAAAGTCACCATTTTTTATATACCAAGGCCCTCATATCAAAATAAATCTTTCATATATGTTGAAATTTCAGGATAGAGTGGGTTCAAAAGTGCTGTTAGGCTGATGACGTCTTTGTTATTGAACAACACTTCTTTGTTTTAACAAAGACACAAGCAGGGTTGTATTTGAAATTAATAATCAATTCATTAAAATATAGTGATCTTAAATTTTTGCAAGCAAACGATGCCATCAATTGTACGGAGTTGCATTCTCATTTGCTAAGATCTCTTTCAATTGTCCCATTTACTTTATATGTTCACTTGTGAAATTCCCCAACAGTAAATTTGACCATATTTACCACTCGAAGCTGTGGTTTGAACTTTCGTCTAAAGCGTAAGTCAGAAAATCGCTTGTACCCTTTAGCCTTCCATCATCTGTTCGGAGTTTTGGGTTGCGAAGATAGTTTGTCTAATGCACCCGACAAAAAACAGAAAAATGCATTAGATCGATCGACTGAAAGGGCCTAGCCTCTTTAGTGACTTATGAAGAAAGTTGTTAAAATATTCACATAATCTTGATACCAGGTTTGGGTTGACGATTGCTTTAGATGTTAAGACATTTGAGTTAACGCAAGCGGAGTGTCAGCATACTCAGATCTTTGTCCGGTTCTGTTCATTTGAGGATATGAAGTCCGCGTTTGAAATAATTATACACTGAACAGGGTATATTAACTTCGCCACGAGGTTGGAACACACATAAGGAAGACCTTCTAAAATATATATGTAAATGATCAGCATGACGATGATGATAGCCATGTTCATTCTAGTCTATCAGTTTTTGAGATGTCGATCTGAAATTTCAAGCACGTTCTTTTCGCCACCAGAACTGGATCACTTGTCGAAACCGCCAATATTGGACCACTATAGCATAAAGCTGGCATACAAACTGAGCGATTGGAATCAATGACTTGTATGGAAAATATTTCACTTAACTAGATATCTTCAAGAAATTTGGCATGAGGTATTGCCTAAGGCAATATTGCAATCTGCTGAGAAATTTGTCAGATCGTACCACTATACCATATAGCTTTAAAACAAACTGGCGGGTCAAAATTAAGTTCTTGTAAGGAATATTTTGTGTTTGTGTTTTTTGTTTTCATTTTTTGCCTTCTATAATTTAAATTCTATATTCTTCTTGATTGGCGAGGCCCGACAACCTCGGGTGAGATTGCTCTGAGAACGGAAGTCGTGAGCTGCTTAAGCCAAAAGAGCCATATGTACTTGTTTCTACCCACTCTCAACTGTATGGCGATCAGTGAACTTTTCTCATTTGCGTGAACTTCTACACATGACGCTGTCCTCCATGGCGTTCTATACCATTGGTTATTCGGTGGCATATGGATGCGCGACCTCGCAGAAGAACATTTTTACCGCACCACAAAAATATTCTTCTAAAGTTCAAATGAACTTCACATACATTTCGGTTTCAGTAAAATATAATGAAAAAGAAATCACGGAAATAATAGCAAATATGCCAAAATAAACTTGATAACTTTTCCTAACAGAAAATTCGAACAAAACCCAAATTTGCATAACGCAAAATAACTTCACAAACAATAAAAATATCCAGGAATACCGAGCATTATTTTATTTATAACCGCCAAAGCTATAACATTTATAACCATACACATATACCAAATATGCGGTATGGTATATGGTAGAGAAGGAGTAAAACCAAAACACAACATAACAGCAACATCATAGGAGTACGTGTTCCTGTTGCCCACACAAGCCACTTGAAGCACACAACTTCCATACCATGTGCCATAATTTTATTGTCCTTGCCGGCGGTGATTCGAAAGATGATGGCATTGCTGATGTGTTGCGGTGCGGCACGGTGCAGTGTCTGCGAAACGACATAGAAAGCACCGCGATTTCACATCATCTCTCCTAATGCCGTTAAGAGCTAGAGTCAGTCGTAGGTGAAATAACATCAACACATCATCACTGTGTGTTATTGCTTTGGCATCGGTCGTGCTCCTTCTTTTTTGCTGCCACAATCATAATCATCATCATCACCATCAGCATCCGCGTTGGCGTCATTAGCGTCAGGTGCTTAAGTTGGATATTTTTGCGTTGATTGCTGCCGCATATTTCATGTTGTTCTCTCGCATCATTCACAAGCAGCGTATTTGCTTGTGCACTCAATGTTTGGATTTCATTTTCTATCACTTTCTTGAGGCATAAACGAGAAGTTTGTTGTTCTATGGCGAAGTTAATGTAATCATATCAAAACAGAAATTTTGTGGTTCAATTGGTTCAAAGTTCCCGCTGCTTGTCAGTACATGGCACCAGCAGTTGGTGGTGATCGATTTTGATATATCCAAAATGTGATAAACTTAATCTAGAGATTTGAAAAATAAACTGTGTTTCCACATTAGTGACATTTTTATGTGTCATATACTTTTGATTGTGCGAATACGTTCAGTTTTTGTCATATAATCATCATTTGCGCGGAGTGTTAATATTCTGCTTTCACTCAAAGAAATCATCGGCTAAAACACAGCGGAACTCCAAAAAGTTCACGGAAGTGTTGGATCAAGTGAAACAATGTGGAGCGATTGCTTTCGTCGCTTTAAAGACGGCGATTTCGCCATTAACGACCGCCGCCTGAAGAAGGGCCAGAAACCTTCGAGACGGTGAGTTAGAGACTTCGCCGATCAGAATGTGTTTCAAACGCATGAAGGGCTTAGGAGTTTCCCGCCAAGCCATTTAAAAACGTGTACATGTGCTGGGAGACAAGGGACTCAGGTTCTTAATGACTACTAGGAGAGGTAAAAAAAAGTAGTCTGTCGCTTCACAACACTCGGCCTCACATTGCCAAATCCTTTAAAACCTACTTGCCGGAAAAGGCTTAAATGTGAAGTCAAACCCCACTAGCCACATTCTACAGATATTGCATAGTCTGATTATTATTTGTTCCGTTCGATGTCACAGAAAGTTTCACTCCCAAGATGACATCGAAAAATGGCTTGATTCTTGAATCTCCAACGTCATCGCGGTAACCATGCGGCAATGGATTTTTTTTCTTATTCCATTCAGTCATTCTCGATCAAATATTCACAAAGCATTCACCGACATATATTTTGGTTTTTGAGATTTAGATCTATGACTGAAGTTGATCAAACATTAACGAAATACTCTTTAAGTTTGGCATCAAACAGTCAGAAGAAAACGTATTTACTACTATATGATACGTTCACTATTTGGCTAGGCAGTCTTAAGGTGGAATTCGGAAACCAAACTATGTTTCAGCACTGAGATGAAAAAAGATGTCCGGTCTTTTATCCAATATAATTCGCAGCTTATTTGGAAATAGCAAAGCTCTATTTCAAAACTTTCTCCGGCTTGCCGAGTGCTGACTTTTCACGTAGATTACCTTCTATATTTAGCGACTCTAGTGTTACAACCTGCCTGTTCAACACTGTTTCGTGGAGTTCGACATTTTTGTTGTTATACATACTGAGAATGTTTTGGTATTCCAGCGCTCTTTGTGTTGTTTACAGTAACTTAAAATATTCATCTCGGCCAAAAATGGAAATAGATCGCTAATACTTTTGCGCGATTATTTCTCAGCAACAGTGCATCGATGAAATTAATTCAATTTCTGGCGATAAGGCTCAATCAAGAATCAGGGTTTATCAACGATATGGTGAATTCAATCGAGGTCGCAGATCACTCCAAGACGAATTTCGTGAAGGTCGTTCAAAATCAATTGTTGATGCGGAAACTACGAGTATTGCTGTTGTGCACGGACTAATAAAGAAAGTTCGCTATGTTCGTCGAACAGTCCTGACCTGATTCCGACTCACTTCTTTTTATTCCCGTACGTAAAAAATAAACTCGATATTCGAAGATAACTGTCAACATAGCTTTGATTTTTGACCCCCTTTTCGGCTTGGGCTCACCTTTGGCACGACAAATTTCAAACTCATTGATCGTTTGTTTCTGGGTCGTAATCATAGATCCAAGACTCATCGTCAATAATAATACATTTCATGGCATGTTAGTAGACGGAAAGCATTGTTTCATAGACGTTAATGCCACGCTGTTTTTCAAAAAAATTAGTGATTTTGGAATCAATCGTGCTTTCATTTTTCGCCCCAAAAGAACTTTCAAAATGGTTTTCATTGATCCTTCCGATACCTTAATGAAGCCAGCAAGATCTCTAACTGTTAATCGTCGATTCTCGAGCGCCAATTCCTTTATTTTATTGACTTGTTGATTATTGGTTGGCGTTGATGGCCGCTCTGGACGTGGTTCGTCGTCAACGCGTCATCGACTCTCTTTTAACAATTTGTACCAATAAATTTTCGTCTTACTACTTTTTGTCCTCAGTAGTAGAACTTAATTCAGTATATTTTGAAAAAAAAAATTAAGTGTTTTTTGTGGTTTTTGTTCTCTAATCCCCAAATATAAAAGGCAATCCAAGTAAAATTAAAACTGAATTTGAGAACGTTGATAAGGCTCATGTGTGGTTAGGGTTGCCCCTCTCTAATCCGAGCTCATTAGTTTGCACTCTTTATTTGTTGAATTGAAGAGTGAACCACATCCCAGCTGGCATTTGCAACAAATGCGAAGGGGACTGTCAAACTACATGGGATACTAACTCATATAATTATTGTATACTTGTATATGTATTGTATATATGTATGGACTGGCGCATTGCAAAAGCATCCATAGAATTTATCTATGTACTTTCGCACCAGCCATTACGATATATTCCTGTTATTTTACTTCCATTTAATTTTTTTTTTTTTATTTTTTATTTTTGGAATTTGCAAAGAATTTGTGGCTTTCGAAACTTTGGCTCGCCCACATTGCCATGCAGCTTTAAAACCACGACACCTCGAACAAAGTTTCGCCGTTATCGTGGGATTCTATGTCTGTATGTATGTATCTATATGTGTGTGTGTAGTGGTAAAGTTCGCAAGTAAAATTGCATGCAGCTTATCACAATGGGAGAGCGCAGCTTGGAAACTAGCATAGACAATAGCTAGAAACAAGAACCCTTGAGGCGATAAAACTATTTGCAAGCGTTAGCATATTTTCATCACATATTCATACATACATATTGTATATATATGTTTGTATGTATGTATGTGCATAGTAATGCTGCAGTTTGCTCCCCCTTTTTGAAAATTGTGCAAATTTAGGTGAATTAATTTTTATTCATTAAATCCAATTTGAAGTTTGTCAAAACTGTCACTTGAAAGAAAAGAGCTTCGTTGTGCTAAATAACGTTATACTTAAATGGAGTCAGCAAATGGCGGTGGATAAACGAAGAGCACTTTCGTTAGTTACGAGCAGGTTAAACTCTAGGGATAAGTAAAAAGTTTGGCACTAGCTTTGCTAAAGCATAAACCATTGCTGATAATGTCATAAGGTGCACACTTAACTGTACCTCTACGGTGAGGGTGAGAGATCCTACGAAGAGTTTATTAAAATAACAATAAAATATTTTGAAGCGGGCTACCGAAGTCAATTAGCGCCAAAGGTGGCCGTTAATAGAGGCATAAATAACCCTAGATGCTGTCACTAGGAGAAGAAGAGAGTGTTCTGAATAACCAAAGAAGAAGATTTAATAGAAGGGCTTCATTTAGGAAATCAGCGTCTTTACAACATAAACAGTTATGGAGTGTCTATTTTGGAGCATCCTAACTTTATTTACTGTTTTGAAGTTTAAAATTTACTAATAGTGAAATATTGCTTTCCCAGATTGCTTATTTTGCTTCAGAGTAACCACATAAACTGTGTGAAAGTGAAAGATGGATTACGAAAACAGAGTATTTATTTTATAACTTTAGAAAGATCAAATATATAGATTGAACCTTTCGGAGTTCCCTTCTTTTTTAAAGAAAAATCACAGAAACTTCAAATTTAAAGAGGAGTATTTATTACCATTCGAAAAGACATTCCTTGGCATTCATTCGTTAACGATTATCTATTTTAAATGTTAGTCGCGTCTACGTCTCAGATAGTCCATCAGTTGAGTTCAATTTTCGATGATTCGTTCGAGCATTTCGACTGTAACTGGCGAATGGCATGTGTGATGTTTTTCTCCAAGGCCTGCACCGAAACAGAATTGTCCGGATAGACTTAAGACTTTACATACACTCACAGAAAAAGTCTAATGGTGTGATACCGCTCGATCTCGTGGACAATCGACCGTCCCAAAACGTGAAATTATCTGCTCAACGAAGTGTTGTCTCAATAAATCCATTGACTTAGGAGATGCTCCAACACCACCTAACATATACTCAGAACATTCAAATCGATGTTGTAGAACTCGAAAATGTAGAATACTTTTGTTACTTGGGTAGTATTATATGTGTAAACGGAGGATTAAAGAAAACATCATCAATCGTATAAAAAAGACCAAGCAAGTTTTTGCCGAACTCAAAGCGGTCTGGAGCTCCACGATCATTAACGCGGTGTATCAAAATAAAAATTCTCAAAAACAAAAAAAAAAAAACTGGGGTTGGATCCGGTATGCCCTGAGGCGAGGAACAGACATAATAAAAGGAACGATTTTACCTGAATAAGAAATTTGGACATCGAAACATATAAGGTCCAAAAAGAACCTTGCGCAAGACGCTCGCTGTATGGACCCCATTGCTCCATTTCTGAAGCTCCATTCCATGGTGGTTACTATTACTGGTGATGAAAAGTGTGTCACATAAGACAACGCCAGGCGTAAACAGTCGCGATGACGACACGGTGATATGGCTCAACAGATGGCCACACCTGGATGAACGGTTAGAAATGTTTGGCTTAGTGTTGGATGAGATTGGCCCGGAATTTTATACTACGAGCTTCTCCTTCATAATCAAATTCTTAATTCGGACCTGTACTGTGAAAAATTGGACTGCATAAAGCAAGCAATCGCCCAGAAGCGACCTGCTACTGTCCAACAAGTGACTAATTGTATTCCATTAGGACAACACCAAGTGCGCCAAAAGCTCCGGAACCTTGTTTGACTCCATATTTTAGTCTAAACTTGACACCAAGTAAATACTACCTGTACCTGTCTGTCCTGTATGGCCAACGATCTTGCTGGTATAAAAGTCGACTTTGGAGAAACTAGCGAAAATGCTAAATAAACCCAAAATGAATTTAGAAATATACAAACAGAAATATTCTCTCTACTTCAAAGCCCCAGTTTCTCCACCTAAGTTGAATAAGCGATATGTGGATGTAACGGGTTTTTCTACGAGAGCGCCAAAAAATTTTTGGGATATAAATGAAATTATATATAATTATATATATATTCCTGTAAAAGTACATCCGATGTCATTATGTATGGAACTCGATGTCTTTTGCATGACCATTATGGGCCCGTTCGCAGAAATCCAGACGCTGAACCGAATTTTCGAAGGTTTTCAAGCATAAATCAGCCGAAACTGCTGCAATTTCACATTCGATATTCGTACGAAATTCATCAATCGTCGCTGGGTTGCTGTCATAGACCATATGAATTTATGTAGTCCCACAGGAAATAGGCGTCAAATCGCACGACCGAAGAGGCCAACTGACTGGGCCATTTCGTGAGATAACATGTTCATCAAACTTGGTTTTCAATATATCGATTGTGACACTGGCTGTGTGGATTGTGGCGCCGTCCTGTTGGAACCACATATTGTCCAAGTCCATATTATCCAATTCGTGCCAAAAATATTAGGTTATCATTGAGCGGTAGCGATTCCCATTCACGGTAAAGTGCCTTGCTCATCTCGGGAGAAGTACGGCCCTATGACGGCGCCGGCTCATACTCGTAAACCGCGCCAAACCGTAATTTTTTCGGGATACAATGATGACTCATGGAGTACGTGAGACCAATAATGCATATTTTTCTTATTGACGAAACCATTTAGCCAGAAATGAGCGCCATCGCTGAAAATAATATTTTGGTGAACATTCGGATCATTTTCATGTTGTTGCTTAGCCCAACCCACGAACATACGACGATTCTGGTGATCGAGCGGCTTCAGTTCTTGAGTCGATTTGATCTCGTAAGGACGTAGGTCATGATCTTTTTTCAAAATTCCCCACAACGACGTCACAGTGTTGCTCAACGCTTGAGAACTAGACTGATTTGCGTCTTTCTCAATTGATGCTCTAGCGGAAGCACTTTTCTCGACCCTGGACAGTTCTCTGTCTCACTGGCACAGGAACATTTTGTGCAGTGCCTTTGGATTAAAATTTTGTCACAACATAGACGCTCCTGTTGATCTGACAGGATGATTATGACGATCATAAATTGGACGTAGCGCTCTTAAAGTGGAAGGCACTGACTTCGAATTTCGGTAGTCGATTATAAAAATTTTAGACTCGTTGTTAGATCTTATACCTTTCCATAAAGAAATGGCAAAAATTACTGAAAAAAAATTTCAAAAGAGCGGAGAAAAATGTTTGTCGTTTGCTGTCCCTATCGGTCTACTTTTGTAGCGTCCTCCTTTGTTTGGATTATGAAGTATGAAATAGAAATTTCCTAGCCCTTGTACTTCAAAGCCTCATTTCCTCCTTTTAAGTTTTTTGAGGGAGATGTGAAGATTGTTTTTGACCTTTTATTGATCAAAAATCAACTCATCTGAAAGATTAGAGACATACAGACAGATGATATTGGAATATATGATTCACTTATAATATAAAGGCACTCGAGGTCTTCCAAATCCTCATCCATGCCATAAAATAATTTTGAAAACGAAAGTTTACTTTGCTTGAGCATAATTTTATGGTTCTCTAGTCACTAAAAAAAAAAAAATAAATCCAATATTATCCAACATACACCCAACCAATGATCTAAAATAGATCAAAGTGGCAAATGCACTTGTGACACGCTAAAGCCTTCTTAAACTAAGGCAAACTAAATGGGATCAACTTGTCACGCTACCAAATACATGTGTGCCAGTAAGCAATGCCGGATAATATGACTACATGAATAAGTCTTGCCCGACATATTTAGTGCAAGCACACATGTAGACACATACATACATATATGTATATACATACTATAATATATAATGTACTACTGTAGATTACAACATTAGCCATCGTTTGTCGCTATCAAGTGATAATTATATGCTTAAACATTATTACAGTGTATTAAAATCTTTACAAAGTCACACACACACACATGTTCACATATCCAGCTTATACACAGGCAGATAAATACGTGCAAATAGGTAATGGGGACTTTCGGTCAGTGTCATCACTTTTCTTTTCAGCTCCATTTTCATTTTCGTTCATGTCGCTTTAATTATTATTGTTGGGCTTATTACATGTCATTACCGTTAATACCTGCAATACAAGCCATTTAATCAGCTCTGCACGAATAGTAGCCAATAAAACAGCTAACCGTAGGTGCATGCTGCCACTGTTGGCGTTGTTGTTATTGTTGATTGGTTTGCTATCATGTTGCTGTTGTTGTTGGTATTATTGTTTTTGCCAATGTTTCTCAGTGGATGTGTCTCCGCTGCCTTCGGTGGATTCAGGCGATAAATCATTGTGTTCCCAATGCGATCAAAGTGACTATCATGCAATGTGCACTCACAAACACACATACACCAACATATACTTAAATAACGTATAAATATAATGTGTTAAAATACATAAAAATGTGTGGCGCATTCCAGGGAAAGATATATTTTGGTGATGGAATAAAGCATGCTATAAAAAATTCGACGGGCTTCCAAAAAAGAAGCTTGCATCGGAAGCAAGTCTTTACCCATCACGCTAGGAGTACCGATTTTCACAATAGTTAAAATGTCCAATAAAAAAAATGTCTCAAATTTTATATTTCTAAAAAAAGTCGTGTGTGGATGTTAGAAAAGGTTTAAGGCGAATCAGTTTAATCAAGAATATAAGCCTACGAATGGTACAAAGCCTTCAAGGATGGTCGAGATATCATTGAAGGCATGCCTCGTTCTGGAAATCTTCGACCTCTTCAACTGATAAAAATATAAAAAAGTGAAGGATATGCTGCTTGAAAATCGTCAAGGAAGTGTTTGAAAGATGGAAAGAGACCTCGACATCTCTCGGGAGTCCGTTCAAAGGAACGCGTTCTTGTTCGATTCGTCCCGATAAAGCTAATATTTTTCAAAAAAAGTACTGTGAACAGGTCTCTAAGGGCATGCTTGATTGTTAGAGTTCTGATCCCACTTTCATGGGGCGCATTCTAACTGCCAATGAGGCAAGGGTTTATTAGTTTCATATGCAAACAAGTCCACAATCAACGAAATGGAAGGAAACAAACGAGCCGAAACCAAAAAACCATCCCAAAAGCAAGGTGATCCTGTTGTTGTTGTAGCGGCAGAATTCTGCCGAGTTGACAGTCTTTGGCCGGATAAAAATCCGGGTCCGTTCCGGTTACGTAGACCCGACTGTCGTGGGAACGGGCAAGGTGATCCTCATTGTTTTCGATATTCGTAGAGTGGCATTCTGTCATTTTGGTAAGCACTCTATGGAAATAGCTGTCAGGTAAAGACCATAATTGCTACCGTGGCGTTAAAACCCTGGCAGTTCTTCAAGTACGTTCTAAGTAAATCACCATTGAACTGGCCCTATAGGTTCTGTTGAACGAACTGGCTGACTCCGAACACAATCTGCCATGTGGATATGTGTTAACCCTGGCGTGACCTAGCACCTGTATGGACAGCCATGGGCCATTCGACAGGGCGACTATACAACATGGGACGATAGCTACTTGAAGCGGAAATCCAATATAAAAAATGTATACAACAAATAACAAAAACTTCAACAGTGAAAGAAACAGCAAGAAGAGAAGAAAGGCGAGGAAAAAATCCCTGTTTTTCGCAGAAGTGGCAGAGTTATGCAATCACTAGTGCTACAACTAACATCAGCGTGAGAACAGAGCGCGCACAAATATGGCAAGATCCTTGAAGGAACACAACGCACCAACATCGGCGAAAACCACTTCCAATCCACAGAAGTGCCAACACAGGAATTTGTGCACATAATCCATCTGATAGAAGAGGAGTCCATCGAAAAATGTGGAGTCACAGTTCAAAAAATTAAGCAGATAACGGCAGAGAAACATCAGTCTCGACGTAAACAATGGCGCAGCGCAGCTCGAAGAACTCTTTGATATTATTAAAAACTACCGAAGGAACTGTATGTTGTTCAAGAAGAAACCGCAGCCTATAGTTGAAACCACCAACCACGTGTTCAAAGTTTTGGGAGCCGATTTCACTAAGTTCAAAAGTGTTTAGAAATATGCTCAAACCTCCGAAACTATACGACCAGTCAATCAGAAATTTTCCAAGAATATTCTCGAATATACTACTGTGTCCAAAAAAGAAGGTGACATTTGAATTTAAACTGCGCGCGTCGAAGGATTTGGAGAATTATTTCCTTTTTTAGGTTGGTAGTACTGTCAGTCACATTTATGTCAAATTTCATGTCAAAATGTTCATTAGTGTTTGAGATACGTGTCGTTTTGTGAGCTGCTAAAAGTGAGTTTTTCGTTTTTTGCGATGTCGAAATTTGTTGAGCAAAGAATTTGCATTAAATTTTGTTTACGGAATCAATTTTTTGCTGCGGATACATTGAGGATGGTGCAGAAATCCTTTGGTGATGAGGCTATGTCTAAAAAAAATGTTTACAAGTGGTATAGTGAGTTCCAAGCCGGCCGTGAACGTTTCGAAGACGAAGAGCGTCCAGGGCGACTATCAACCTCAACCGACAAAGCTCACGTTCAACAAATCAAAGATACGGTGTTGTTGTCGATTAACAATTACAGACCTTGCTGATGAAGTTGGCATATCGAAAGGCTCAGCCAATGCCATTTTTAAGGATGTTTTGTGCCTCAAGCGCGTCAAATCTCGACTGGTACCGAAAACATTGAATTTTTTGGAAAAAAGGCGTCGCGTTGAAGTGTGTGAAACGATGCTTTCCGACTACCAGGGTGTCATGAATTGCATTATAATTGGCGATGAGACTTGGATCTATGCTTACGACCCCGGAACAACCGATCAATCGAGCGAATATCGTGTCAAAAGAGAGCCGAGGCAAAAAAATCGCGCCAAAGTCGCTCAAAAATCAAGGTCATGTTGACTGTTTTCTTCGATTATCGTGGTGTTGTGCATTATGAATTCCTTCCAACTGGTCAAACAGTCAACAAGGAATATAATTTGAACGTTATGCGTCGTTTGCGTAACGCTATCCGCCTAAAAAGGCCGGAATTGTGGAAAGACAATTCTTGGTTTTTACACCACGATAATGCACCATCCCATACTGCCCTCGTAATTCGTGATCATTTCGCCGAAAACACAACCCATATCATTCCGCAACCACCGTATTCACCTGATCTGGTGCCGTGCGACTTGCACCAAGCTCAAAAGACCGCTCCGGCGACACCGTTTTTATACGATAGAGGAGATTCAAGCCGCAGCGAAGACGGAACTGAAGGCCATCCCGGAAAGTGACTACAACCAGGGTTTCGAAGATTGGAAAATCCATTGGCATAAGTGCATTGCATCGGGAGGGGATTACTTTGAAGAGAATGAAATTGATTTGGAAGAATAAATAAAGAATTTTCAAAATAAATACAATGTCACCTTATTTTTTGGGCACAGTAGTATGTATGTTCGATACGAAAGAAGAAATATTAATTAAGATTAAACTATTATCCCGATATCATCAGCTCGAACCACAGTGAATTTGTATAGAATTGGAAGGCTTGAATATATAGAGACGATGTGTTCTAACAATTATTGGTGTGAACAAGGAGTTCGTGAAGTTTGTCTATCCATCTTGTGTGTTGAATGCTTTTATTAATTTACGCCTTCTCCTTGCACAAGATTTTAGGTATATTCAACGAGAGACCCTCATGTTGAATGCAATATCGAGTTTCAAGCCTTGCTTTTATTTTGGATTGGAGACCGATGTTTATTTAATCTCTATCCATTGCAGAGAGTGCGAATTCTGTCTACTCAGTGCTTTTCGTGATACGCAAATTATATTCGTCTTTGGTCGGATGAGGGAGTCACTTCTATTGAAATCGCTTGTTGAGTTGAATTCGTGCAAGAATCCGAAGTCAGGTTAACGCAGGGTTACACCACAGGTGTTGGCGGTTTATTTGAGCAGCTGATATAGTTTCTTCGATTCGTTATTCTCCAACGTTTGACAAATCGAAGATAGCTGCAACGAAAGACTTTGTGTTGCCGAAAATACTGATCTGGTCGGACATTCAAGAGATATTTGTCGCAAATCGTGGTCCTTTCGTGGTTTTCAGTATGCGACGTTCAGGGAGAGGTGTCTAGCTCCAGACGTACTTGTACTATCTATTGAGGACGCTGGGCGCTAGCTAAATGGAACAATGTCCATTGTGGCAAGATAAAAATTCCACCATCGCTAATAGTCGCAACTTTGGGCTTCAGTGAATTTCCTCCTCTTTAGTCGTAGAAGTGACTGAAGTTTGAACTCAGCTGGTTTATTGCAGCCGTTGCCCTGGAATGGCCCCCCACACGGCAGCTATTCAAATATCTTCATGCATATGTGCTTATAATTGGCCAGTCTGGCGACCAGTTATCTATCTACTCCACTGCTTTGCGGCGCTGTGATTACCGATAGCTGCTGATTGCCGCTACCGGCGCTTGACGTTGGCGCTACTGTGAAGTGTATATGTGTATGTGTGTGGTTGTGTGGCTACTTTATGGAGCTACAGAGCACGGTCGTGCTCGAGCCTAAATGTCGTCATCATTGCTGTTTCGCGTGCGCTTGACTAGTTAGTGGTGGCGCATGCAACGCGCACCCAAGTTAAGCCAAGCCAACTCAGGCCGTGTCAAGTCTTCGCAATCTACCAGCCGTTGCATACATGTCTTTATGTGTATATGTATGTTTATGTGTATATGATTTATATTTTATAGTATTTTGTTCGCCTGGCAGCTTAACCGTCGATTTTGTCATCTGGCAGGAGTGTGTCTGTGTGTGTGTGTTTGTTTGTGTGTTCGTGCGTGTTTTCATTTTGACAAGCTCATGTATTTTGTTGACTGCGTCTGCCTGTTCGCCTGTCCCGCAGAGATTTGCATCAATTTGGGATTAACTTGTGATTTTCCTTCACTGACAAACCGAACGCAATTAATTCAAATGAATGAACGAATTAATATAAAAATAAAATTGACGACGATGAAAAAAAATTGAAAACTTATTTGTAGAGAATTAAAGACACACATACATGCAGCTCCATATATTTGCATATATTTGTATGGTGTATGCATATATCGGTCCGTGGCAACATATTGAATGACTTCACTCATTCGAATTGGCATTGGCACTGACGGCTGCTGGCTGCTGGCTGTTGCCTGGTGGCTGCTGGCTGGTGTCTGTCGACACAATTACCCCGTAAATACATACGTACATATACACACAATCACACGAGTTGATAGCGCTCTTACTGGCGCTTTAACGTTATCGCCAGCACCATCATGTATGTGCATATGTAAGCGTGCAGCCGCGTGAGTCATAATTAAATGCTTGTCTCGTCGTCAATTGCTTGTTGCTGATCATTTAACTGCCTTTACTCGAGCGTGTGGTAATCGAAATGCATTCGCGTGCCACATTTAACTGCCACGGATATATATAAATATAATACATGGTAGCTGTTCCCCGTAGGGAGAAGCTCATTAACTCTTAACCGTACTTAAATGGCTTTCGGTTTGTGAAGGAGTAGTAACAATAAAAGTTCCATAAAAAGGAAAGACTCCTTCCAGGATACCAGTCTTCTCGAGGTGTTTTGTAAAACTAATGAAGTTTTACCACGCCTATGGTTAACCCAAGTTTTCCAAATACCGTCCACAGGCTAACCGAAGGATACTCCAACGGGGCAAATAGAAACGGCTAAGCCGACATGTGAAACTGAAACGATTTCGCTACTTTGGATGCTCTCGTCTTCAGCTTGTTGAACCTAGGGCTTATCGTTGATAGAATGTTTTCATGGAAACGTAATATCGAGGAAAAGGAAGGATATGTGGATAGCGAGAAGTTGCTGGAGAAGTTGCGCACTGAGTTCTTTCATATATGTGTCGAGGCTAGGAGGAATGCTTGATTGTAGCGTTTTTCATTCAGTCTCATTAAGGTAGGTGAGTATTTACTCCAAAAATAAAGTGGCAATATTCACATTGAGCTCGCTAAATGTGCGCTTAAAGCTAGACAAGGATGATCTGTCTTCACTAGAAATTGCATCAAACTACTTATTCATTGGACTCGTTTGGACATAGCGGAATCGGAAAAGCTCAGAGGGCACCCTTGTCCTGTTCATATCGGAATGGGACCCATTACATTGGTGGGCTGCGTTCTAGCACTGGACTAAAGGACCTCTCCTGCGCTTAGCAGGTTCTGGTCGCTTATCAGGTTCTGTGTGACTGGGAGTTCCTGTAGACTATAGAGGAATAGAGGAGAACTACTGAACTACTTTCCCATAGAAAAGTGCTAATAAGAAATCCCAGTTCATCTTGCCATGCAAAAAGGCATGTCGTTTCGACGTTCCCAAGTCCGTCATATCAGCGTAACCGGAGTTACGACGACTTTTATCGGAAACCCGACAGTTGCTTCCAAAAAAAAATTAATAACAAAAAATTTCCACAGCTCACTATAATTAAGCCTACTTAACATTTAACTTCGCTAACTTGCGATAAGCTCCATAACTAACCAACTTTCTTTAAGAAACCACACCTTTTCATTGCGAGCACATAATCTTGTAAAGCCCGGTTGGTTTTGGACTACGTTTCTAAGTTTTTGTATTGATTTCTTACCTAAAACTTCCCGTTTATTATCTACTTGATGGGTACTTCTTTGAATCTATTGAAATTTTACAGAATCAGTATCTTAAGAAACTGTTCATTAAAGTTGGATCGGATTGAATCTAGGTTGCAAAGAATAGTAACTCTTCTTCTGATAAACTTTGTTCTTTACCTTTTTGAATAGCAGAACCGGTTTCCCGGAAAATTTACAAATAAAAAATTTCGAGTATAAATTTTTTAAGTACTTTCGCTGTCATCGGACAAGGATTATATCGAAAATTTTAGCGAACACTTTGAGTTCCTCTATTAATTTATCGGACCGTGTTTGAATTCGCCGAATGTGTAGTTATCTACTAGTATTTAAGTCAATCCATTCGAAAGGTGGCAGGAAAAATTGGTACAATGCAGGTTAGATTAGGTTAGGTGGTTGATCTACCAAGATTAGAGGGAGTCACACATTGATTGATAACTGCAGTCCTCTGTAATCTCAAAAAAACTCGGCTCACCTTTGCCACGATAATCGGCTAATTGATTGTCTGTTTCCGGGTCGTAGCGATCAATCTTCAGTAACAATACCTTTCATATTCCTGTAACAATACGCTTCATGACATTCTGGTTGTCGGAAAGCATTGTTTCACAGATGTCACCGCGACGCTGTTTTTCGAAAAAATTTAGTGATTTTTGAGCTAATCGTGATTTCAATTTTCTTAGTCTCTAATGATCTGTAAAAACGGCTTTCTCTTATCCTTCCGATATTCCAATGATGCCGGAAAGATCTCTGACTGTTTATCGTCGATTTTTAAGCCTCAACTCCTTTGCTTTATTGACGTGTTGGTCATCAGTCGGTGTTGATAGCCGTTCGGGACGTGGTTCGTCGTCAACGCGTTCTTGACCTTCTTCGAATAATTTGTGCCAATAAAAAACACTTGCTCGCAAAAAAATTAATAAAATATTGTTAAAAAATCCTCTACCACACAAGTTGCTGTAAATATCGTGGTAAACTGTTTTTCGCTAAGTTTTAAATTTCAAAGGTGTGTAGACGTATTGAAAAGCACTCAAGGATTCTTTAATGCACAGTCCCTTCAAAGTATGTCAGTGTGTTGAAGAGCAACAGGTGGATCGTTAAAACTCACGCAAATTAACACCCTAACAATGTTACACTTTTTGTTTTCTCGCCCACTTGACGAGCAAGCGAATAGTTTGGAAACTTTATATCTATGGAGTTTGTACTTATACGCAGGTGTTGGCAGGCCTTCAAAAGCACGCAATTACGACAGTTTTTCGCTTGTATAGGCATAAGTGGGAAAAGATTACAACAAACAATACAATATTTATATGGAGGTTTGGAGCTAGGAGAAGGTAGAGCAGTTGCACAAAAGTTTTATCTCAGAAGACACACGAGAATTTTCGACAAGGCTTCCGAAAGCAATCAACTAAAAACGTATGACCTTCTGTCTTCATCTGCACCAGATCTGGTTTTCAAGCTGGTTATCGAACCCGCTTACCGCTGCTCTAGAAGTTTTGTGATCTTTATGGATCTAAGGCGATAAATATCGTATATCTAAAAGCTTTTGAGCTTTGCAAACTTAATTCTGTCACCAGTCAAATTTTTAAAAGCAGTAGTCCAAACGAATGAAGTGTATAAATCTCTAAAATAGCTCCATGCGAACACAGTTCCAACTGATAGCGGCTGAGGATGATGAAGACCTCTTCCGCTCTTTGCGAATTTGAGCAAACTGTAATTAAATACTTGAGTTATGTCTCTTTACTCATAATCCTATTTTATTCAAACAATTGTAGTTTTCCATGCGAAATTAAGATTCCACCTTTATACTTCATAATTTATGATCCATAAAAACTTGACGAGACCTAAATTTTCAGCCACTTAGTCAGCAAGAGTAGTGAATAATAAAAACTTAACAGCAATCTCCCCAATTAATTTATTCTATATACACCCCATAACACGTAGGGTTCCAATACCGGGCGCCTTTCACTTGTGAGTGGCCAGAAACGATTGTTTTACATATGGCTTAAGCTGCTTACATTTTCCGGTTTTAGGCCAAATATCCTCTGAGTAGCCACAGAACATCCGTTTGAAGGCGAGCTAAAGTGAGAACTCGAATCATTCCTCCCAAGTGTTGTGTGCTGGTTATGGGATCCGCCACATAAAAACAACACTCCATATGAAAAGGAAACAACAGCCCCGGATGAGAGAACTGCGGGACGGCATTTGTAGCTCCTTACGTACAGCTGCAAACGAAACCATTGGTTTTTAGAAAAGGCAAAAGAACAGCTGGTACGATGAGGAGTGCCGTGTTGCAGAGGAGAGAAAACAGACTGCCTACCTCGCAACATTACAATCGTCTATGAGACGAGCGGCATGGTATAGATACCGGGAGTTGAAAAGGGAAGTGAGACGCATTTGCAGACAAAAAAGAGAAATTTAAGAACAAGAAAGAGAAATACGTGAGTACGAAGAGCTTAACAAGCGACTAACAAAAGGTTTCAAGAGCGGAGCATATTCCAGTAGAACCCCCAGACGTGGTCTAATGACTGATGCCCGAAGCATACTAAAATTATGGAGGAAACACTTCTCCAGCCTGCTGAATGGCAGTGAAAGCATAACACTTAGAGATGTTGAACCCGATTCCCCAATCGATGACGATGGACTAAACTTTCTATTTCCCAACCTGGAAGTAGTTGAAATAGCAATTACGCGTCTGAAGAACAACAAAGAGGTGAGAGCCGTTGGATTACCTGCCGAGCTATTCATATACGATGGAGAAGAACTGATAAGGAGAATACATCAAATTCTTTGTAAAATATGGTCAGATGAAAGCATGCCCAACAATTGGAATTTAAGTGTGCTCTACCCAATCCATAAAAAGGGAGACCCTACAATCCGCGCCAACTACCGTGGGATAAGTCTCTTAAGCTTCGCGTATAAGGTTCTATCGAGCGTGTTGTGTGAAAGATTAAAGCCCATCATCAACAAGCTGATTGTATCTTGTCAGTATGGCTTTAGGGCTGGAAAATCTACAACTGACCAGATATTCACCATGCGCCAAATCTTGGAAAAGACTTGGGATCGACACGCACCACCTCTTTTTCGATTTTAAAATTGCTTTTGAAAACACAAAGGAGAGCTGTCTTTATGCCGCTATGTCTGTATTTAGTATCCTCGCAAAACTAATACGTCTGTGTAAACTGACGTTGTGCAATACCAAAAGTTTCGTCAGGATCGTGAAGGACTTGTTCGGGCTATTCGATACCAAACGAGGTTTCAGACAAGCTGATTCCCTATCGTGGTTCCTTATCGTGCATTGACATAGTTTAGCGATTTAAGATACTGCGGCTAGGACATGTCATCCAAATTGATGGAAACACTGCAGTTTTGAGAGTATTCGCTACCACTTTTAGTTATATAGGTCAACCTCTCAGTTGGGCGGTAAAGTATGTACAGTATGTACAGTACAGTTACATACATTTGAATTTCAAACGAATTTTACAGTATTTCGCTCCATCATATACATAAGTATGTGGCTCGACTGTAGAAACCATACACCGAACGATTTCATCAATTAATTGCCTCGAAATCGATACGAGATCACCTGTAAAGTGCCTGCTTAGCAAACGAATGAGTTCAACGGTCCATCACCGCAACGGCAACTGTCAGCAGATAAAATCTGTTGCACATTTCCAGTTCGCTGCAAACGTTTGTTTTGCTCCTATTAATGTTATGTGCGTATTTATGTGCGTATGGCGCTAATTTTCCCTCGAACAGTTCATGTCATGTCATCTGTCATGTGTCAATTTGGTCGGGCGAAAATGTGAAACGACCATGGCGAAGGCAGACAACAACATAATCAAAGCTGGCAGCGGTAATGATAGTGACAGCGAGAACAACAGCAACAACAAGAACAACAACAATAGCCATTTGGGAAAATAACCACAACAAAAACAAAAACAATTTGGAAAAGCAACAACAACAAAACTGTGAAAGTAACAAAAGAAAAGTTTGAAAAACAACAACAAAAGTTTGAACAAAAACAACAAAAAAAGTTAGGAAAAAACAACAACAACAAAAGTTAAAAAACAACAACAAAAGTTGGAAAACAACATAAATCTGGAAAAATTTAAACAAAAAAATATAGGATTACAACAACAACAAAGTTCGAAAAAATATAGGATTACAACAACACCAACGTTGGAAAAACACAACAAAAAGCTGGAAAACAACAAAGAAGGGAAACAACAACATTGTTAAGTATGGTGTCAATACAACAACAACAAAAAATATTAATGGCAGTAACAGCAAAACCTACAACAACAGCAAAATCTACAACAACACCACAACAAAAATATTGCAAACAACAACAATAAGAATACCAACAACAACAAGCGTTAAAACAACTAAACCACAAACTCCGCAACATGACCGGTGACGCCACTACGCCAACGGCGACGCACATCACGCGCACGCAGCGAAGCACGCACGGTCGCGCGCTCCTGCACTCACACACTGCAACTCGAGCGCGTTCAGCAGCTTGTACTCCGAACTGCAATGCTGAAAATTAGCTTAACACCTAGTGAAGTTAATTGACATTTTACGAGCGCACTGCTTACATAGTTGACTGATTATACGCGAAATTCGTTTTTTACCAAGTGCATAGAGCAGCAACAATAACAATATTAATGGCAGCAACGCGCTAGCTTGCATAACTAGTGCAAAAAGTGCCACAAAGCAACAACAACATGAACGCCGTATTAGTCGCTGCGCCACTGCGTATGAAGGACACATGGTGAGTGACGTACGCAGCGCGGAGTGGCGGCAGCGTGGTGGCATATAGCTGGCAGGCGACAGACAGACAGACAGCGCTTACATATTATCGGGCGCCAAGCATGTGG
>CM050325.1:95971321-96007448 GCA_027475135.1 Bactrocera correcta
TCTAGAATATCGCGTCTGGAAATTACCAGAACATAATGCTATACGGCGCCAGACGCAAGCAGACAGCCGCGGCGCCAGATGTCTACAACAAGACAAATGCTATTCCATATACCTACAGCTATTGTTCATAACAAGGGATGCATATAGCAATACAAATACAACTTAATACTACTTTTTGTAACAATATAAATATTTTTTTTTATAAATGTTGAATAAAAATAATACTTTTTTTTATAAATATTTTTTTATATACATTTTTTTAATATAAATAAAAGTTTTCTTATATAACGACATGTTATTTAATATAAATGCATTTTTTTAATATATACTTTTTTACATATTTTATTATAAACATTTTTTATGATAATTTTAATGCAACCAAAAAATTACATTTCTTTATACAAATATTTTTTTTTTTTTAATAAATATTTTTTTAAATATATTTTAAATATTTTCTTTTATATTTACAACTTTTTTAATGCAAATATTTTTTACATAAAACACTTTTTAATACAAATATATATATTTTTTAATACTAATATATAAAGTTTTTTTATATTACAATTTTTTTATTAAATATGTTTTAAAATAAAATAATGCTTTCTTATAAAAATATTTTTTTAACACAAATAAAATAATTAATTAATAAGTAAAAAATGTTTATATATGTTATTATTTATTACAGCTTTTTGCAATAAGATTTTGTATAACAACTTTTTTAATTTTTTTAACTGTTAATAATTCTTTATTTAACTTTTTAATAAAAATATAATACATAAATTTTTTTTTATTTTGTTTTTTACTATAAACAAATTTTTTTAAATAAATAAAGTTTTCATTAACTATTCTATGCGATTTAATATAAATACATTTTTTGTCAATAATTTTTTTTACATAATATTTTTTATTATAAATATTTTATTTATATTTTATTTGATACATTTCTTTAAACAAAAAATATTAAATTTCTTTATATAAATATTTTTTTTTTTAATAAATTAAATAATTTTTTTAAATAAATATATATAATATAAATACAATTTTTAAGTACAAATAAAAGTATTTTTTTTAACTAAAACTATAATTAAATAAATTAAAAAATTGAAAATAAAATTATTTTTCGTTTCCTTTTAATTTTAAAAACTTTTCAGTGCCATACATCCGCATTTCGTGCAAAAATTCCAAAATTTACTCCTAATTCGTATATTATAATAAAAAAATTTTTAATCAAAAAATGTTTCATACAAATAAAAATTTATTTATTTTTTAATTTATTTATTTATTAATTTATTTATATTTATTTTCGCTTCCTTCTTTCATTATGTCGTACAAAAAACTCATCCTTAGTTTTATATCACATTCACGTTTTTAATAAAAATATAGTTTTTTAGTCATATAACAAAAAAAGTCATTTTTAAAATTAAAAATTTGTTAAATATTTTGTTTATATTTTATTTACTGTTTTTTTTTTCTTTTGTTCACTTCCTTCATTTCGTATTTTATTTATTTTACTCATATAGTAAGTATTTCGTGTTTTTTTGTATAAAATAATTTTTAATTATTATTTTATTTTATAATTTTTATTTTTTATACCATTTTATGAAATTTCATTTCCTTTTTTCTTTATTTAGTGCGAAAATTCCAAAATTCACCCGCATTTCATTTCGCATGCAAGCCACGTCATACCCCCTAGTGTTCGCCATGTAAATCGGGTTCGCGGAAATTGTTGAAATTCTAAATCAGTAAACTTGCATTTTACCAGGCAACCAAAATCGTGCAGCAGGTGTCCCACACATATTTTATCAGTACAGTGCTCACAAATGTAGCATGAAATTAGGCGTTATCTGTCATGCATTCACAATAGTCAAAGCAATTGGGTTGTGTCTATGCTAAATTGTTTCATATCGTGCACCCTGTGCCACTAAATTATATTTTGTTGGTAGGAACACACTTTAAATTTATACATACTTGATACATGCAAACATATACATTCTAACACGTACTTACGCTGGTTAACACACTGTACATTTTTATAAGAAAATAGACGTGTTTAATTTATTAAGAAATTTATAGATTTATTATCAACTATAATTTCAATAATTTGATTCTTATAATTTTGTTTATACTATAATTTCGTTTTATAAATTACCTAATTTGTCGTCCGTCAGCTGCTTCAATGATAGCTAACACGGCCCCTTAACACACTTACTTACTACACACACACACGAACAACGCTCACTCACCTGGCCGGCTTCGGCGAAATCTTTTATTTCAAAAGTCAGTAAACTTGCATTTTACCAGGCCAACAGCGGCGTCCAGCAGCTGGTTATTTTGCAAAATTATAACAAAGCGCTTGACGTCACTGCAAAATATAGTGCAACAACAAAGCCACTGATACACAATGTATTCACAATGAATATTTTGGTTGGTGTCTTCACTAAACTACACTTTCTTGCGCACCCTGTGGCCAGCCACCCCGCATTGTGTTAACATTTTGTTTTTGTTTGGCATATTTGCCAGCAATAACAAATAACATTTTGTAAAGGGAAACCCAGCTATTGGACTTTATCAGTAAACACCATAGTTTCATTGATTTGTTGTTATATTTGCTGTATGGTAATGGGTAAGGGTATATTTTGGTATATTAATATGTATATTAGGGATGTGACAATTGGTTAGTGGTTACATATGATGTTTTTATTTAAAAGTAAATATGTATATATTTTATGTTTAGAGAAATATTTACTAGTAAAACAAATTAATTTATTACCAAAATTAATGAATATTAAATTATTATGAAATATATAATAGAAATTAATTTAATGAATAGAATTTTCAGTGATCAATTCTTAATCAATTATTAAATTGGGAATCGTTTAGAAGACTCTGTTTTAAGGTTTTTCCTTGGTAAAATTAATAACACTGTTCATTTTTATGAAAAAAATAAGACTTTTGAAAATTTACTGCGTAAAAAACCAAGAAAAATCATCCGTTGGAAAATATTTTATACACATGACAGTTCCAAAGCTTTTTGGCATGTTGCAATATGTATGTATGTGTTACACATAAACAGCTGAGGGGGTAAGAGATTGTGTTTAGCATGCCAGGGACACAAAGGGTATTTAATTGCCCTTTGTATATGTAGCCTTTTATATGTAGCAATGATATGGCGGAAAGTTGAAACATTTTTCCATATAACTTTTCTGTATTCTGTTATGTGTGTATGTATGTATGTTAGTTAACATTTATGCCAACTCTGTATTTATAATGCTCTGTTTGTTTCTATAAATCTTCCGATTTTCACAATTTTGATTTCCAATTAAAAAAATGCCTTAGAATCTCTCGTCAAGTGCTTAATTGTTTTGTCCATATAGTATTATTGGTGATAAGCACCAGCGAGATGAATAAAAATGGCAGCATTTCAGTAGTGAGGTTGTGTGTAATAAATGTTTTTAATATTGTACTATACAATCTAAGGATTTTAAATATTATGACTTCTTAAGAAATTCCTTGAATTCATGGGAAATTTTTATGACAATTTTTTAGGTTCTTAGACACCTCAATGAAATTTTCTCCAAGTATGAGTTCTTAAATGTAAATGTATATTATCAGTTAGAAATATTATTCATACAAGGTGTGTTCTGAATTCAATAGGACTTAAAAAAAAAGAATAAATTGTTTTTTTTTTTTTTTTTTTTTTTTTTTTTTGGCAAAATCAGTTTATTTGATTCAAAATAGTCTTCTTCTGCTTTAGTATAGCTTTTTGCACGGTCCAAAAACATGTCGAACGAGTGTTTTAGCTCATTGGCTGGTATGGCCGCTAGTATGCCAGTGCAATCCTTTTGAATGTCCTCTACGTCTGCATAACGCTTTCTTTTCAAGGGCAAAGGCATTTTTACGTAAAAGAAGAAGTCGCACGGTGCCATATCAGGTGAATACGGGGAGTGGTTAATGGTTAAAATGTGATTTTTGGTCAAATAATCGTCCTTCGAATGTTGGATTCTGAGCAATAATAGGCCATCAGTCAATTTGTGCGGAAAACCCGTACACACATCTTTCATAAGCTCAAATTTTCGGTCAAAATGCGATAAATCGTTGTTTTGGAGATGTTCAATTCCATTTCCATGAATTTCAATGATGATTTCTGCTGATTTTTTATGTAAAACGCAAAAACTTTACTTCCAATCAAAGAAATGTCATGAAATTCTCACTGGACAATCGATAAAGATAGAAGATTCTAACGCCAGTCGACATATAGATGGCACCACCAGGGGGCGCTAGATTCAAAAAGTCCTGTTTATTTTGGAACGCACCTTGTACAAAACCTTAGATATCGATATCTCAAAAACTGGAGATGCTCGCATATACATATATACGAGATGTGTGCGGAAAATCTCAGTAATTTTAAATTATTTTATTTTATTGATTTTTCAGTTTTTATTATTATTTTTTTTTTTTTTTTTTTGTTATAATATTGGATTTACTACTGTAGTTTTTGATTTAAATTTCGTCGAAAATTTTTTTTTAGGTTGGTATGACTAACGGTGCCAAATGTCGCAACAAAGTAATCAGTATTGTTTAGTATGCGCTTGTGTTCCTGAGGGAGCGAAAATACTCAACAATAATGTTCCATTAAATTTTGTGTGCAGAATCAAATTTCTGTTGCTGAAAAGTTCAAAAAGGTAAAGGCCTTTGATGTCGCGAGCAAGAGTTTCTGATTAATAATATAAATAAAGTAAATATAAAAGTATTAATTATTCAAAGAGGCTCGAGAACACGTTGACGATGATCCAAATCCAGAACAGTCATCCACATCACTGATTATCAACGGTCAACAAAATAATGGAACTTGTGCTTGAGAATCGATGATTAACAGTCAGAGGTCTTACTGACATCGTTGGAATATTGGAAAGATCAGTGAAAACATTTTGAAAGATCATTTAGGCATAAGAAAAGTAAAAGCACTATTGGTTCCAAAACCACTAATTTTTTCGAAAGACTGCGTCGCGTTAGGTCTATGAAACAATGCTTACCGACTAACAGGATGTCATGAAACGTAATTATTACTGACGATGAGTTTAGGATCTTGCTTACGACGCGAAAACAGACAATCAATGGGACGAATATCGTAGCAAAGGTGGTCCGAAGTCGAAAAAAAACACTTCAGAGCAGATCAAATATCAAGGTTATGTTGACAGAGTCTTCGGTTATCGAGGTGTGGTGTACTCAGAATTCCTTCCGACCGACCAAACTGTCAACAAGGAATACTATTTGCGTGTTATGTCTCGTTTGCAGGAAGCCATTCGTAAAAATAGACCGAAATAATGCACCGTCGCATACCACATTGATTTTACGTGAATTTTTCGCCAGGAGGATCACTTTGATAGGGTCGGTATAGATTTTGAAGAATACATTATGAGCAAATCCTTAATATTTAGTATATAATCCTTTTCTTTCTCGATTAATTTTAGGTGATACAAAACTATTATAATCTGTAGCAATTTGTTGCAAGAATATAAATACGTATTTTGAACTGAATTCAAATTTCTTCAATTTTTTGTAAAATTGAGTTTATTTATATACTATGAAAGTTGCTTTGAAAAAATTTACGTTCTATTAGTGCCGTGCCCTTATATATGAGTACATGTCCCAATCACACATTATATATGAATGAAAATTCTACTACGAGTATCCCGCAGTGGAGATGTGGAAAACATCATGTTGTAATGCTTGCGGTGCAATGAGGAAAAAGTTAAACCAACACCTAATCTTCTGAAGAACATTTTGAAAAAAAAAAAATAATACAATAATAATAAATAATATAATAATAATAATAATTAATACAATAATAACAATAATTAATATAATAATAATAATAATAATCTAGCTCTAGGAAATCAGAGTATTCAACTTTTCTCTACATTTGGTATTTCGACAAGGAACTTCAACAGAAAACTTTGTAATAAGTGAATTACCTGCAAGGTTTTATACGCTCTTTCGAATGACGATAAGACTCGGATAACCTCGAGGGATTTTAGATGAGTAAAAATCTCAATTTATTACTGCTAAATAGTCATAATACTTATCATTTTTAAAAGTGCTTATATGTAAATAAAAAAAAATTTATTTATATGTATTTATAATCTGCCTGAAACAAAGGGAGTAATGAGTAGTCATAGGGATTAAAGTACACTCTTAGTCATTGTTTGAAATAAATTATGGATATATGTGGTAATTAATAGAAAATATACCTATATCTACTTAAATACTTATAGACATTGTATGTATGTCTTAATCAATTTGCTCTCGCTTTCAAGCCAACGAATTCGAATGCAGATGTGTAAACTATAACACTCCAGTATAGTACTTACATACATATATGAAATGTATAATCGAAAGTATATTAAATTAGTCAGTAAGTAAACACTCTCACTTGTGACTTACGAATGTACGTAAGTGTGTATATAAAACGTTATACATATGCGGGTGTGTATATAAAAAAATGCGGCTTTGTTATTTAAACGTTCTGAATGAAAGCAGACTCTGACTAAGGCAATTTTCCAGAATTTTATAAAAATCATAATAAAATTAAATGACAAATAAAACCAAAAAAAAACAACAAAATATTTATTTACAGCAAAGTGAAGTTGTTATTATTAATGGGCGCGTCTTATCATCGGAATTAATTAATTAATCGGAAATGTATGTAAATGAAGGTAGCGCCTTGTAAAGAGGTGGCACATACATACATATACAATGTAAGTATATTAGTAATATGAGCACGCTACTTTATTGCTTACCGATGCAATTCTTCACTCATTTATTTTCATTCGAAGTGTTTGCCTGTATGTGTATGTGTGCTTTCAGTGCCAAGGTCACTGGCTTATCAATTTCCCGTGAAAACAATGTTTTAGGAAACACAATAATCATGTTTTACAGATCAATGGAAAAGTCACCGGCCTGACAGATAGATGGCGCTACTAGAATTAAACCCATATAATTTTTGGTTAGCTATAATCTTCAAACAACTGATCAATTATTTGAGATTTATGTCATTTTGATTGAAACAACTGTTGTTAGTGTGGAAAAAAATAAAAAAAGACGTTAAAGCGTTGATAAAATATTGCTTTTTGATGGAAAAAAATATAGCTGAAGCAAAAGCTTAGTTTGATAAGGAGTTTCCGGACACTGTCCCAGAAATGCCATCCATCAAAGATTGAAATCCATCAATATATTGAAATACTAAGTTGCAACGTGGTGAAATCAGCACCGAAAACGATTAACACCATGGACGCCCAAAATATAGTATGTTTTTACCGACGAAAACAGCAAAAAAGTCCACAAAAAATGTTTAATGACATTAAGTAAAGTTGTTTGAGATATTAGGCTCTCTAAAATTCTTAACCGAAATTAACTGATATTTGGGTATGAGAAAGCTCTATGCAAAGTGGGTGCCGCGCGAACTCACTTTTGAACAAAATTAACGACGAGTTGATGATTCCGAGCCTTGCTTGGAGCTGTTCAAGCGCAACAAATCCGAGTTTTTGCATTGATAAGTGACAATGGATCAAACAGTGTCCATCACTTCACCCTGAAGTCCAATCGACAGTCATCCAAAATATTTGGATAAACAAATAAATACGCTGACGTATGTTATTCAAGACATTTGAATGGCTCTGCAAAAACAATGCATACAAAGCTGGATTGAAGTTACCGAAAAAATATAACTTTTATAAATAATGTACCACATTCTTCGCTTGTATGATATATGCCAAACAATTTGCAAGTAATTTGCAGACCGAGCAATTTTCTGTAGTTAAAATTATTATATTTTTATTATTATTATTCAAAAAAAAAAAAAGTGAGTTGAAATTTTTCATACAATTGGATATAAAAAAGTGCTCCAAATGCTTAAAATTTTGATAAAACCATTACTTACGATCAATTCACTATAAGTAAAAAATTTATTTGTGAGTATTACGAGATTTTCTAAGAAGACCGGAAAGATCTGAATAGCAAACCTTATTCGGAATACCACAGTGAATCAGCAACCGCTGAGAATTTGCTGGTATTCCTAATGAAGAATGTTAGAGGACTGTCGAATAAAGACTCAAGAAGCTGCAGATGAAATTGGCATTTCCTTTTCACTTTACTTTTTAATTTGTAGTAAGATTTGGACTAAATATGTCTATGCGCGAATTTTGTTTCCACAGTTAACAGTTAGGGTTATAAAAGAGATGTCAAAAGCGTCATTTGCTAGTAAGAGTTACAACTGAGGACGACTAATGAGCATTTTTCATTACCAATTATGAGTTGTATTGCTTTGAAGGGCTCAACAAATATTTTTATACTCTTGCAACATGTTGCTAAAGAGTATAATAGTTTTGTTCAGCTAACTGTAGTGATCAGCTAAAACTAATAGAGGTAGAAATAGGGTTAACAATACATACATATGTAAGTCATCAGAAGGATGCGACAAGTAGAAATCCGGGTGACTTTCGGTCAGTCCGTCCGTCTGCACAAACTGTAACTTGAGTAAAAATTACGATCTCTTTATGAAACTACTCGTACACATGTTTTTTGGCAAAAAAGGAAGAACGATGTATCTGGATGTATGTATATTATCCAATCTTACACAGGACGAATTTTTTCAACCCTTCTTACAATATTGTAAAACTAGGTGAAATCCACTTCTCATAAAATATATTTTTTTTTTAGCGACTAAAAATGTGTTTAATCGTCATACATCAGAGACTTTAAATTTTGCATCTAAAATGGTTCAAAAGGACTTTATACGTGGATATGGGATATAAAGATTTTCGAACTTCCAGTTGACTTTTTGGTATGTCTCATGCTACTATGAGCAAAAAATAGTAAGACTCATTGACAGTTTGGTGGGTCAGAAGGAATTCGGGGTTCAACACATCTTTATAGAAGAAAATTGTCAACATAACCGTGATATTTGAACTGCTTTGACTTATTTTTTCGGCTTCGACTCACCTTTGCCACGATTTTCGGCCGATTGATCATCTGGTTCCGGTTCGTAAGCATGGATCCAAGATTCATCGCCTGTAATTATACGTTTTATGACAACTTGGTAGTCGGAAAGCATTGTTTCACAGAGGTTAACGCGACGCTGTTTTTCGAAAAAATTTAGTGATTTTGAAACCAATAGTGCTTTCGTTTTTCTTAGGCCCAGATGCTCTTTCAAAATGACGCTTACTGATCCTTCCGATATTTCAACATTGCCGGTGAGATTTCTGACTGTTAATCATCGATTTTCAAGCATCAATTCCTTATTTTATTGGCGTATTAACCAATTGATGTTGATGGCCGTCCCGGACGTGATTCGTCGCCAACGTATTCTCGGCCCTATTATGCCGGCTTTGATTCTTCCGAGTTGTAAGTGTAAAACTTTTCGGTTACATCCGAATTTAGCACATCCTTACTTGGTTTGCAATGTATTTGAAAAACTTTCAAGTCCGTTTTAAAGCACATATCGTATATACTTATACATATGTATGTGTAGTATTTGTAAACACTTAGACTTAATTTTTGCCAAGCTTAAAATATGGATCTGAAATAATGTTTTCCAATGACAAGTGCAAAACTTACTCCGAATGGCACTAAGCAGCACATTAGCTGAAAATATGTTAGTACAAATGTACATACTTATATACTTATAGATAAACAAAGTTAATTTATTTTAATTTGTATTGTTTTGCCACACTTGTCGCTAACTATGTACATATGTATGTACATATGTGTGTATATAGGCATGAACATTGGATTGTCAACAGTTTAGCCGGCTAAACAGACATGCAATAGAGCGAATTACTCACCGATTTTGCACCGATACAGCGAACAACGAGCGTCAAGCGGCAATATCGGTTGCCCGCAAACGCCTATCGCATTTCGAGGTGAAGAGCAGCAAGCGGTTGCAGCTCCACAGAAGCTGAGGTGCCGAACTCCGCCAGCATTGTTTACAAGCCAAAGGTATTCAAATGTAGTTTATGCAATAAATACACCACCAAACATAATATGTAAATATGTAGGTGAATATTTTGCGCATGTGTTTGTTGTAGATGCCGATGGATTTAAGCCCGAAAAATATACGTTGCCGATATGTCAAGGCGTTTAATTAATTTAACCGCGAGTTATCAACTTCATGACGAAGGAATTTGCACTAAAATGCTGGCGGTTATACAACAATGCAGCAACAACAACAACAACAACAAGCGAACTTGTATGAAGTGTGTGACTGACTGAAAACGATCATATTTCGTCGTTCACATGTGCGCGATAATTCTGCCAGGCAGCGCGACGCAACGCTGAGTTTAAGCCAATATTTCAGCGGGAATACAATTTGATGACACTAATCGTGCAGTCCAGTTGGAAAGAAGTTCTGTTGGCGAGAAGACGCCTCAAACAGCAAGTGGCGGTATTTTATTAAAAACAAAAGCGAACTTCAATTTTTTTTTAACAGCGTGTGAACCAGAAAAAATAGTGAAATGGTAATTGTAAAAAAAAAAAAATTAAAATTATTGTTTATTAAAGTTAGCTAAATTGCAAATTTACTCCACTAGGCGAGAGTGTTGTTCATATTGTGCGGTGCTTTGCTTTTGAATTTCGCCTTGACGCAAGATTTTGAACCAGCTCCCTTGGAGCCGGATGTGGACCCGAATTGGGAGCCGGAGCCGCAGCCGGAGTTGGAGCCGCAGCCGGAGCCAGAGATAACAGAAACAACTACATTGAAAGCAGCCACTGAGCCACCCACAACAACAACTACGAGTGAATCCATTACAGATGCACCAACAACTACAACAATAACAACCACAAAAGAAACACCCATCTTCACAACGCCTCCCCCCATAACAACTGAGGGCCTTCCCGCCACAACCGTTGTTATAACAGAGGAAACAATAACGCCCACAACAACAGCAGCAAGCCCTCCGCCTACCACGCCAAAAGAAGAGCCAATAACAACGCCTGCAACGAGTATCGACTACACAACACCCCTCACCACCACCACCACAACAACAACGGCTAAGCCTTTCATATTTATTCCAACAACTCCTAAACCTTTCCCTTTCATTCCAACAACAACCACCACCATAGCACCAGTGATCACAACCAAACAAACAGGCTATCCTCCGTATCGTCCAGTCAAACCATGGAATCCTTACACACCACCCACTCAACCACCGAAGCCCAGCTATCCACAAAGTCGCTGCTATTACCGCTCGCAACGTAGCTCACCGCATCTGCAGTGGAAATGTGGCTGTAAGTAGCAAACTCCAAATTCTTCTAACTTTTCTTGTATTATTTTTTTTTTTTTTCTTGTTTTTTTTTTTTTTTTTTTTGTATGCGTTTATACGAATATCTTTGCGTTATTAGCATATGAGTGAGTACATACTCGTATGAGTATGAAAAACCAAATATGGAAATTATTCTTAGTTTTCGAATTCTCGAAATTTTCTTAAACACGATTCAGTCGGAATATGAAGTTGAAGTATGTGCTTGTGTGCGTACTTATTATTGATATCTTCAGATGAATCATCAAACTAGTCACCATAATACTAAGTAAGAAAAAAATTTGACTGAAAACTAACTAGTTCAAATAGGTCTACTTTCGTACCAATTACCATAATACCTGAAGTGAATACAATAAGTTTGCCACGAAGTTTGTAACATCCAGAAGGAAACATCGGAGATTTTATAAAATGTAGTTATAAATGATCAACGTGACGAGCAGAGTCGATTTACGTTTGACTGTATGTTCCTATATGTTGTGTGCTCAAAAAACGACGGCAATTTGCATTACTTGAAAAAATTATTTATTTATTCGTGCTTCAAAATAGTCCCCAATCGATATTATATACTTAAGCCTGCGCTTCTTCCAATCCTTGAAATACTTCTCAAACTCGTTTATCGGGATCGCCAGTGGCTTTTTCGGCGATTTTCATCTATCTTGTCTTATCTAGGGTCCGTTAAAAGTTTCTTTTAATATGTACATATATACATATTTACTTGTGCCAACTTTTTTTCCAACCCTCGAAACAGTTGTTAACGTCAATTTGCGGAATTGCCTTCAATGCGCATAGCGATTCAAGATTAATGTGTTCAATTGACTCTAAACTGTTTCCCCGGAACGGTCTTTTGGGTTTGCTGAATAGTCAGAAGTCACACGGAGCTAAATCAGGCTATATACGGTGGTTGCGACACGATATTGCTTAAAATTTTGGCGAAAAACTCACGAAGAATCAATGCAGTATGTGCCGTTGCATTATTGTGGTGCAAAAACCAAGAGTTGTCGGCTCAAAATTCCAGCCTCTTCTTACGAATAGCTTCACGCAACCAATGCATAACACTGTTGGTAGTTTGGCTGGTAGGAAGAAATTCGGAGTGTACCACATCTCGATAATCGAAGAAAACTGTCAAGATAACCTTGATTTATGATTTGCTTTGACTTGGTTTTCTCGTCTTCTGCTCACCAAAAGCAGATATTCGCCCAAATTTGAAAATTTATCATAAGCATAGATACATGACTCGTCTTCAGTGATAATACGTTTCATGACATCCTGGTAGACGTCGTGGTTCCACTGATCCTTTCGATATTCTAGCGATGCCAGTAAGATCTCCGACTGTAAATCGTCGATTCTCAAGCACCAATTCCTTTATTTTGTTGACGAGTTGATATTCACTTGATGGCGATCCTAGACGTTGTCAACGCGTTCTCGACCCTGTTTGAATAATTTGTACCAATCAAAACCGTTGCTCGCGGTAATTTGATAATTGTTCATTTAAGGCCTTTTCCAATATTTTTAACGTTTCGGCACCAGAAATTTGATTCTGCACACAAAATTTAATGGAACTTCTTTGTTGAATAATTTAACCCATCGTAAAAATCGCGAATGCACTTCAGAGTATACTAAGCATTAAGGATTATTTTTAAGTATGTTACATTTGGCACTGATTTCACAAGAAGTCATACTAAACTAGAAAAAAAATTCGAATGGGTCTTCGCGCAAAATTTTAATTAAAAAGTCTTACTATTTTTTTCCCCCAGTGGTAATATCAATAAAAATAAAAAATTTTTTAAAATCAATAAAATAAAAAATTTTAAATTTCCGAACACACCTCGTATTAATGCGAAATAGTCTTACAGATTTTGAAATACTGATCTAAGGTTTTGCACACGGCTCTTTCTCCCCGAGCTTATTTCTAAGAATCGCCATTACGGATCAATTTAGCATAAACATACATACATACTCGTATCAGCCATACCAACAGTTCTTTTATAAGGTTTTTTGTATAAGCCAAAACAAATAGTCGGTTGTGCGCTAAATATCAAATAGAACAGCTAAAGGCTTTAAAAAAATTAGAAACTATTTTAGTAGAGAAATAAATTTCCTATAAAATCTGAGAAACGAGATATTTTTTCGAGTATAGTAGCTGGTAGCGACTTATGAATTTTTCTGTCTGATAATAAGTAAAAAGCAGAAAACTTTAAGGGGGTGGACCCATTTTCAATTAAGAGATCATATAGTACTTTTAGGGAATTGCTTAGGGGTGTTTAAGAACCTATTTTTCAGGATATCAATCGAAATTTTTTTTTAGTTTTTTTGAGCCACCCTAATATTTATGCACTTTTTGGTAAATTAAAGTCTGTAAACAAATATTATACACATTTCCCTTGAATTTATTGAATTTCTAACGAAGTCATAAAATTTAAAATACCATATACGTCAAAAACATTTACATACACAAACTTTCTACTGAAATGCTGCCATTTTTATTCATCTGTCTGGTTCACCAATAAAAATATATGGGCAAAAAAATTCAACATTTGACGAGCGCATTTTTTTAATTTTTTTAATTCGAAACCAAAATTGTAAAAATTGGAAGATTTATAGAGACAAGCAGAGCATTTTAAATACAGAGTTGGCATAAATGTTACTTAACATACATACATAACAGAATACAGCAAAATTATATGGATAATATATCTCAACATTCCGCCATAACATTGCTATAAATATTTAATTAATTTATATGTCCCTGCTATGCTAAAAACAATCTGTTACCCCCTCAGTTGTTTATGTGTAACTCACATTGCAACATGCAACAAAGCTTAAGAACTGTCATGTGTACATAAAATATACTTAGCAGCATGCTATTTCCAGTCTATTAGAGCAAATTAATCACGCGTTAGCGCATCTGCGATAATAGTATGCTAGTCCATTTGTGAAAAGTGCTTCATTCCGTTTAAATTATTTTACAACTCATATTACTTTCAAAACATCAATTGTATCATTAAATCGATTGCTAGCCCTGACAATGGCTTAGTAGAGTTTAATACAAAGGCATTTTTTATACTCACGCAACATGTTGCTGTAAAGCATTATAGTTTTGTTCACCTAACGCATGTATACTAATCAGGACGACGAGAATGATTCAAATTCAGGCGACTGTCTGTCTGTCCGTCCGTCCGTCCAGAGATGAAAGTTCTTTATTACAAAAAAAAAAATTATGAGTTCGTCAAAGGGCGTACTGGACCACTGCTACGCCCACAAATCGCCATTAACCGAAAATCTATAAAGTGCCATAATTAAGACCTAAATTAAGATATTAAACTCATATTTGAAATAGGCAATCGCAATGGCAAAATACACTTATGGGCAAAAAATTTTGAAAAAGTGGGCGTGGTACCATTTTCTAAAAGTTTGGTGTACATATTCCCTAAACTACGAAAGCTACAACCAAAACACTGTAAAAATGGATGAAATCGGAAGATAAACCCGCTCATTCTACATATAATGGTACTGTTCAAAACTACTAAAAGCGCAATAAATCACTAACTAATTACGCCATAGATATTAATTTCTACTTCCTAGATGGTATGGGAGGACTTTAGTGTGAACATCGTCTTACATTCTTATGTCACATTGTGAAAATGGACAAAATCGGACAACAACCACGCCTACATCCCATATAGCACAATTTGGAATTTCATTTGATTCTTTCACTTTCCAGTACACCAATTAAGAAACAATTAATAAAACGGGATGCAACTTTGCACGAATAATGCCTTTAGAATATGCCATCTTAGGGCTAAGAATTGTCCAAATCCAACAAAAACTGCTCAAGCCGCTAGGTACCGAATATGTGAACCCCAGTGTTTATAGTACACTTTTAATCGAAAATATCGGTCAATATGTGAGAAATGTAATTGAAATTCAGCCAAAATCATTTTTTGACAAAAATTATTATGAACATCAAAAATGGATTGAATCGGATCAATACTTCCCTGAGCCCCCATATACCTAATATAAAGATTTTTGATTTTCCAGGTGACTTTTTGCAGGATATATCGCCCAATATTTGAGTGTTCTTAAAGGAAATCACAGCGTTTTACTCATACCAGTGTATCTGTGCGCTTAAAATAGAAAACTTAATCTAACATCAATATTTTCAAACTTCCGGCTGACTTTGCTCCAAATAACTGGTGATTGTATGTGAAGTACCTTAATAAAACCCAGAATTTTTTTTTTTTAGTATGCGACATGTTAAAAAGTAGGTGGTGTTATCAAAATATATACTATCACAGCTCCCATATGCAACACATAATCATTTTCGTTTTTTTTAAAAACCTTATGCTGAATAAGACGGTCAGTAAAAGTTAGATAGTATATGTATATATGAAATTGTTGAGCTTCCGATCCTCCGGTTGACGATTTACATCTTAAGGACGTTTTACATCCCTGGCGTTGATTCTTGCTAGTTGCAAGAGAATAACACGTTCGATTACACCCCAACTTACTACATCCTTACTTGTTTTTTTATTAATATTATTCCCTTGTTCTCACTCCACAGATTGGCAATATGTAACGCATGAGCATTGCTATCGCTGTTGCCTCTACACCGATGTCAGCTACGCCGGCTGCAACGAAGTCAATCGCTACTACTGCACACAAACGCAACAACAAAAGTTCAAAAATACGAATGCATACAGCAATTATTGGCTGTACTACTAATGGACAGATGCATGGACTCGTTCATATATACACACATATATATAGAAATGTACGCTCTGCAATTGTAGTGCTGACTGTAAATTATACAGTGAAAATTTAAACAAAATAGTAAGCACGTGGAACATATTTAAGTATCGGGCATATAGCTTTTGTGTATATTTCTGTAAATTATTTTCTTCGATTTTTTTCAATTTTATATGCAATGTTGTGCAATTTTTTCCATTATTTAATATTATGTATGCCTGTATTTGTTTGTCAGTTTGTAAATAAAAATTGTATACGATTTATAGCTGAAAATAAAACTTTAATAAATATTGAATGTCAATGATTGCACAATTACAAATTGCCGCGCAGCCAACTCGAATTTCATTACTAATGACAATGGCACAACAACAATTAGCTACATGAGTATACTACATAACTACGCTTTAATTGAGATTATAGAAATTACCCAAGTGCAGGAAGCAGTCCTTTGCATGCTGTTGACACTGGCAAAAATCGGGGAAGGGCGGTGCCAACACCTCGTACATGATCTTTAGTAAGTCAATGAATTTATTCAGTGACTTTGAGTAGTCGCCGGCTTCGTAGAGACGCTTGGCGGTGCGTGTCATCAATTCGGTATCCTAAAAACAAAAACAATGAAATAAAATATAATAAAATGAAACAATAGTAATCAATAAAATGAAACAACAGTAATCAATAAAATGAATCAATAGTAATCAATAGCATTAAAAAGCGCAACAAAAACTTTATGCATGCGCACCTGCATCACTTTGAGGCCCTTCAAAATGTTGGTGCTCTCGCCGCAAGTCACGCATTTAATCATGAAATCATTGCACGTTGCCGGCACCTCAATTATAGCCCTACACGTTTTGGGGCCATCACAGCAGAAGCGTATGATATCGGTCGGCATGTGTTCGAAGGTGGGCCAATTCTCCAGACACGGATCGCAGGTGCAATCGAACCAGTATAGCTCTTTGAGTTGTGCCTGACGTTTTTCACGCCCTTCCTGCGTATAGATGGGGCCATAATTCTCGGCGATTTGCAGACCCGCCTCAATGGGACGTATGGTGTTCACATGTATGGTAGTGCCGCGGTAGTATCTGCGATAAAATAAAAATACAAAATCAATTTTTCAAAAATATGGTAGCCAAAAAAAACTAACCTGACCACACCAGGGTCACAGGAGTGATTGAAGAGCGCCAAAGTCGGATAGAGGCCACCGCCAATAAAGACTGTTTTCTCATTGCCATCGGCCTTCTTTACATGCAATTCGGCCACTTCGTGTGTGTTGAATTGTATGAACTGCAAACTGCGCAATATTATGCCGCCAATAGTGATCAGATCTTCAGGTTTAGGTGTTGCACCAAAGTAACCGGCTTCTGCGAGACACTTGGTTAGAAAGCGTGCCATAAGTGTATGCTGGAAGATATTGGAGGCTGGTCTCGATTTTTCGTGGCGTTCCAGATGCGAGACGCGTCTGTAGTCATCGGAAGGTAGTCTGTGGTATATAAAGTAATTATTAGTAGTAATATCGGAATTCGACCTTTTGGAGTAGTGAATCGAACAAACAATTGGTATAAATCAAATAAACTGTAATAAATTTTGTACTTAACTAACGACGCTTAAATAGAAATTTACATACAGGAAACTTTCTATATTTTCAAAAACAGTTAGAAAAGGATACGAATAGATACAGGGTTTGGCCGGAAATTAATAGGACTGAGTTGATTTAAAAAAAAATATTGAACCAATCGTTATAGTTCCTTAAAAACTTTCAAAATAGGCTCCTTCTGCGTCGATGCAGTGCTGTCAGCGCGATTTCCAAGCATTGAATGCGTCACGGAAGGTATTCTCCGGAATAGCCCTGAGAGACGAGATGTATGCTGCTTGGTCGTCTTAAACGCCGTCGCATGCCACTCGGAAGATTGCCTCTTTCTTTCGGGAGCTTTCTCGAAGATCCCTGACTCGTCACCTGTGATTATGTTATTCAAAAATTCACAGATGGTCAAATTTTCTTGGCACACTTCCACTCACAGAAACACGTCGCGTGAAAATGTTTGCCCTGACTCTCCAGGTACTCTGAGACAACTGACTAGCTCCTTGTTCGTAAGCTAGTAACGTCCTCACCGAATCCAGTCGGTACGCGCACGCTCCGAAGTACAGTCCTATTACTTTCAGGACAAACCCTGTATTTCTGGTTAAGTATTAAGGATAATAAGAACTACTGGTCTGGATCAAGTTTTTTCGAGAGATAAATAGACGAATCTAAGAACCGAAAACTATATTTATGGGTTAAGTACCAAATTTCTATTACAATTCGCTTTTGGATCACAGTTTTTTAAGCCAAGGTTTCAACTATCTCGACATATGACAAAATAATCTCGAGAAGAAAAGTGAAAAATGTCTTTGGTAGTAAGCACCTAAAGTATATGAAACAACTATATTTATCTGCCATTCCAATACTGATCAGATCCAGAGTTCTTTTGCATATGCTCTTCTCAATTGCCTGTCAATTCGGTAGTCGTATTCAGTACTTACTTGAGCATTTCCTCAAGCGGTAAATCCTTTTCGATATCATCTTTAATTTTCAAAAAATATTCCAAAGGCTTATTGGCAACAATACGCAAAGCCATATGGCAATTAACTGAAGCGCCGGAACGCCAAATCGTAGGCAAAAGACCACATTCGTATTTATGGTATGTGGAACTGGCTTTGGATAAACATTCCTCGGAGCAGTAGAGCACATCGGCGCACTTCGGACAGGCCACAGGTATAGCGGTTCTGAATGAAGGAAACACACACGTTAAAACACTTTATATTTAAGATTGAAACAAAAAATTTCGAAACAAATTTACCTAATGAAACAGTGATCGCAATGTGTTTTGGAGAATTTCTCCAACAGCACCGCGACAAATGGTTTTTCCACCAATATCTCCTCACCCACAGTAATATCGGTGGCGGCACGCGCAAAACGACCCTCCGCGGGATTCTGATCGAAGCGCACATTATCGCTGAGAAACTCCTTTTCATCGGGTATTGCCATTGTCAATTTAGCTTCACCGAATTTCTGCTGCCTTGCCGCCTGTTTAGCCGTCAGCGGATCTCTTTCCAGCATTTTTATCATGGTCATGGCATCCAAGCTCAATTTGCTGCGTCGATCCGAAGGCACTTTGGCATCATCCAAAGCAGTTATGCATTTTCTACAATTGCAAATCGCATAAATTTTTGACAACAATATTTCTTTAAAATGAAGACATCTCACTTGAAGGAAGCTATGGTATTGGGATAGGCTTTCTTTACCATATAGCAACGCGCCTGACGTTCGTACAGCTTGTATATTAAGTCCTTTGGATAACCCAAATCAATGGAGCGCTGAACATCAATCAGGGTCTCATCATATTTCTCCATATGGAAGAGAGTGGCGGAGCGATTAGCCAAGATGATGGCGCGTTCATTCACTGGGATATTAAAGAGGTCAAGTTTAGCAAAAAAAAGTCGTTAACCCTCGTTTGCGTGACACTCACCTTTGTCCTCTGGCAAGGCCATATAACTTTTTGTATAGAAAAGCATCGCTTCGAACCAATTTTTTGCTTTGAACGCCTGATTACCCTTCTCCTTGAGTTGCGCTGCAGTGTCGGCATTTTTACCAGTGAACTCCCTTTTCACTTGCAATTGTCCATCGTGCTCACGTACACCGGGAAATTGTTCGACAAATGTCAGCCGCTCGTAATCGTTGCGACATGCAGCTATCTTACCAATCTGCACATCAAAAACGTCCGACTGCGAGTTTTTCAGGTTAAGATAGTAGTCGGGGAAAAAGCCGGTTTTCTCAATCAAAGTCATTTTTACTAAAGATACTATTAAGTGAGGTGACTTTTGATGGAAATGTTTAGCAATTTATGTATAAATATTTTTGGGTATAATAGTTTTAATCTTCCCAATATAAAGTGTTGAACTTTTCTTTCACAAAACTGCAGCCAAACTGAAAATGTGGAAAATCTGCCCGTAACGTGGTGTTTCAGTATCTGTAGTCGAAATATATTTTTAGATTTCTTAAGAGCATTCTGTCGAAACGAAGGGAAAGGCATTCATGCTCAGGGAAAGCTTCGTTCTCTCTTAGTTACCATAGCTTCAAAAAGTAAAATTGTTTTGTTTACAAACAAAAATAGCCACGAAAACAAGATGCGGTAAGTGGTATCGGTATAAAAATCTCAAGAGTATAGAAAGAAAATGGTAAGAATTAAATGTATGCCTTTAGTTTGTTTTATTCGTATCGTAACTACATTTTCATGACGGTTTGGAAGGCAAATGCGACCGGCAAAGCGAATGATATTTCGTGGTGATCACGTGTTAAAATTTTAATAAAAACTAAAATAAAACTAACATTCTCCGGAAACACGTTTACAAATTTTACAAATCATCGATCCTCGGGTGATGTTTCCAATATTGTGGCGACATAATCGCTCAGCAGTGTTGATAATTCAGGCAGAATTAGACCGTTTCACACCACGATAATCTATAATACGCTTTCTCTGACGAAGTTGCTGTTGCTGCGGTGGAATAGAGTATCGAAAAAGACCCGAATGAGACCATTCGATATCGCGCGCAATAATTGAAACTGTGCCCATCCACTTCATGAAGGTGTTGAGGAAAGATCATTCTTTGAGAGCTTACAAAATGCAAATTGTGCAAAAATTGGAGCCGAACGTCCTTCAAGCGCTACATCCACAAAAAGTCGCTGTTCACTGTTTGGCGTGCTTTATGAACAGAGGGTATCATGGCCTGTATTTCTTCAAAAATGAAGACGAACGTAAAGTTACATTGAGCGACGAAAGTTTTACAGCCGTGTTTATACAGACTTTTTGTTGCTTTAATTGGAGAGTATTGATGTGGACGATCTTTCATTCTAACAAGACGGCGCTGCCTGACACACAGCCATCGAAACAACCAATTTATTTAAAGAAACTTTTAAGGATCCCATTATCTTGCACCTTGGGTCGGTACCTTATATTACTTGAAAGAGAATTTTAGGCTCATCATTACCGAATTCCTGGAAAAGGTTGTAAACAATTTGCAAAACTTTAACTTTATTATGAAGCAAAAGCTTTGCCCATAGCACTAAATTATATGCCCTTTATTTCATCTTGAAAGCAGCATGCCTAAAAAACCCTTTATAAACGCATGCCACATATGGAAAAAAAAGTTCGCTCCAATATTAAACAAAGCTCGAAGCACATGTTTCAAATATTCGAACTGCGATAATTGAAAAACTAAAATATTTTTTAAAAAGCTTGAGCAATCCCTGCTGGAAACAATTGCTACATAAAATAGGTCCTCTTTAAGCACTGAAACCATAAATTTAATAACTAATTAAGCAATTTAAGTCATTCCAATAAATTTTGAGAGTTATATTTTAAACTCAAGTTCTGCACCTCCAAAAACCGCTTTATGTGTGCTTTATGGATATGCATGGCAGCCTGGAAACCGATGAATAAGGGGCACAACCAGAGCATCTCTGTATCTGGCGTGAAGATATGAAGTAAGCGAGGAAGGTCTCTAGAACACAGGAATATGCATATTTGACTGGAACTAACAACCTTCTAACTATGTATAGTATGTAGTACAGGAAGTAATACATATATCATAGGAGCAGTTGGATACACCCAATCAAACTTACAGAATACTGCCACCCTTTGGAGAAAATGGTTTTTGGCAACTGTGGGAACTGTAATCAAGAGTATTCTCTATGTGTTAAGCGATCAGTAGGGTAATCTGGCCTGTTTTTTGACATTTTTGTCTCATAGAAATTTTTATTCTACAATAGGACTTTTTTCACATATCATGAGGTATGTATGTATATCGTGGAGTGTATACTAGAAATAGCTGGGTGAATGAGATGCGTTTTTTCACCGCCGAGCACGATTTCTTCTATTTAGATCATCTGAAACACAAAAACCTAATTTATTCTTAAAAGTACGTGAATGGTTATCGTACTAGAATCATGAAAAAATTTTGATAAATAAATTTTTTTTTTTGTTTTTTAATTTTTTCCCATGTTTTTTTACATAAATTTTGTCATAACATTGTCAGTAAATTTCAAAAAATTATTAATCTAGTAGGCACGATAGCCAGGCGTTTGTGAACATTAAAAAAAAATAAGTAAATCGGTTGAGTATTTCGACCGGAATCATGTCCGCCAGTTTGAAAAGGTGTGGTTTGAGAAACACGCGTTTAAAGTTTGAGGTATTGTTATTTTCGGGCCTTTTTTGAAACCTTCCAACAGTAAAGTGGGTTTCTACATTAATTCTAAGGGTAAAAGAAGAAAGAAAATGAAAAAAAAATTTAAAAACAAGAAAAAACGTTAACTTCGATTGCAACGAAGCTAAATACCCTTCACCGGTGCATTTTTGTTAGAAACTGTGTGTCCAGCTATAGTAACCCGTTCTGAACAAGTTTTTTGGAGATTACATTGTTGCCTTAGAAAATAGTATATACCAAATTTCGTGAATATATCTTGTCAAATGTGAAAGTTGTCCATACAAGAACTTGATTCCGATCGTTCAGTTTGTATGGTAGCTTTATGCTATAGTTAACCGATCTGAACAATTTTCTCGGATATTACATTTTTGCCCTAGAAAATAATCTATACCAAATTTGGTGAAGATACATTGTCAAATGCGAAAGTTTTCCATATGATAACTTGATTCCGATCGTTCAGTTTATATGGCAGCTATATGTTATAGTGGTCCGATATCGGCCGTTCCGACAAATGAGCAGCTTCTTGAAGAGAAAATGACGTTTGCAAAATTTCAAAAGGATATCTTAAAAACTGAGGGACTAGTTCGTATATATACAGACAGACGGACAGACAGTTGGACATGGCTAAATCGACTCTGCTCAACATACTGATCACAGTACAAACATCGTGACAAACTTAATATACCCTGTTCAGGGTATAAAAAATTACTCTACTGACCCCTTAAATGCTACTAGCTTGCCTTATAATCAAGCCAACTAAGAACAAACTTTTACTTTTCGAAAGTTTGGAAGGCTAGTCTTTGATCTACCAAGAAACTTTATACAGAAAATGGTCGCAATGCATAAACACAAAAATGTGTTTTGTAAAGGTTAATTTGAGCTAATAATTACTTAAATAAGAATTCGAGGGCTTATCTGATCATCTCCATAAAATGCAACATTTTATTAACAATAACGCCCTCTTTTGGACAGTTTTAGTAAAGATGTTGCTTAGGCGACATCTAACGTATACAACTCGTTAGCAGAAAACGAAAGGTTAGAATCTTCGATAAGTACTATGTCCGCTAAACAGTGTTGCAAATACACTTGAAAGCGCCCAAAAGGGGATTTTTATTTTCGCACAAGAGGTAGAATAATAAATTTTCTCAAAAATTGGTTCGTAATATATGATATATGAGAAAATAAATTTTTGAAAAATAGTTCATAATATCTTCGGGATTTACTTCAAATATGATCGAAAATGTTTTAAGGTGGATGCTAATGTATTCATTAATTATTGGTTATTTATTTATTTTAAGCCTTTTATAAAATATTCTGAAAGCGATGAAAATGTTAAAATTTGAATTTTATTTATATACATTTCAATATACTTTTTATACAGTTAGGGCCATTTTCTCAATGTCTGGATAGCAGTCATCTAACACTTAACTTGTGGTTAAAAAATGGTTCTTTACCGAAAGAAGGAGTTTTGGTTAAGTTAACCAGTAGTTAACTGATAGTTCGCTGCTAATTAGACATTGCGGAAACGGTCCTTACCATTTAAAGAAAATTTTGCCTTCGAAGCATCACTTTTTTATTCGCAAACAATAGAACTTTTATTACTTATAACTCATACAGGCATATGGTACTCACATACCTATATAATTAATTATATACATATTGATGCTCACTTTCGATAAGCGAAGCACCATGACTCATATTTGACTTTAACCATTAATAACAACAACTAGAGACTTTCAAAATATTTAAACTTCTTCCAGCTCTTGCGAAAATTCTATTTTAGGCCTCAGTAAGATAATTTTTGGCGCCAACACTCATACACGCACACACATGTACTATATATTCTCCATATGTCGCGTTGCTAATTTGGCGCCGTGAGCCCCAAGCGCCTCTTTAGCTCAGTGGCAGAGCACTGGTCTTGTAAACCAGGGGTCGTGAGTTCAATCCTCACAGGAGGCATTAACAAATGCAGAATTGTTTTTTATGGGCAGCTTATTTTATACACAACTCACGTGTATGTATATTTGGAGAAATTATGGGTAATGAAGAGTTGAAGATTTATGCTTAAATGGAAAATAATTAAAAAAAGTGTATTTGTACAAGTGAAATTAAATGTTCTATTCATAAAAATAATTCTAAAAATAAAATTTCATCCATAATATGGAAGTTGGACTAACAACTGTCAGAGTTTGGTTAACTGACTGCGATCTTCCCACTTCCAATTTTGAAATTGAAATTTAGAAAAAAAAAATTTCAGTTGTTTATAAAATATGTAAATATATGGGTTCATTAAGTGGCAAATTTTACTTCGGCATATTTTGATGCTAATGCATACTCCATTCAATATGAGTTACCTACCAACTACCCTATCCCTCCAAACACATGTCATATGCAGACACTTTGATTTATGCTTATTATTACTGCACGCATTTTAATATTTTTCGCGATTTTTGCAATACACGCTCTTCCATTGTACTGATCACTTAGCAACCCTTCTGCTTTACAACAATATAAAGGCGACAATAATGGTAAGAGGGTTGCAAACATTTAGATTAATTACGCGCATTTTGACTTTTGAATAATAAATTGAAAATCTCATTAATGAGGCTATTATTTGGCAAAGGATTTAGCATTACTAAGCAGTTAAAAATCATAATAAAAAATTCATAAATAATCTTGAAAAGAAATGCATATTGTTGAAATGGCATTCGTAGTCAATATTTTGTGCCATATTAGACATGCATTCATACACATATATGTATATATAATATGGATCAAAAACCCTATTAGATTAAATGTAAATTAGTAAATGAATTTTCTTATATCCATGCCTCCTGTGAGGATTGAACTCACGACCCCTGGTTTACAAGACCAGTGCTCTGCCACTGAGCTAAAGAGGCTCACAATATTTGCGAAAAATATTTTTCATAATATTTTGAAATTTTAGCAAATAAAAGTGTAGCTTAGAACATAAATTTAGTAAATAAACGAAAAGCTAGACCACTGTTTATCAAAATTCATTAAATGAAAAACATTGTTATGGTCTGATAACGTCAAAAACATGTGTTTCGTTTGAAAGTATAAAAAGAAATGTGGAAGATAAAGAGTGAGGGAGAATTACTATTATTATTTTCCACAGTCATTTGGGAGTGGAGAAGCACATTAATATCCTAAGAAAAATATAGTTTCTTCCTAAATTCAAGCAGAAAGTGTACAGAGAAGACGAATCATAATATTAGGCAATTTATGTAGTTCCGAAATTGACAATTTTTAATTACAAGTAGGTTAGGTTAGATGATTGATCAAAGATCACATTTGGACTACTATATGGTAGTCCTTTGTGAGGCCATAGAAAATAAGAACTCCTGCGTTCAAACTTATAAATTAGCAAAACGCTTAGTAGCCAATACAAATTTGCACAGACGTTTATTTTCCATTTCCGCCAGTTCGGTAGGATGTTTGAAGGTATGCGTGCCCTAGTGTTTAAGGCTTGACCTCCCAAACCCGGGAAAGACAAGAAGGAAGTATTGAGTTGTTTCAACCTCGCTCTCTTCGTCTGGTTAGATTCGCAGCCTTACTGCCTGACCGCCAATAGCGCAATGGCTCGTTAAAAGCCCCAAAAACTAGGGGGAGGCTAGCCTTACTGAGGAAAAATAGATCACTTGCGATCTTAATAATTACACGTAAAAAAATGTCTTTAATGTTGTTTGACGAAAAATTGTTACATAAATTTCTACAAACAATTGAAACTTGGCACAGAAATTAAGTGCAGGGGATACAAATTTGGAAGTAACGTTTAACTTTGCCCTGTACTACTATATAAAACAAGTGTAAGTCGAACTCGCATTAGAGCGGAAGAAAACATTCAAAAAACCCGCTGAGTTTGTAATCTTGGTCGTGCTTAGAGCTGGATATGTACCATATGCTTCCGTACCTTTATACTTTTGCAAACTGTTGCTGCAGAGTAGAATATTGATAGTCGAAAAAGTTTTTTCGTATTTTGTCCAGAGATGTTGTTGCAGTTGTTAATCTCCGGTTTTAGACCATTTAATAAAGGTTGACTACAAAAAGAAGCTCGATGTTTGGGTACCACATAAATTGTCTGTGGAAAATTTAATGGACCGAATTAACATCTGTGATTCTTTGCTGAAACGAAATGAAATCGAACCATTTCTGAAACGAACGGTAACAGGAGACGAAATCGGATAACAACCACGCCTACTTCCCATATAAAGCAATTTTAATTTCCACTTGATTTTCAGTTCACTTTCCAGTACACAAATCAAGAACCAATTAATATAACGGGATAAAACTTTGCACGAATAATGCCTTTAATGAAATGTTCAAATCCAACAAAAACCCTTCGATCCCCTAGGTACCGAATATTTGGACCCCGGTACCTACAGTTGACTTTTGATTGAAAATAGCGGTCAATGTATGGGATATATAACTGAAATTAATTATAATGGTATGTCTGTATGTCAATGGGTTGAATCTTCCCAATACTTCCTTTACCCCTCATAAACTTAATATAAAGATTTTCGAACTTCCGGGTGACTTTTTACCGCATATACCAATATGTGAGTTATTCCAATGAAAATATGAGAGCGTGTTTTACTCATAACAGTATATTTGTGCCTAAAATAGATAAATTTGAGCGAAAACTTGGCCTAGCCAATTCATAACAAATATCAGAATTTTCGCATATCTGGCTGACTTTACCCTACGAGTATATGATTTGTTTTGCACTTTAAAGTATTCTTGCAAGTTGCTAGCCGATCTTAGCCCTTCTTTACTTGTTTTTTTATTAATTTAAGCAGTATGTGCAATTTTGAAAAAGTTAAAATCGTTATACTTTTATTAAACAAATAAAATAATAAATTTAATATAATATTTAATAAATTTAAGCACCCAGAAGCACTAATTAATTTTTGCTATATATTTTTTAAAACAAACTTTGAAACTTTTAATAATTTTTAGTCATATGACTCAATTACACCATCCACATCAACTCGCTTTACACCATCAGTTTCCCAACGGGTTTGTATTTCATAAGATCCTGCGGGCAGTGGTATAAAACTGGAGAATTTATCATCGATAAAATATCGATTCAAAATAATATCGTGCTGGAGGAAAAGTAATTAAAAGTTCGAGTTTTTGAATAAGATCGATGAAATGTTCCCAATACCTACATCATAAGGACAAGTGTGATTTGCATTACTGTGAGTTTTAAGACCCGAAAATTGGTAGAATAAGTCAGCCAAGGGATTGCGACGTTTGTTGCGAAAGAAGGCGCAAGCGTCAATCCCAAATTCATAAATCGAACGGTTGCGATAGTCATTGCGCTTCTTCAGTTGCAAAACGATCTTGTAAGAGTTTCAAATTGGTTACTATATAAAACAAAAAATAAAAGTAAAATAATGTTACACTTATCAACACACCTTCACATTATCAATAGGCAATTGCAGCAACTTCACGTAAATCGTTAACTCATTGATGTTGCGTCTTACGGCTTTCAGACGACACGTTTTGAACTTGGCAAACGATTCGTTCACGGAACGGCATTTTATGTTTGTAAATTTAAATTTCTATTTGATGAAATGTCATATTATAACTGTATACAGCGTTGTGTGTGGCTTTGGAAACTTACAGCTTCTGCACATCCAATTATTATTGCAAGCAAGAAACTCGTTTTCGAAAATATCAGCATTTTGCGCACATTAGACTGACTTGAATGGATGATCCGACTCAAATGAGTTTTAAATGGTGTTTAATGCGCATACATACATACATATAAGTATTGATATTATCAGATATAAATAAATATTATGGCCGATGATTTAAATTATATAATAGTTCAATTAAAAGGCAATTTTTTTCCAAAATGTTTCTAATACTGGATCGCTGCACTCGTATTTGCATATACATACATATGTACGTATGATTAAGTCAGATCGAAAACGGGTGCTGAAAACACAATCAAATCAACTCAGCTGATCATACAGAATATTCGTGTTCGTGTCAAGTACCGACGAGCGTCAACTGATTCGACGTAACCCAAATAATCTATTGCGGTATGGCCGACTTCAGTTCAAATCAAATCATATCAACTACATATACATATTTCATCGACTCAGCGATGTAACGACTTATCTAGTCACAATGATTGTACAGGGTTTTCCAATAAGAGTTATATGATTTCCTAAATGAATAAAATCAAGTCACATGTCATAAATAGCACGAAGAGAGTCTGGCTTATTACTAAAAATCAATGACTTCAAGTAACCCCATAAAAAGTAGTCTAATGGTGTTGAATCACAACTACTTGGAGGCTATTCAATTTTACAATTTTTTGAAATCATCAAATCTCGAAACTTTTCCAAGCAAAATCAGCGAATTCACGACATTAAGGGTGGTCCAGTGGATTCGGGTCTTGAGTTAGAACAATTGTTTACGGATGCAAGTCCAAATCCTTTCTCAAAATACGCCAGGTTGTGGCTTGAAACGGTCCCAATTATTGAAAACGTCTTGGAATCTAAAGATTGCGGCCTTCAGCTACTTTTGGAACGGCAGCAATATTTGGATAATCGAAAAAGTCTTTTTATAGTCTATATTTTGAAATTTTTGTATAAAAAAGGGAAGAATGCCACTCAAGCCATCAATGAAATTTGTGAAGTTTACGGAGATGATGCTGTATGAGTTCGTGCAGAACAACAATGGTTCGCTTGCCTCAGTTCTGGAAATTTCGAGTGATGAAAGTTTTACACTGATTGAATAATGTGTCTAGCGGAAAAATGGCAAAAAGTGGTCGACCAAAATGGTACATATTTGTTTACTCATTTATTATTATAAATATTTATAAGAAAATAATAAGTTGATTTTGACTAGAAATGCGAAAAGACTTTTTCGACTACCTAATATTTTATAGGATATCCGACGTTTAATTCTGAGTGTTACAAACTTCGATCAAAAGTTGATATATCCTGATCAGAGTATGAAAAACTAGGTGATAATTTACTTGATAACCTATACGGATCCCAGGGACCCGATGCTTAACTATTTCAAACAAAGGACCAAAATTACTACTGCAGGAAGAATTTAATTGTTATTTAGTACCAGTTGTTTTAGATTCGTCAACTATTAGAGAATAGTGAATCAAACAAACTTTATCAGCTTTTCAAACAGATTGGGGGTAAAGATAGATTATTTAATAATATAATAAGTCTAATCTTTATTATTGGAAAACTTTAAAATATTCAGGTAATTTTGTTGTGCCTCCTGTGAGGATTGAACTCACGACCCCTGGTTTACAAGACCAGTGCTCTGCCACTGAGCTAAAGAGGCGCTTAAATAAGTTTAAATTAATAGTAAAATATTTAATCAATTAAAAAATCATTTGAAGTTCGAAGATGCTGAATTCAAGTACATAATTTTCTCGTTAAATTTAAAAAGAAGTTTCATATTCATATGACAATTTAATCTTTTTAAGTGAGAAGTGGAATTTAATGATTAATGTTTCATTATGTAGAGTGTATATTTGCAGATACGGAACCACCAATTGTTCCAGAACTTTTTTAAACAATACCGCCAAGTTAAGCGACGTGCTTTATTATGTATAACGAAGCTTTTGTTTAACTGTTTGCCCTGTAACTAACTATAAATGATCTTATAAAGATGATCTTAAAGGCTTAGTTGTTCTAAGGAACATCACTTAAAAAACAAAGACTCGCTGTGTTATGCCTCCTGTGAGGTTTGAACTCACGACCCCTGGTTTACGAGACCAGTGCTCTACCACTGAGCTAAAGAGGCTACTAAATATTACTCACCCATTTTGAAAGTTTTAAGAAATTAACTTCAACTTTGAGTATTTACATTTACAGTTATTTAGGTCAGTAATTTTACTGATATCTTGTACCATATGCTATGTATTTTGGGTACATAACAGAGAAGTGGGCTACTGACTCTCATAATTTAATTGAAACCAGGTACTAAGGGCTTGAAAGCATTGTGCTTCAAATACGGCGAATTTTGATATTAGTTGCTTATTAGATTTATAGTATACCGACAATCAAATGAATTTAATTAATAATCTAATTAGTTATAGATTACTTTTAACAAAAACTATATTGAGATTTGAAAGACTGACTTGATCTGTATATACCGGGAGACTGACTGTTGAAGCGTGATTTTGCAGAATGGTTGACACTTCACATTATATCGGATAAGTGTGAATTAACGGCGTGTCCAATTATGGAAACATGTCAAACACTATACCCAAGAAATATTTAGAAGACATTTCCAATATATAATAGATCGGACAAATTGCTTTAAAACAGGCACTTTATGCTATTAACAGAGGACCTGTAAACACTTTCAAAAACTTCAAGAAGTGTGGATACACAGTACATTACAGTGCCTTTCAAGCAGAAGTGGCACCATCAATATAGCAGCAAACGTACTTCTCCGAAGGGCCGTTCGTAGCTTCGATAACAGAGTTGTTATACAGGCCTTAAGCTCGCTGTCAGTCAGATCAAAGCTAGTCAAGCAGTGAATGACCTCACTAGCAGTAACATCGAGCTACTTCCATATTAAACTTGTCTGGGTGGGCATTAGATCTATAGATTGGCGTGAGCTCAGCAAGCGTTGGCTGCAGTCGGCCTTTTTACTTAATATAACCTGACGCAATCGAAGAACACGATTTGTAGTGGAAATTATAGCAGGAAATTATAGCAATATATATGTATAAACTCATATTTAAGCTCAAACCAGAACCCGTCAACCCGAATATAGTGCAACGGGTTCAACGATCTCCTCAAAATTAGACCCTGTTGAAATAGTGCGTCATGGAGATTTCGAAAACACCACCAACAATGTCAGCCTAGAAATCCAACGCAGGATTACTCTTGCCAACAGGTGCTACTTCGGACTAAGTAGGCAATTGAGAAGCAAAGTCCTCTCTCGTCAAACAAAAACTAAACTCTATAAGTCACTCATAATTCCCGTCCTGCTATATGGTGCAGAGGCTTGGACGATGGCAACAACTGATGAGTCGACGTTGCGAGTTTTCGAGAGAAAGGTTTTGCGAAAGATTTATGGTCCTTCGCGCTTTGACCACGACGAATATCGCATTGGATGGAATGAAGAACTGTGCGAGATATACGACGACATCGACATAGTTCAGCGAATTAAAAGACAGCGGCTACGCTGGCTAGGTCATGTTGTCCGAATGGACGAAAACACTCCACCTCCGAAAGTATTCGACGCAGCACCCGCTGGGGGAAGCAGAGGAAGAGGAAGACCTCCACTCCGTTGGAAGGACCAAGTGGAGAAGGACCTGGCCTCGCTTGGAGTATCCAATTCGCGCCACGTAGCGAAAAGAAGAAACGACTGGCACGCCGTTGTTAACTCGTCTATAATCGCGTCAGCGGTGTCTACGCCAAGTGGGAAGAGGAGATTTCGTAAAATAAAAAAAATAACTACACGAATTAATAACATTGCCGTTACTGTCTATTGAATCCAGTCGCCCTGTTTCATCCGTACCAATTCTTCAATAGCTTAGTTCTTAGCTAAGATTATACTAGGGGTAACACATCTCTTTGTGAATCACCTAAACAAAAATGGATGAAATCAATAAAAGTTAATGTTTATGACGGACTACTGGTTAAGCAAGGTGAGAGCTGAACTCTTGAGATTTCGTTTGTGTCTTTTAAAAATATTCGGCTAAACCATAAAGCAACTACCCATAAATGTTCTGTCAGTATACTACTAAAAATAGACGGATTGGCTCGAAAGTAAAGAGGCTTCAGACTCAATATATCTTAGGACCGTTCAGATCAAACTCGTCTGTTTTTTCTGTTTTCATCAAATGTTAGTGCGTATAAATGGTTGATGTAAAAAACATCAATAAAGGATGATATGCCTCCTGTGAGGATTGAACTCACGACCCCTGGTTTACAAGACCAGTGCTCTGCCACTGAGCTAAAGAGGCGCTCAAATACATTCATATTTATAAAACCTGGTTTGTTTCGTTATAGTAAAAACTTTCGAAAAAAAAAAAAAACTTATCACTTTTAACTACTTTAAAAGCAATTTCATGTACAATGCGATAGTGTCTTGTATGATATGTATGGCACATCTCGATGGCAAAATTCCAGCAAACTTTTTAGACAACATTCTAAAAAAAATGGCTTCTCACTGTTAGCTTCAAATATATAGAGAGAAAAGCACACTAGTCTTAAAAGCATTGAATCTTCCGTTATTTATTTATTTATTTAAAAATCACATGCCGACAGTCCATAAAATATTTCCTCATACTTCACAAGCATCTACATACGTACTTGTACATGTATGTATGTATATATCGATACTCTTAAATATACCCGATAGCAAATCTACACAATATCAAATTGCATTTCGCGTTCAATCTGTTGCATTCAAGTCATTCACATTGCACTGCTCTTGACTCTCCTGCGGCGCGTTGCTGCTTTGCATGTCGTGCATGGTGAATGGTCGGGGTATGCCCTCCTGTGACTCTCGTTTCGGTGTGCTCCATGTAAATTTGGAAAAGCTTACGTTTATTTTGCCACCACTTCGCATGCTCGCCCACGGCCGCACCGCTGGCGTGCCAATACGCTGTCCCGTTATGTTGGTGTTGTTGATGGTTGCCGGCGGCGTTGTTGACATTTGAGGTGTTGCCTGTGATTTCGTGTGTGTTTCCTTGCGAACACCTACCATCAACGCTTCGCGGCGCGCATTCTCCTGAAACTGCTTGACGCGCTCTCTCATTGCCGTTTCACGTTTTACCTCTTTGTCGATTTCTGTACGCCGCTTTTGCTCAAACCGCTCAACCACCAGCTTATCACGCTCTTTATTACGCTCCACAATTAAATCGGAAATCTCTAAACGCTTTTGCTTCAATTCGTCTTTGGAAAGCTTTTGAAATACCTCGGGCCAGATGCCTTTCTGCTTCTTAACGAGTACAATACGCGCTTCATTCTTGAAAATGCGACAAAAACTGGTCACCTCGTCGATCTCGTGCACCAGGTGTCGTTCGAAGAATATTGGTGGATTATTGAATTTGATATATTGTGACAATAGGATCACATCCGGTTTGCGCGTTATCAGCCGATTCAATTCGATAATTATTTTAATATCTTCTTCGGTTTGTGTTACTTGCACCATGACTGTTGGCTTGCAGACTGATTGTGTGCGGACCGCAAAGTTCGTCTTCTGTTGTTTCTCGGCAAATGTTGACCTCTGTCTGATCTAGGCGAAATCGAAGTGAATAGAAATTGTGTTTTCATTGATTGCTGTCGCTCGATTTTGATTTGTTTTTGACTTCCGTGTTTGTTTTATACATGAAAGAAATTGTATCAATATTTATTTACTTTTTCTTTCAATACCTGTCTACCGCATTCGATAGATTTATCGACCAAACAATACTACAGTTGATAGCTTGCTCGTCCTGCTTGGTCGCTTGAGCAGCGAAATGACGACCAACGCTTTGCATAAAAGTTTATGTAAGTAAACACTTACATACTTATAATAGTATAAACAAGGGGTGGTTCAACAATATACCCAAAAATTTAGAATATGAAGACATATTGCCAATATTTGGATGAGAGTTTTTTGAAGTTATTTTTAATTATAATTCAGTTTACAGTGATAAATTTTAACAGAAAATTACTTAGTTATACAAAAGTATTCTTAACCTCAACCATCAGGTTTAAATACATTTCCATCTCTTGAAGTGTCGGTGTACACGACATCTCCAATAAGCTTCGATATATCACAATCAAACTTGGTAAAAAGCCCCTTAGTAAAAAATGCTTGGCTTCAAATTTTGTATTTTCAAAGCAATCATTAAAGATCTTGCAAAAGTGTTTTGAGGTAAGTAGATTCCTCACGGTTATAGGCGAGTATTGAGTGACACAAAGCATTCAGTGAAGGTCGAGAAGTTTTCAAAAACTTTCCTCATGCGAGTTGTCCATCTTCCTTTATTAATTATGATAACATCGCGAAAGTTAAAGAAACTGTCCTTGAAAAACGTCATCAGAGAGGTAGTTGAAGATCGCAAAGTCTCTTTTGGATCGATACAACAGATTTTAGTTAACGTTTTGGGAAGGAAACTTGTCTACCATTAACAATATATAACGCATACCAAAAGGCATTAACGTTTAGCAAAAACGTCGTCGAGTTGAGAACGCAAAACTACATGCTTTCTTATTGCCGACGATGTGTGTGCTTAGGAATATGAATATGAAATGAACATTCTCATAAATGGGGCTCCAAAAATGAGCCGAAACCGAAAAGGAAATTCCTCAAGCGAGAGTCTGTGACGTCATCGACTTTGCATAGGTAGTGATTGTAGGGTAATTCATCTCAGGTTGAAAAATAGTCGAAATCAGACTAAAACTTTTGAAAGCATCACACATATGTCGACTTTAGTGCTTATGGCTGACTGAGAAATATTACTGAAATGCCAGCGAGTATTCTCTGCTGATAACAGTACGTTGTTGTATCGAAAATGGGTAACGTCAAGTAAATACTTTTAATAGCCCTCATATATCGGGTTGCCTTCTATACCATATATTGATCCATATGTAAGAAATCTTAATAAAATTCGGTGAGTTATGTTTCTAATTACAGGATATTATTGCGCTAAAATTGGACAATATTACTATTAGCCTCCGTTTACCAAATATAATAATTTTCATACAGCCGCTGGAATTTACACGTCACATATTGGTTAATCGGTGAGGTATCTTAATAAAATTTAGTGAACATATAAAACTGGGTATAAATTCATAGTTTTATGACCAAGTAAACTAAGTAGGCAATTGGAAAGTAAAGTTCTCTCTCCACGAACAAAGACCAAATTCACCAAGTCACTCATCATCCCCGTTCTTTTTTATGGTGTAGAAGCATGGAATACGACAACTTCTGAACAGACGGTGTTACAAGTTTTCAAGAGAAAGGTTCTGTGAAAGATTTATGGTCCTTTGTGTATTGGCAATGGCGAATACCGCAGTGACATAGTTCAGCGAATTAAGAGACAGCGGCTACGCTGGCTAGGTCGTGTGATCCGAATAGATGGAAACACTTCAGCTCTGAAAGTATTCGATGCAGTATCCGCCGGGTGAAACAGAGGAAGACCTATACTGGAAAGATCAGGTGGAAAAGTACAACACTTGTAGTCTACAATTGGTGCCAAACAGCGAAAATCAAAAACGACTGTCGCGCTGTTGTAAACATAAGCGGTGGCTACGTCAATAAAGAAGAATAAGAAACAGATGATATACCTGCGCTTTAACCCAAAACGTAAGAAAGAGTTTACTATTACACAAAATTTATACAACGGATTAAAAGTATTTTTAGTACCACCCTTTGAACAAGCAGTAAATACACAAATAACTGTCGATACATTGATATCAATGGTAATTGCAATACTGTGCCAAAAGTGTTATTTGCATAACTATGCTAATCAAACATTACCTTCTTGAACATTTCCTTTTGCAAGTCTTCTTACAATTGTGACCTGCGCGAAAAATAATTTTAATAGGATTTTTAGGTTCTAAAGTTTTTTGCTTCTAAGGTTGATCCTCAAGATGGCAATCTAACTTAGACTGCTGCTGACAACTTCTGTGTGAAGCTAGTAAATTTATGTTGTTAGATCTCACGCATCGATGAAGGATTTTGAACATATCACAAAACTGCCTAAGCATTATAATACTACTCTTACCAGTTTATGAGGAATGCAGCTGTGGCCTGCAAGGAGATTTAGCAGTAATTTTGCAAAGCCAAGTCAGTTAAAAAAGAAAGGGCATTTT
>CM050325.1:96007948-96044008 GCA_027475135.1 Bactrocera correcta
ATCAGAATGATCAATGCTGGCAGAACTATCTCAGCAGTTTAGACAAGGGTTGCAACATTGTGGATGTCATACCTTCCCTCATTAATGCGATTTAGGGGGATTTGAAATTATGCGCATCAACAGAGCGCTTATATACATCGTACTAATATTATAAAGAGGAAAGATTTGTACCTATTTTTGTATATTTGTAATGAATAGGCTCAAAAAGTACTGAGCCGATTTAAAAAATTCTTTCACCAATAGAATGCTACATTCTTCCAATTTGACATAGAATACATTTATTTTTGAAAAAAAAATTAGGGATCTTTGGTAAAATTTGAACAGTGTAACTGAAGGAGTAGAAAAATGAGTCTTAAAATGTCTTTCGTCGAATGCGCTGCCGAAACTATTAGCGATAGAACAAAATAATGTACAACAATATTGCAGAACATCATAATGTCTACAAAAAACTCGGCGGTAGCATATGTCCAACTATTGTAGTTATGTCACTACAACAACTTTTTTCATTTTAAAGATTAATGAAAATGCTAACCAAATTCAAACCATGCTATTTATGTGTTTATATTAATCCTTTTCCAAAAAAATTATTCTATTGTCAATACCATTTAACTACCTATAAAATAGTTTTTAAATTGGACTTTCCATTCAAAAGATATTACGAACTAAAAAATTCATCATTATATCATTAGTCTGACCGAGGTTCAAAACAAATAATATAAATTTGCCTTAAGTCCATGAGTACCACTGAACAAAATAAATTGTCGTCGGACGATATTGATATACTCGTATATCTAGGGGCTAGGTTATGGTGTTTTTTTTCGAAGGGAGAATCTTTCATAGATATCGTCAGTCCTAGACGGCATGCACGATTTATACTGCACGCTAAGGGTACACCTCTTTCGGGACCACGCTTAGTATGGATGACCGTGTTGAACTTGCGTAACAGTACGCCTACGTACTAAACCCTAACTCCGACTGCATTTCACTGATCCTGCAGGACTGCCGTTAGGCATTTTTTCGCAGGACCAGGCTCAGCCAAAATTGGCTCTTCGTGGACGCCTTTCTGGACTATTCTTCTCTAACTCTTCTGCTATCGCTACTTCGTTGCCTTTCCTTTTTTCTTAGTTCTTGCAGGGCAATTGCGGACCAATTCTTCACTTTACTCCACACGATTTTGCTTTTTATCATGTAGTGCACGATATTCTCTGGAGTCACACGTTCGTTGATAATAATTTCTACGTCTTTTCTTTCTGCTTCGAATTTCAGGCAGTGAGAGAAAATATGTTCTGCGTTTTCGCTGCTATTGCCGCAGAATGAACATTCTGTTCCACTATCGTGACTGTATTTGTACAGGTACTCTCGAAAGCATCCGTGTCCGGTCAGGAATTGCGTCAGGTAGTAATCAGAACCGCTGTTCTTCCTCTCCACCTATATTTTCACGTTTCTGATTAGCTTATATGTCCACCTTCCATTTTTTGCTATGTCCTAGCGACTCTGCCAATCACATAAGCTTTCCTCCCTTTCCTTATTTCGCTCCGCTGCTGTAAGACGCCTCCTTGCGCTTCTTGATTTTTCGTAGACTCTTTTGAGCTCTAACGCCGTTATGTCCGGTGGTATGATGCCCGATATAACCCCGGCCGCCTCGTGTGACACTGTGCGGAATCCACAAATAACTCTTATTGCATTAAGCGGAGTCAGAGATCTTGCTTTCTTCGCGTATGTTTTATTATGCATTGCTGGTCCCCATATTGGCGCCGCATACATTAGTACGATTGACTCACTTTAGCCAAGAGTGCTCGCTTGCCCTGGCTTGGTCCTCCAATATTAGCCATCATCCTGGATATCGTCACCGTTATTCGCGTCGCTTTTGCACATGCTTTTTCAATGTGTGTGTAATAATTAAGCCGCGTGTCTATTACAACGCCTAGGTATTTTAACGACTGCTGAGTCGTTATGCTATGTATGGTCATCAATATTAAAAGTAGCATTTTCTATTTTTTTCTGCTGGTAATTAGCACTGCTTCCGTTTTTTGGGCTGCTAGTTGGAGCTTTTTTGTCGTGAGCCAGCTCTTTATTTTCACATAAGCTTCCTACTTGACTGATTTCTTTATCTACCACCGTTACCGCAATGTCATCGGCGTACCCGATAATTTGGACCCCTCTTTCTAATGGCAGTCGAAGCACTCCGTCATATAACACGTTCCACAGCAGTGGACCTAGCCTTGGGGTACCCCTCCCGTCACCCTGTACTGCTTCGGTCCCCAATCTGTATCGTAGAGTAGCAGCTTATTCGAAAGGTATTTGGAGATAATTCTCAACAGATACTTCGGTGTTCCTTTGCATTTGAGAGCGCTCATTATGTATGGTCAATACGCAGAATTAAACGCATATTTAACGTCAAGCGTTACGACTGCACAGTATTCTTTCGTACCATACAACCACCTCGTTCCTTCGATGGCTTTGCTTGCCACATTTGTCACTTTTGTGATCGCATCGATGGTTGATCTGTGCTTACGAAAACCAAATTGGTTTCCGGCGAGCCCTGGATATTCTTGCTCCAGATGCTTCTCCAGACGTACGCATATTATTCTCTCCAAGACCTTTCCAAGCGTGTCTAGCATGCAGAGAGGGCGGTACAAGCTTGGTTCTCCAGCGGGTTTGTTTGGTTTCTGCAAAAGCACTAGGCGCTGTTTCTTCCATATTTTTGGAAAGACATCTGCTTGCAAACAGCGGGTAAAGAGCTGTGAGAAGGGGCTCGTTTTGTGTGTTACAGCCGTTTTTAGCGCCTTGTTGAGGATTCCGCCTAGACCCGGTGTTTTGGTATTTCCAAACCTTTTGGCTGCATCTATCACCTCATCGTCGGTGACCGATGGTGTAATAGACGCACTTATATCTGGTAATACAGATCCATCGTTCCTCTGCGTAGGGAAAAGGATTTCCACGATGTTTTTCAATAGGGTGGAACAGGTTGGTGCTCTCCCTTTGCTTCCTTTGAGTTTTGTCATCACTATTCTGTACGCATCGCCCCATGGATTCTCATCGGCATTTTCTCAGAGCTCTTTGAAACAGGAGAGTTTGCTTCTTTTGATTGCTTTCTTGAGCTCACGGCGTTTCCTTTTAAAACTTTCGCGCAGGTTTTCGTATTCTGGTGAACTTCGTTTTCTCTGGCACGAGCGCCTGGCTTTGTTGCAGTCAGTTCTCAGGCTGTCGATTGCACTATTCCACCAGTATGCAGGCTGTCTATAAGCGTTAGCGCCTTATTTTTTCCTGCACATTGCAGCGTCACATGCTTTGCTGACATGCCTCACTAATATCTCCGCCTGTCGTTCTATATCTTCTACATTTGTGATGTTGTCATCTAGCATAAGTCGAAAGAGATTTTCGTCGAACGTTTCTGCTTTCCATCCTTTTGTCTGTACCATCTTTGTATGAGCGTATGTTCCACTCCTGTCTTTTCCGATCTCCATTATAATGGATAGGTGATCACTATGCGTATAGAGATCAGAAACTTCCCAGCATGTTGATCGTACCAACGGGCTACTAACAAACGTGATGTCAATCACGGATCCACAGCCTTTTTTTCGAAAGTGTTTCTATTTTGCTATGGTGTGCAGTTACTTTCAGTTTGAGCTCCGGACTATTTAGGTCAGAAATTTGCACCAAGAAGCTGCTCATTTGTCGAAACCGCCGATATGGGATCACTATAACTGTCATACGAACTGAACAATCTATATCAAGTGTTTGTAAAAAGCACTTCTTTATTTAACGAGATATCTTCAAGAAATATAGCATGGCTGATTCCCAAAACCAATGGTGCAGTCTCCGAATAAATTGTTCCGATAAAATCACTAAAGAATAAAGCTGCTACACAAACTGACCGACCAAAACCAAGTTTTTCTATGGAAACTAATTTTTTATGAATAATATAATAGCTTCTATTCAACCGAACGTAAGGTTTTTTCTTATTTTGTTATACTTCATGAGGTAAAAATTTAATCGTGGAACAGTTGGTCGTAAAAATTGTTTATGTGCAAGAAGGTCAATGCCATCAGCAGAGTCAAACACAGCTATATAAATAAATATATACAATATATATGGAACTATGTACATTTGTACCATATATTGTATGTATGTACGTATACTCATTAATAAACTTAAAGCACACTTTTGACAACATCAACTGTAATATTTTACGAAACTGACGTGAGTTTCACTTTGATGTGTTGATCGGTAATTTTGTTGAACTCTTCAAAACTTCCCCTCTGAATTCGTCTTCCTTACTAAAGTCAGCCGCTAGATTTTCATGCTAACTCGACGCACATGACGAAAATTAAACACCACTTGCTGACGCTCCGCATTTTACACCCTCAATTTAAATAGATTTCAAGCGAGAGACACTCGCATTTACATATTTATTCTCTAACCATAAGTGAATGTGTGCGTAAACACGTCAGTTGAAACCGAAATTGAAATGAACTCAATTCCGCATAAAAGGCACAGCAGCAGCAGTAACGAAAACAACGACAACAAACTTACAATTAAATATAACAAAATAATAGAACAGACGTACAAAAGTCACATGCAACTTAACGTGTCAAGCGACAGCAATAACAAGCAGGAGAAGCAGCGAAGTTGGGTTCAACGCTGGGTGTACTGTGTAGAAGATCAAGAGGGGCGCACTGTAGGCTGCGCGAATAGGCAACAGGAGGCAGTTTGCAGCAGGCAGCAACCACAAGCCAACGACAGGCCGTAGCTCCTGTATTGCGCCACAATAGTGGCAGACAGCTGCAGCTGCCCCGTTAACCACTAGCTGCCGCGCTGGTTGCCCCAACTTGTTGCACGATTGCCCCCACAGTCAAAGACACGTAGCGGTTCTCAATGTATGTATGTATGAATGTACATATATACATATGTACGTGCCACATGCAAAATTCTGCTCAGACAGCGCTGCACTGCAGCAGCAGCACATGTGACTACGGCTGCCCATATGTGTGTATTTTATATGTGTGCGTGTGTATATGTAACATTGCAACTGCATACAATTCTTATACAATGGTACAGCCCAACCCCCAGCCCTTTGCGGCTTCTACACCACTCTTTCAACAGTCGGCATTGCTTTTTTGGCATTCTACCGGGTACTTAGGCACAGCCGGGGCAGCAACACATTTCAACACTTCGAGCGCCATAAGAAGCCCCCCAGCAAGACGAACGCTCAAAGCAATAAACAAAAGTAAAAAAAAACTGCCTGCTGCTTGAGGTGGCTGGTCGGCTCCATTGCTGCTGTATTGAAAGTCCTACGTGCAGAGACGAAGCATGATGAGCGGAGGTGAAGAGAATTAGGTGGTGGCTCGAGTTGAAGTGACGGTGGTTTCAGCAGTAGCAAATGCAATGCCAATGTGCTCGCTCGCAACGTGCCACAAAATGTTTACCTTCAAAGTATGCGTATGGCATATGTGTATGTATGTATATGCGTATGCATGTACAGGGTTGAGCTCAAATTAATTTATATGTAGGTAATAGTTTACTGTGGACAAATATTGAAAAAGTCATACATTTCTTCACACAAATACATGCATTTACTTATCTGATTACGCACACACATTTGCCTTACAATGCCAGCCTGCAGGAAACTTATTCATGCTGGCATCTTCTGCTGCACATCTTTTATGAGCGCTGCCGCTTGCCCTCAAGAAAACACTCATGCATATGTATGCATTGACACCCATACATATGTATGTACATACATGCATACTGACGTATTTAACGGTTGTAGTTTTCGCATACGGTCTTCCATCTTGCGCCTCTGCTGTCTACTTGCCCAACCGTTCCGCTGCCTTTTGGTCGGAGAAGCTGTTAAATTCATTTGTATGATTTTGTAAAAGTAACTATAAATCCATGTATGCTGTGCGTTGCTTGCAGTTGCATTTGTGGCGACTTCAGTTTCCACCGTCGCTTCTGTCATTGCTAAGGTAAAATGGCGCCTGACTGCTGCAACAGTCTACCGCCGACGCTACTGACTTCACCGCTAATGCAATGCGGCAACGCGTTTTTGAACTGATGAATGTGTCAACAATATGTCATTGCTAGCAACTTATGCGCCAAGAGTTCCAATTCCCCGAGCTCTAATTGCCATTCATATTATGTTAGCGTTTTACAAGCTGTAAGTTCCAGCTATAAACAAAGTGTAAATGTCTGAAAGCATTGTCGAGCATGAGAAGCTAACGGGAAAATGCTCCATGGAACTGAATACAGCAACTCATATTTTATATGCGCTCCTAGCATAAGTAGGTTAAATAAGAGTGATATACTAAACAGAGCGACAGACTTCAAGTGACATCTGTCAAATAGTAGAATACACACGTTCTTATGAACACAGTTATTTACACAGCTGCACGACAGCAGGCTTTCAGTTGTCGCTCTCGCTAAATTAAAAATATTTCTATTTTTGCCAACGACAGTAAAGAGGAGTAGTAAAATTATTCAAAGATCTAACAAACCTGACGCTATTTTACAAAGAGGAGCATAAAATAGCTCTGTTAAATCATTTGTAATAACAATTGATAATATAAAACAAATAAATTTACCTATTTAATTATTTTTTGCATCAAAAATTTCACTTTGAAGCAAATATTAAAATTTCATTAAAGTGAAAAATACTGGTATTAGTATGGCAACAGCGAAATTGTACATTGAAAATGGACAAACGACGAAATTGTGTACATCAGCTGTTTGATATGTCGCTGCCGACTTTCAAATGTTCATGCAGCAGGCTTCAAGACGCAATTGCAGCTCACTGTCGTGAAGTCATGTCGTGTCGCTCTCTATGTGTTCACCACATGATGCGTTAAAGAGCGACAAGAGAAAACTCTTCAAATATCAGAAGCAAAAAATCCTCATCAAATCCTAGTATGTTAATTTTTACTGAGTTTGTTTATACAATTTCTCAAATTTTCTACAATTTTTCGTTTAGCTACCTGTATGACAGGTAATGTAAGGGTGGGAAATTAATGGTTTGAAACAATTCCGCTAAGAAAAGCTACGGAAAGAAGAGATATCTTCAGATAAATAAAACATATTATTCTATCGACAGAAAATAATTTACCAATAAGGGATTTTAGAAATACCGACGGAGAAATATATACATAAGTACATACATGTAAATCAATTTGTCAAAATGAAAAGCAAAAACAGAAACAATTTAAGATAGTTTCAAATTAAATTATTAAAATGATATTAGTAGAAGGCACCAAGTAAGCTTTTAAATTAAGAAATCCATTTAATTCAAAAAGTATTGAATAGTGTTCAGATGGGACCCAGCTTGAAGCGAAATAAACCTGATAATGGTCAAAGGGTGGCGCTTGCGATTAGGCGCTCTTTCGACTATCATTTATGTATTATGGTAATACATACTTATACATATGTATCTTAGTAAGTGATTTGAACCCTAGTACTCCGTCAGTACTGCAAAATACATCGGATCAGTTGCCAGTTGCTGAATGTGAAAGACTTTTTTTAGCATGTCAAAAGTATTTCTTCCCAAGATGGCTCTAAATCAAGAAAAATCACTAAAGCAATTGTGAAATACACATAACGGGTGGGCCATCTAACGTTTTGAATTTGAATTATCTATATTTCGACATTGGAAACGTCAAATACCTTTCGGAAAGTGACAAATATTCAGTAAAAAGTCTAAAATTTACGAAATGGGTCGCTATTCACTAGAAGAAAACTGGGAAATATTGGCAAAACAAACCGAGGATGGTCAATTTAACCGAAAAATCCTTTTTTCGGACGAGGCTCATTTCCACCTAGATTGTTACGTTAACAAGCAGAATTGTCGCATTTGGGGCACAGGATGGCGCTACGTGCCATACAGCAAACGCTACACTCAATCTTTACGCCCTATCTTGGAAAATCGCATAATCAGCAAAAGAGATGATGTGAATTGGCCTCCCAGAAGCTGCCATTCAACTCCGTTGGACTATTTTCTGTGGGAAGCTGTTAAAGATAAATGTTACGCCAACCATCCAGAAACAATTCAAGATCTAAAGTACGAGATTCAAGCTGCTGTAGCTGTCATAAGGCCTGAAACCATCGAAAAGGACTCCAAAATTGGGTGGATCGGATAAGCTGCTGTAAACTCAGCCGTGGTGGTGATTTGTCCGAAATTGTTTTTCACAAATAAATTTCATAAAACAAACTTTTAAATAATTTGAAAAATATCAAGCCGTTTCTTTATTGACTTTTTAAATTTAAAATTTTATATGGCCCACCCCTTATTATAGTGGACAACAAGCCTTTTTCCATGGTGGAAGGAAAAGGATTTCTTTTTTTTAAAGATCCAAAGATCTTTTTAAAGAACAATAAAATTACGTGTGTATGAAAAATATGAAGCGCTGTTTTCAATCCATGCTGAAATTAAATAGAAGCTTGTTTGGCGAAAAAAAATAATACCCAGCTTCGCACACACCCTTAATTTGATTGTATCAATCAATAGATAAGTTCACGGAAGTATCACCTTGATCACTAAGGTGCGAGACATTGTTAAATTTATTAAAAGAAGTGTTAAAGCCAGTGATAAATTTCGGATTAAACAAATAAACGCCGGGACCTCTATAAGTAATACCAAGAAAATGATTCTTGACTTAATAACTCGATGGAATTCATGTTTTTATATTATATGTTAGAGAGATTTGTCCAGTTAGCTCATATTTTAAGTAAAGTACTGCCAGAAGCACTCTATATGGTTAATGCCCGAGTTGAACAAAATTAAGGAGGTGATTGACTTATTAAAGTGTTTTAAAATTGTGACCAGGGAGATTTCCGCGGATACCTGCGTTAGTAAGGTTATAAATTTAATAGGTTGTTTAACTGACGCTCGGACAAAAATTTCAACCCAAAATGCTATTGTAAGGGATTTAAAATGTGAACTGCAAAGGAACATAAATAAAATATTTGACAAACTTTAACTCAATTCAATTCTGGTGTTGGCTACTGTATTGGATCCGAAATTGAAATTACTGCAAAGATGCTCTGGCTGAAAACAAAACAGTTTTGTATTTAAATAGTTTCATAAAAGATGCAAATAATGGCGTAGCTACAACTTCGGGCGCCCGGGGCCAAGGATGTTCTGTCGCCCCCCTTTATCTACCTACCTACAAGTTTCATAAGGTGGTTCGAACAAAAGTGGATTTTGACAAAATATCTTCGATATTAAGTATATAAAATTTAGCAACTAGAAGCCACGCAAATTCTGAAGTTCCAAAATTCTCACAATACGGTTTTTGAGGAAATTGATAGTAAATTTACAAGACATCTTATTAAAAGCCATAGAAAGAACCCATTTTCGCCCTATATCTTATACACTTTCGACACAATTTGCAGGAATTTTTGCGCGAATTGGAATTTTTAAATACCATTTTTGAAAATTTGGAGAAATAAAAGTATTTGTTACACTCAAAGCATAGGGTAATTGTGAGAGTGACACGCCGTCAAAGCTAGAAAATTGCATCTTTAAGTTCTATCACTATTTTTAAGAAAGATATAAGCCAAAAGATATAAGACAAATTCAAAAACTGAGGAGTATTCGAGTAAAAATTAATATTTTTCATTGTTATTCAGATTATTACATTGTGAGTGTACAACTCTTTATCTTTTATAATAAATTTCATACAAAATTTTTTTTTTTAATATTTTTTTGAATATAAAAAAACAGCGAAGATCGTTTTGCTGCCCCCAAGACGTTGCGCCCGGGGCGACGGTCCACTAGCTACGCCACTGAATGGCGTTAGTACGTCAGAATCTTCGGATAAGTGTGTAGCAGAAACTCCTTTGATATTTGGAGCCATCATAAACAGTTGGCCCACCAAAATATGAAATGTTTCCATACTTTAAGCTAAGAATAATTATTATACATTTTTTTAAAACAATATAACTTGTACGCTAATATTTACTTACTTATTATGTTGCATATGATTTGCTTATAGTTTTTTTAATCATTTTACCACAGCTTGCAATTCCTCGCCTAATTTCTAAATAATACAAATTCCTCGCCTAATTTCTAGATAATACTTTCTACTTCTCAGATGATCAGTGGTTTACCCATAGTATGTATGTATGCATGTATAATGCTCTTCAATTAAAATGTCATAATATTTTTCCGCCTAAGTTACAATGTGATAATCATTTACATACATGTCTACTATTTATTTCATGTGCCACCTTCAACGCCACAATGCCACTATAGCGTATTTAAATAATTGTAAATATGTATGTAGACATACATACTTATGTACAAACACACAAATCCAATGCCACCGTTGCTATCCAGCGATGTTGTCTTGTTTACATCCACATTGCCGCGGCCACATTTCAGTTAAATAATATACTAGGTATGCCGCACAACAGATTGTCTATGTCCATATGTAAGTAGTATGTTTGTGTTAGCACAGCGCAGCATACCTACTACATATTTACACAAGTGCGCGCAACACACCGGCACACACACCGCGCCCATTCATACATTATGCTCGTAGAGCCGTGGAGGTGATTGCATCACGAGCTGACTGCAGTCGCCCTAACTGGCTGTGAGGCTGACTGGATGCGCGCAGCATTATGTAGGGAGGCTGCTTATCGCGCTAAAGGAATGGATATCTATGTACATATGTATGTATGTATGGCAAGTATGTTTGTGGGTAAGCGCGCACTATTTTCGGACATGCAAGTTCACGGGGGGCATCGAACCGACAATTAGATAAACATACAGATGCATACATCGCATATATGTGTGTATGTGTGGCGCGCGTTTTGTATGCCATTATTGTTGTCTGTCATTTTATTGCGCCCAAAGTGGATTTATGTATGTGCTTGTGTTGTTGCCTCCCTTGTTGCGCTCATCTGCATCTGTTGCAGTCATCAAAGTTTCTGTTTAAATAAATATAAATGTGTAGCAATTTCCACAGTTTTGTAGAAAGTTCACTCAATTGCTGCTATGTGTAACTGAAGTCTAATTTGAAATATTAATTTTTACCGTATGTGCAACTGCAAAAACTTTGAGCGGTGGCAGCAATAACAACCACGAAAGCAGTTGTGACACGCAATTAAACAACTTTTTAATAAATTTTCTATCATCCATCGAATCCGAAGTATTGTTGGAAGACTAAATATATACATAAATAAAAAGTAGAAACATACATATAAAAAGTACATAAGTATGTACATACATACGTACATATGTACATATTAACAGTGTGTTCAGTCCATCAGCTGTGTCGCAAGGGTGTTGAATTTTTTTATTTTTCCCTTTTTGTTGTTGCTTTGCATGCTTTCCAAGAATTTTTCACATTTCACCGCCACCTTTGTTGTTTTTACTGTTATCAATTTCCTTCAATCCTACGGCTGCGCCAGATGAAAATCGACATTCGTTTTCCCCTCGAGCTGCTGCTATTTTTTTTATCGCATTTTGATGCCCATTTCTCAATTGTTCGTAGACATTCTCGGTATATTTTCGAATCTCGGCAATTTTCTGTTAAGCAAACATCCAACCAACGGCCTCTACAGCACATTTCTACGCCAGCCAATTCTCTTAACAACAAAAACATTTCTTTTCTCCTGCCATCATTCACATTTCTTTTCTTTATTTTATTTCCTTGCCTTCATGCCTCATTGCGCGATTTGTCATACAGCCTCATTACTTGTGACACAGTCTTTCTACTATTTTACTTTCCATTCAATTATGTGCTGTGTTTTTCTATTTTTATTTCACATACTCTTTACGCCTCGGTAAATGTTATGGATTGCCTGTAATTATGCGACGAATTTGATTTTGAATGTAGGGGATCCACTCAATGCCAAAAACGGCAGAATTTTCTATTTTTTTGTCGGGTGTTATCCCCGGGTATCCGCAGTGACGTTTAAGAATTTCCCACTTTTTATGGCTAAAAAAAAATAAACTTCGCGGTATAGACTATAAATGTAAGTCATATTAAACTCTTCGTATAATATAAGCTGTGTTAGGAATGCAAATTTTGGTTTGCGCGAACGCGGGGTGGCTTTTAAAAAGATCACGAAAGTCGTGATTCTAGTGAGCTTGATTAAGGTACTAAATTGAAATATCTTTATACAATTGATTTCTTAAGCCTAGATACAAAGTTTCATCTTATATTTTAGGAAGATAGATGATGTGCTGTCTAATTCTACTTAAAGCGTGCCATATTATATAGTTGATGGCCGCTTCCTAATTTGTGATGTGTCAATGACATATTTGATACATTCGTTTAGTAACGAAAATATATACTTATTGTTTATTTTATACAAACAAGGTCTGTCGCAAAAGAAACAGGGCTGTTAAAAAGAAAACAACAAAAAATTAATATTTTTCAAAAGTTATATTTTTTTATTCAAAGTAGTTTCCTTGTGCTTCTATAAAGCGTTTAGCCCTGTCAATTAGTATTTCGAATGAGTGTTTAAGGTCATTTTTCGGAATGCTCTTGAGAATATCGGTCGTCGCCTTTTGGATAGCTGAAATGTCCTGAAACCATTTCATGGGCAAATGAAGTTTTCTAAATAGGTAAAAATCACAGGGTGCCAGATCAGGTGAGTAGGGTGATTGATTAATGGTTAATATGGAGTTTTTGTCAAAAAATCAGTGACAAGCGTCGACCGATAAGCGTTTATCGTGCAACAGGCGCCAGGACCCTGCCTCACGATATTGTGGTCGAGCACGACGAATGCGTGAGAAAAACTCTTGGTGTTACCAAGGTAAAATACAGCATTAATCGTTTGGCCAGGTGGGACGAACTCTCGGTGTACACTACCCTCGGAATCGTAAAAACAAATCGGCATTGTCTTTATTTTTGACTTCTGAAGACGACATTTTTTGGTCCGACTTCTGATCGTCACAGAGGTCCTCACGACCTTCTTGGAATGGCTTAAACACATCACAATAAACTTCTTTCATCATTTGAAATGTTTCAGTAAACGTTTCCCCAAGTTTAAAACAAAGTTTAATATTTGCTCTTTGTTCAAAAAGCATTTTACGACCGATAACCAAAAGGTGCTGTCACTTTTTGATCGATAACATCGATTGTAGTTATCCAATTGTCTTAAAATGTTTACGAAATTTCAACAAGAGATCAAACTTTTTATTTGTAACCTTTCGCTGAAAACTGCGTGTCAGAATCGACAGAACGACTACGGACTGCACGAGACAATTTAAATATAGAATTTTCGGGCTACAGAGCTCGGTGGGTAATAGTAAATTCGTGAGCATCTCTCACACTTTTCAACTAGCAAAAAAAGCTCAAAGTATACATAGAAGGCGTAAAGCTATGCTAGCTGCACAACGCAACAAACATTTATACGGATGGCTCGAGACAAGACAGCCAGTCTAAGTTGACGGACCACTGCAGTATTTCAAGCAGAGGTCTTTGCTATTGGGGAAGTCCCGTAGCTAGTCTCTAATGCATCAACAAGCAATTCCAGGACAGCAATGGAGAGTGTTGCCAGAAACAATCAACTTCACTTCCACTGCGTGCCGTCATTGATATTGGTAAATCCATGCACTGTCTCTATGACGATCTGAACAGGGTAGTGGGTAGGAAAATTAAAACACGGTGGGGCAATATACCTGAGCGCAAAACTGCAAAAATCATATGTAAAACGGTAGATCAGGAATATAAAAAATCCCAGAAGAGGACTGACAAATCGAGAGTACTGTACGAAATGTCAAAAGCAAGGCACCTGATAAACATGTGCACAATGTGTTCTACATTGGGACATGGGTCATTAGCTTACCAGACTAATCTAAAGCAGAACTAATTCCAAATATTTATTAGTGAGTTTTTAAAACCCCAAAATCATTTTTCTCTTTTTTGAGTTTCCTTGTTTGGACACTGAAACGGAGAGACCTTATGTAGCAACAATAGCTAAGAACACTACTGTATATTTAATAATTTAGGGAATCGTGATCATACTATTGTCGTTTCAGATAAACAACTAACTTTTGATGATATTTCCAAATACTGAAGGATTTTCAGTTTTGTCAGAACAATCTGAAGAGTTATCTGAAGAGGCTTCTGCAATAATGTTAACTCTCAAAATTTTTATATTTTGTTATGAAAATTTTATGTCATATACCGATGATCAAACATCGAAATTAATCCCGTCTTCACATTTAGGGAAATTTGGGGTGGGCACAAGAAATTTTAAATTTTCCCTTTTTTTTTAAAAAAATTAGAAAATGGCTCTAGAGTCTTCATCGAGAGATTATTTTGTCAATTTCTATTTTGTATAAAAAAAATTTTTTAATTTTTAGCAAAAAACTAGAAAATATTCTTCTGAGGCCGTCATTTTGTTAACTCCAAACAACAATTAAATCCATCCAGGCGATATATTATTAATTGATTTGAACAGGGCACTAGGTTATCTCTCAAAGGGGTATTCTGCTCTAGAAATCAAATTTTGGGCAGTTTTTTGAATTTTATTAAAAAAAAAAAATAAAAAAAATATTTTTACTGTACATTTTTTTATGGTGTTTTAATTGATATCTTAAGAATACAGAAAAAAATTTTACAAAAAAATATTAAAAATTAAAATAATTAGAGGGGTGGAAGGACAGGTGTAAAAAAAAAATGGCGCATCCTGGTGACATTGATCCTGACTCTCCTGGTGGTCTGAAAAAAAATCAAAAGAAATTCTTAATCAGTAAGGATGCTGTTATAGTCCGGGAACACAAAAAATTTTTTTTTTTTTAAAAATGACGACTGCCTGAAAATAAAAATCATTTTTACGCTTTTTTTTGAAATTCCTGAATTTTTAAAATATTAAAAACAAAAATTTTAACACGATGCTGTTAGGAACGATAAAGGATTATATAAAGAAGGTTCACACAAAATGTCAAGTAAATCGGTTGTACAGAACTTGAGATAATACCGGTACCGTGTGAAAAAAGTAGTTTCGAGAAAAACGTGTTTAAAGTTTAGGAGACAATTCTAGTGAACACGGACGCCACTTCACAAAATCGGCTGTATCTCCGAAAATAAGTCGAATTTTGAAAAAATCCTTCCAAGGTCATATTTTTGAAAGTCTAAACTTTAAATATATGAAAAAAATCGAATTTTTCAAATTCTAGAGTAGAATACCCCCTTAATAAATCTTGTTTTATTGAGCCATTGATTTGAAATGAATCTGCCAGGATTATTAATGGCTCACATTTCTGTCAAATCAAATCGAAACCTTATTTAATGATGTAATGTTTTTATACAATAAATTTATAAAATAAAATAATTTATTGGGAAAAAAGTATTTAAAATGCTCGTTACACCGATACATATTGGTCATCACCATGTATGTACATATGTAAGTTGTGACATGACACAGCTCAATAAAATTCCAACACCATAGTCAGTAGAAGGTCAAAAATGGGTTGACTAAAATCTAAGTATGTATATTTCTACCGAACTAAAACAAAGCAATACTTACTTTAAATATTTAAGATGGTTTCAAGCTAATAGAATCCAGCCAATTCAAATTGTGTGCCGCTTAAATACATCTTAATTATATGTAAGTAAATATTCACCCGTTGGTCCGTCCTCCCACTCGATGTATCATCGATGTATGTATGTATGTATATATGTTCATGCGTATAATCTAACTGTGAAGCTTCTCGGGAATTCAAATATACTCGTATATTCGCTCGCGGATATTCACGCTTAAACCCGTGTGCTAGCAATGCCGGTAAATCAAGCTACACATGTCATTATACACTATATATATGTAAGTATGTACAGAAATATGTATGTTTGTAAGTATAATTACATATGTGCATACCCACATAGGATTGTACATTTCTTTGTGCATTCTAGCATGTGAACATCTATCAAACTGTGATAAAGTGTATTTCCCTTTACATTATTACATACATACATATAAGTACATATAAATAAAACATGTTGAAAGGTAGCGAGCTCATGTGTGTAATTTATTGTTGTTGCCAAACGAATATCCTAATCGCAGCACTACATACATACATATTTTCACATCCACGTTCATAAAGCGAGCCATGAAAACACAAAATTAATAAACATATGTACATACGTAACTACGAGTATATAAGTATATGTAAATGCATGCGGATCTGTTTACGAATGTATGTACATACATACATACATGTACATTTGTTGATATGACATTAGGACTGTAAGTGATTGCCGTAAGAAGACTATAAACTTGACAGGGGATAAAAACAAAATATTTGAAAAATGCTTTATTTTGGAGAGTGTCAACAATGTTATACATTTATATACATACATATGTACATATGTATACTGTTATGCACATACATATGTTTGCAATTAAGTCCTCATTTCTAATTATTCAACAATCAGAGCCTCATAAGAAAATATAATATGTAATAATGGGGTGAGTGGTAGAGGGTAAGTAAGGGTCATTTGAATAACTATTTATAAAATTGAAATAACCACCTTTAATATTTGAGATAGTTTTACATATACATACTTATGGATTCATACTTTATAACATTCTAAAACAATTTTTTATATAAGTGAAAACAACGAAATGAGATCTTTTTACTAGTATTCTATAACATTTTCGAGCGTCTAACGGGTTAACGATAACGATTTCAGCTCAAGTGTTTGCCTTGAACTCGTCAATGGACCGATAAATGTGGGTGCACACTATTTAATGGATCGTCTCAGTGTGATCCTCCGAAATATTCCTGATTTTATTTTTATTGTTGAAATTAAATAATCGGTCCGGTTTTTTTTTATAAATAAATACATTCATGGCAAACACAAAATGATTTTTTATGTTTATTTATTGGGGGTATAATAGTTAAACAAATCGTTGAAATGACACGTAAAAGGTCCAGTACGATCTTGATCTAAACGAAAACTCTAACGCAAAAGTTTCAAAAAGATAATTAATGCAGTTTTTTTTTTGAAATTTGACAAAATGAACAAAAAATATCGAATTTGCCTCTTTTTCGACAGTTTTTCGTAGAAAAATAGGAAGATTTCAAAAAAAAAAAAAAGCTTCCATAGCGCGAAAGAGAATGACGTTAAAAATGCTTTCCACTAAATGGAATTAGATTGCTTCAAAACTCTTCCTTTGAGAGGGGAAACCGTTTTGAAAAACTCCATTCTAAAAAAAACGTGTTCCAATACAATACAAATAAAATCAAAAGGGCTATATTTTTCGTTCTCATAACATATGTACATACAGCGTTTTCCAATAAGAGTGATATGATTCCTTTTCAAAAACATTAATTGTTAAGAAAGTACAATTTATTATTATTATTATTTTATTATTATATATTATTTAATATGAAGTATAATCGATAAAATTAAGTAAGAATGAATTCAATGAACCGAATTTTTGAGTACTCTTTTTACAAAGTCAATAGACTTCTAACGCTTGGAGAGTCTGGTTTATTGCTAAAGACCAATGACTTCAAAAAACCCGCACAGGAAATAGTCCAATGGTTTTAAAATCGCAACTTCTTGGAGGCAATTCAACGTCACAATTTCTTGAAATCTCCTAACTTGCCCCTTCTTGTGGGAACCAGATGTTGTCAAGATCAAGTGCGACCATAAAAAGTTAGTTATCATCGATCGAGAAAAATACGGATTCTGCCAGACCAAAGACCACGCCAATCAATTTAGATCAATGCAATGGTTGTTCATGAATAATTTGTTGGTTTTCTGTGTTTTGTTTAATTACCGCACACTCAAATGAAAGTGTGTCTCATCACCGACACTTAGAAATCATATCACCCGTATTGGAAAAAACCCCCAGTACATACAAATATGTATATACATACATACATATGTACTTATGTACATGCAAAAAAAATTGTGAAAAATTCATTTGAATGAACTGACTAACTGGGCGTATTCTCAAGTGCACAAAAGCATGAAACTTTTTCCAGCAAAACCAAACTTTTTATTTCCCATTGATTTTCAAGAGTTGTTTCGTTTGCTCGTTGGCTTTTAGGCAAAGCGATATTACTGTGTTTGACTTCACACAATTTTCGAGAGTTCTGCTGCTGATCCGTTACTAATTTGTGTGTTAAGCTGGTGATGATTAAATTTTCTTGGCACTTTTCTCAATTTGACATACATATGTACATATTCGTCGATAGGTAACTCCATGCTGATTTCTATGAACAAACAGTTAGAAATTTTACACCAGATTTGTATGAGTGACCAAACTGCACGAGGTATACGCTTCATATAGGCAATGTGGTCATACTAGACATATAGTAGATATGCCCAATAGTTTTTTGGATCAACGATTTTTTTTTTAATTAAGGCCTTACCATTCCTAAGGTTTATTGAACAGCGATGGTATATCAGACAATGTTATTTAACTTAAGGTAAATATACATCAGAAACAGAAAAGTTGCAAAAATCACACACGATTTTACAGCAAGTAATTTAAATTTGAGATCATGATGAATTCTCTTAAAGTCCCCAGATAATAACACAAATACGTTAAACAAAGAACCGAAAATATCGGTCAATCAGTGATATACTTATTTGATTTGAGAACGTCTTTTCCATAATGTATGCATCCTTCATGGAGGATGGGGTCATGTGTAGAAGTTCACGCAAATGAGGAAAGTTCTCTGATCACCATTCACTTGGGAGGGACATATGATGCAAGCAGCTCACGACTTCCGGTCTTTAACCAGGTATCCTCTGGGTAGCCTAAGAACATCCGTTTGAAGGCGAGCTAAAGTGAAAAGTCGAAAAATCCCCTCCGCAGAGTTGTGCGTTGGGTTTAGGACACGCCACGTAAAAAATCATACCAATGAAAAGGAACGACAAGCCTCGGATGAGTGACTCTCCTTTTGATGACGACCATGGCAAACGAAATAAGGACTATGAATTAAGAGCATGCACCTGGAATGTCCGGTCTCTTAATTGGGAAGGTGCCGCTGCCCAGCTGGATGATGTCCTCGTGAACATAAAGGCTGACATCACCGACGTTCAAGAAATGCGATAGACGGGACAAGGACAAAGACGAGTAGGTTCTTGTGGCATTTACTACAGTGGCCATATACGACGGTCGGTAAATTCAGCCTCCACGAGGAAGCATCCCCAAATGAGTTGAGGCTGATAGACTTCGCCGGGTCCCGAAATATGGTTATCTGTGGTACTAGATTCCAGCACAAAAAAATACATTAAGCTACCTGGTTGTCTCCGTATCGAAAAGCCACCCACCAGATCGATCATGTTGTGATAGATGGGGAAAACACGTCTCCAGTGTTCTAGACGTGCGTACGCTCTGAGGGCCTAACATCGACTCGGACCACTATCTTGTTGCAGCCAAGATTCGCACTGTGGAGCAACAAACGCTAGTCAACAAACACAAAGAAAGTTCGACGTCGAGAAGCTGCAATCACAACAGACAGCAGAACGATTTGCTACTCGCTTGCACTCCTGCTCTCTGAGAGCACTCGTCAACAACTCGGTATAAGGGAACTGTGGGATGGCATTTCAAACTCCTTACGAACAGCTGCAACCGAAACCATTGGTTTTCGGAAGGTGCAAACGAACAGCTGGTACGACGAGGATTGTCGTGTCGAGGAGAGAAAAAAGACTGCATACCTCGCAGCGTTACGATCGACCACAACAAGTGCGGGATCGGATAGATACCGAGAGTTGAAGAGTGAAGCGAGACGCATTTGCAGAAAGGAAAAGAAAGAGACCGAAATGCGTGAGTATGAAGAGCTTGATAAGCTGGCCGACAGGGGTAATTCTCGAAAATTCTACGAAAAAATAAGGCGGCATACAGAAGGTTTCAAGACCGGAGCATTCTCTTGTAAAACACCCAGAGGTGATTTAGTCACCGATGCCCAGAAACATACTTAAATTATGGAGGGGAAAACTTCTCCAGCCTGCTGAATGGCGGTGAACGTACAACGCCAGGAGAAGGTGAACCCGATTCCCCAATCGATGACGACGGAGCAGACGTTCCATTGCCCGACCAAGAAGGAGTTCGAATAGCAATTACCCGCCTGCTGAACAACAAAGCGGCGGGGGCCGATGGATTGCCGGCCGAGCTATTGAAAAACGGCGGCGAACAGCTGGTAAGGAGCATGCATCAGCTTCTTTGTAAATTATGATCGGACGAAAGTATGCCCAACAATTGGAATGTATGCCGATGATATTGATATCCCGCGCCCCTTAGTACTGGACAAGGAAGTAAAACAAATGGGTCTAGCAGTGAACAAAGACAAGACGAAATATCTCCTGTCATCAAACAAACAGTCGTCGTACTCACGATTTGGCACTCGCATCACTGTTGACAGTCATAACTTTGAAGTTGTAGATAATTTCGTCTATCTTGGAACCAGCGTAAACACCACCAACAATGTCAGCCTAGAAATCCAACGCAGCATAACTCTTGCCAACAGGTGCAACTTCGGACTCAGCGAGCAGGCGATTGAGAAGAAAAGTTCTCTCTCAAAAACCAAACTCTATAAGTCGCTCATAATTCCCGTCCTGCCTCCGTGCAGAGGCTTGGACGATGTCAACAACTGATGAGTCGACGTTGCTTGTTTTCGAGAGAAAAGTTCTGCGAAAGATTTATGGTCCTTTGCGCCTTGGCCACGGCGAATATCGCATTCGATGGAACGATGAGCTGTATGAGATATGTTTTATGGCGACATTGACATAGCTCAGCGAATTAAAAGACAGCGGCTACGCCGGCTAGGTCATGTCGCTCGAATGGAACGAAACACTCCAGCTCTGAAAGTATTCGACGCTGTACATGCCGGAGGAAGCAGAGGAAGAGGAAGACTTCCACTTCTTTGGAAGGACCAAGTGGAGAAGAACCTGGTTACGCTTGTAATATCCAATTGGCGCCACGTAGCGAAAAAAAGAAACGACTGGCGCGCTGTTGTTAATTCGACTATAATCGCGTAAGCGGTGTCTACGCCAATTAAGAAGAAGAAGGATTGAACTCACAAAACGTGTTCAAATTTGCAATTACATTAGAGGGATTCTCTTGCTCTTGCGAAACCCTTGCACGGTACAAGGCAGAAAATTATTTGCAATGGCTGTAAAATATGTCAGACCTAAACCCATGTTTATTTGCATGCAACGACACGTAAATGTGCTAGCTGTCATTTTACTTCAATACAATATTATTTTGTCGTTAAATTGTTGAGGAAGGTGAATTTTAAATATATTTTTCAATTTCTATTTAAAATACAAAGATTTGTTACAGTTTTTTGTTAAGAATGAATGCAGAAGGTGCGCAAATTCTCAATAGCCATGCACAATAGTCATTTACAATAAAATGACCGAATCAGCCGTTCATATATCACTAGATTCTGCAATGAGTGCTCTCGTACCTTTTTTATATTTCGGTGTGGGATTTTTGCAATTTCCAGTCTTGTATTAGCAAGAGAATCCCCCCATTATTTATGTAGTTATATACCTCCCATCAGTCAAGCTTTATTAGCCGTGTTTTATTTGACCAACACAAGCTAAAAGCTAAATAGTTGACAAATAGAACGCTCTTAGCCCAATTATTATTTTCGCTTAAAAATGAGTTGAGTTGGCAAAGCGGACAAGAACAATCAGCTGATGTGCAATTTAGTTTTCAATTTCAAATTTGTGAACGGAATATTACCATACAATACAATATACACATATTAATCATTTGAGGTCTAGAATATAAAAAAACTGAAAACAAGTGTTCATATTTGTCTTAATTTTAACTTAATACTCACCCAAAAAACTTGTAATTTTGTTCTTTTTTACATTTTCATCTCTCAATATGAGGTTTCTCGCTTTTGCCAACTACTTTTGCTTTGGAAAAAACCTATCTATTGTTAATGAAAAAAAGAGATGAACTGGCAATGCCTCAAGTTCAATATATATACTTATATATTCTTCCATACAAACACGCTTATTATAGATCTCTCCAAGAAAAACCGCGTTTGTGATCAACCCTTCTTTATGTAAGCTTACGTACATGCATATTACTCTCAATTTCACTGTTTGATTATTCAACAAGTTTGGTCATTAATTGGCTTTGGTTTATTACCGAGCATTGCATAAATAAGAAACAGTCTTGAATCAACAAGTAACGTTGCAAAATTTTAAGTAAATAGATTTTTTAAGTGCGCGTTAGTGTTATACTTGATAAAACTTGATATGTGTGTTTCTTGGGAAAAATAAAAATCGAGTTTGTATATGGGCGTAATCGGACCACTGGCACTCTCACAAAACGCCATTAAACGAAAATCTATAAAGTGCAATAAGTAAGCACTAAATTAAGATATAAAACTGGGGATCGCCGTAGCAAGGGGCACCTGTAGGCAAAAAACATATATTTGAAACCACTAAAGATACAATAACCAAATTCGTAAAAAACTCCTACCGACAGCGTAAAAATGGATAAAATCAGAAGACAACCCTGTATTTATACAAATTACTAAAAGCGCGATAACTCAATAAATCAAGAACTAAATACACCAGAGACATACAATTTTATCTCCGAAATGGTGTGAGAGGGCTTTGAGAGGTGGAAAAATTGGGCGCTGGGCGTGGCACTGCCCACTGTTAAGTGAATCCAAATTATTCGGGCGAAATCGGACTACATGTTCGCCTACTTTCCACATAACACTATTTTAAATTTAATTTGAAGCTTCCACTTTCCAGTATATAAATCAAAAATTAATTAATAAATTAAACCAAAACTGCTTAAGATCCTAAGTATTCAATATGTGGACCCAGTGCTTCTAGTTGACTTCTTACCAAAAATATCGGTCAATGTGTGAGTAATATAATTGAAATTCTAAGATAAAAACCCGCATCACACCCCATATATGTAACTAACGACGTTATAGGGAGAATGGGAGGTGGGAGTAGGAGGAGGTGGTAAAAAGCGCTTTTGTGAGAACTGATTTAGCTTTAGTAGTATGTATTTATATACACTTAACCTATTAGCCACGCCCACCTTTTCAACATTTTTCAGCCCATAGATGTCCCTCTCAAATGTGATTTATTATGTTAAACAGTTTTTGAATCTTAATATGGAGCTTAGTTCTAGCACGTTATATGTAGAGTTTTAATTAATGAAGTTTTGTGGGCGTGGCAATGTTCCGATTTCACACATCTACAATACCAAACTTCTCACAATGCTATGAAACACACTACTTATGTACCGAGTTTCATAAAGATATCAATTTTAACTCAAGTAACACCTTACACATATGAATGGAGGACAGGATTTTCACACATTTCAATTTCAATTATGTTAAGATCTGGAGAATATGGTGGCCAGGTCATGACATTAACGTTTCGACTCGAAATAAACGACTTTACTACCCGGGCGTTATGAATGGGAGCATTGTCTTGTTGAAAAATCCAAAGAGATCTCTTAATTGTGGAAATACAAACTCCAACAATGTTTTAAAGCGAGCGCCGTTCATCTTCTGATCGATAAAAACCAAGTCAATCGTTCCATAAAACGTGATGGCACGTCACACCATAACTCCACCTTCTCGGCTGTGGTGGCGACTTAAATATAACTCATCTTTCCGCAAATCGTTATAGTAGTATTGAAAGCCATCAGGCTTTAACACTGAACGCCAATCATTAAGTCGCGTGCCAGATTGAACAGTCTACGTCAAGTATTCTTTCGCGAATTGAAGCCGTTTTTCTTTGCGTAGTTCATTCAGAGGGGGGTCTCTCATCCGAGGCTGTTGTTGACTTTACATTGGGGGTGTTTTTTTACGTGGCGGGTCCCAAACCCAGCGCACAACCCTATACAGGGGATGCTTCGTCTTCTCACTTTAGCTCGCCTTCAAACGGATGTTCTTAGACTACCCAGAGGATACTTGGTCAAAGACCGGAAGTCGTGAGCTGCTTGAGTCATATTTAAAAGTATCGTTTCCGGCTACTCCCAAGTGAATGGCGATCAGATAACTTTCCTCACTTACGTGAACTTCTACACATGACTCCATCTACAAAAATTTAAAAAGAGAAGAAGTTCATTCAGAGGTGGTTTTTTCTTGATTCTTAAACGCTTTAGGTGTTTTGCATATCTGATTGTACGCTGAACAGTTGAAAAGCTTGCTTTTACTCCGGATCTCATCTGCAGACTTAGTCGAATTTGAAGCAATTCTAACAATTTTGCGTGCTGATTGTTCGGGTAGGGCTTTCTTTTTTCGTTTTAAGTTTTTTTTCATATTCCTCTGGATCTTTTAATTATCTATCAACGGTTCTGGAGCTGTCTTATCTGTTTGGCGATGTTTCGATTGGATAGTCCTTGGGAGTGAAAAAAGTCTACTTTTTCACGTTCCATTAAGCTCAGAATAATAGCTTTTTCCATTATTACTTTAAATGTAGCTCGAAAACAATTTATTTGTTTATTTTTAGTACTTTCTCAATAAAAAAAAAAACCAGCATTTGTTTACGGAAGACAAAGAAATATAAAATGCGTATATTTCAATGACCAACCGCAAGCGCACGTGATTGCCATAGACATTTCTGGAATCTTAGAATGTACAGTTATTTCTTCGCAAATCAACCAACTATGAGCAAATATTTTTCGGATAAGATTCAAACTTCGACAAAAAAAGCATTTTGGACAATAAGAACAAACATGATTTTAAATATAACAATTTATTAAAAAAAAACGTTGGTGCGTCTAACTTAAGACCAGCAGACTTATGTAGGTATATGATTCCATATCTAATTATTTTGATTATTTTTACGTGAAATACTATACTCTTGCAACTTGCTGAAATCGTACAATAACTAGCATCAAGCAACCGTCATTTTAGAAAGTGTCACAAATATTTATAATAATTAAAAGATGACAGCGAAAGCACACGATGGGCTGGAAAGGAAGTGGAGTAAGCGGCGCGTGGGTCTTAAGTTCACTAGTTCATGTGTGTACATACATATGTGGTTGTTATACTAGTGAATATTTAAGTGGAGTACAACATAAGTATGTACGTAAGCGTAAAATCACATAAATCCAAACACACACATGCACACATGTAAGCGTTCGCAGAGCAGATAAACACAGCTGTAACGAGGGAGGCTCTATTTATGGGTGTATGCGTGTGTATATTATGTTTGACATACTATAGTTTATTTATGGTTCGCAGCCGCCGACACTTTGCTTGCGTTTCACCACACGTACGCCAACAGCAAAGAATATCAAACATTATTAACAACAACAAAAGCGGGCGAGTTGCGAGCATCATCATGTGTATTGCAACCCATTCACAACAATTTATTTGGTTTGCTACCCTCGGCCGTGTATGAAAAGTGGTATTTAAATGTGTTTTTATCTTCCTGCTTAACGTTTCCTCAACAAATGATTATCCGCTTCTATTTCATTTAGCCAAAGTGATTGAAAATTAGACAATCAAATCGAATCTTAAATTAAATTTACCTTGACTGCTTTCGCTTATCTTCGTTCGAAATAAATTAAGATAAGAATCTGGAGCGCCCAAATTGAATACAACTTCTTACAAATTGGCTGGTACCGTGTTAGAAGGGCGTTCTTGGAAAATTATGGAAATTTTTTTCGATACAGTTTCTATATACAGCTGCGAGATTTTTAATAGCAGTGCCCACCCCATGTTTCGAAAACTGTTGGTACATATTTTACATTACAAAATTGGTACCTCGTATTCACAGGGGGTTTTACCACAACCTAAAGAAAAGTTTCTACACACAATAAATTAAAGTTAAGTTGATATTTTATTTATTAAATTTTTTTTTTTAACCAAGTACATAAATTAATGGAGCAAAAAAATAGCAGTATTTCAGTTTATTATAACTTAGAGGTAATTACGGCAAAAATAAATGGTAATTGATATTTAGTTTTATTGATCACATTAATATTTAGTTGCATTGCTATTATTTTTTATGACTGCAACACATCTGTCCTTCATGGAGTCCACAAGGCGACGACATCTTTCCAATGGAATGTTATACCATGCTTTTTGAACTACTTCCCACAAATCCTTATTATTTGTTGGTTTTACATACCAAACGGCTTTCTTTAGATCAGTCCATAAGTTCTCAATTGGATTGAGGTCTGGCGATTGAGCTGGCCACTCCATAACCTCAATCCTATTCTCTCGAAACCATTCTTTTGCCTCTTTACTAGTATGTTTTGGATCATTGTCTTGTTGCATGATCCATTTCAGTGGCATACTGTCTTCGGCATAAGAAAGCATGTTAGTTTGCAAAATATTCACATACAAATATTGATCCATTATTTTTTCAATGAGCCGTATCGGACCAACACCATGATAGGAAAAACATGCCCATACCATAATAGATGATCCACCATGTTTAAGGGTTTTTCTTGTACACCTTGGATCATATTCTTTATTAGGTGGACTTCTCACATATTCCCTTGATCCTTTCCCACCATAGGGAACCATTTTGCTTTCATCGGTCCAAAGAATATTTCGCCACTTTTGGAGTGGCCACAACAAGTGATCGTGTGTAAACTTTAGTCTTTTGTCAATGTGATTTTTTTTCAAAAGAGGAACTTTGCGGTGGCTCCGAGCATATAAATTATTATCTCTCAATCATCGTCTGACTGTATGGACTCCACATGGCAGATTTAACTCATCTTTAATTTGTGTAGCTGCCTTTGATGGATTGGCTCTGCTAGTCCTTACTATGCGTTTCACCAGGGATGCTGATAAAATCCTTTTACACCCACGTGTTTCAGATGATTTTTGGTACTCAAGAGCATTGGAAATAATTTTTGCAGAATAACATAGTAATTTCTGTACTTCTTTATAAGTTTTACCTGCACTTATCAGATTTTTTATCAAATTGCGTTTTTCCATGCTGCACTGTTTTCCACGACCCAATTTAAATAAATAAATTGCGTGAACACAATAATTAATTTCTTATTATATTGTAAATGATAATATTACTTACTTTTAAAAATCGTATATATTAAATTTTCAATTATATTCAGAGAACAATTAAACGCTGCTATTAATGTGCTCGCCATACAAACCACTTAGCGTCAGTTAAATTAAAATATCAAAATATGATGCCAACCTACCGTTATTCGAACATGACTAACTGCGAATACTAGTGTTAGTAAACGGTTTAGCAAAAAGAAAAAATGAAAACACTTAAAAATAGTAAAACTACAGTGGTAGATAGTATCTCCTTCAAGGGACTGCTTTTATTTTTCTCGCAACTGTACATACATACATATGTAAGTATATATGTACATAAGTATGTATGTAACATAAGTATATATGTATGTATATAACCTAACAGTTTGAGTAATTTAAGATATAATCGATGCTTATTTGCTTGACTGGTAGCAATCGCCCATACTACTTCGACCCGGAAGTCCATTATTTTGGTTAGTTAGTTATTATACTCTTACAAACGCATTCGTGAGCTGAAATTCTTGCAATTACATTGCACACGACTGAAACCATTAGATGAGGGAAAAACTGGCAATATCTTTTTGTTAGACATCTACTTGTTTTCCTAAATAGATTGTTCTTTCAAAATTTTAATGAAAAATTTTCGAGTTCTAAAGTCATCCAAAACTACATTTCTTTCTTTTGTATTAAATTTTTTAATATACTGAATAGAGATCATCATAGATATTAATAGATTATAGATATCTTCTTTTTCTTCTTTACTGGCGTATACACCGCTTACGCGATTATAGCCGAGTTAACAACACCGTGCCAGTCGTTTCTTCTTTTCGCTAAGTGGCGCCATGTGGAATTCGAAGAGAACTGACTTATAAAGTTTGGTTTTTGTTCGTCGAGAGAGGACCTTACTTCTCAATTGACTAATTAATCCGAAGTAGCACCTGCTGGCAAGAGTTATCCTGCGTTGGATTTCCAGGCTCACATTGTTGGTGATGTTTACACTGGTTCAAAGTTAGAACTACCAACAGTGAAGTGAGAGCCAAGTCGCGAGTGCGACGACTGTTTGTTTGATGACAGGAGATATTTCGTCTTACCCTCGTACACTGCTAGACCCATTTGCTTTGCTTCCTTATCCAGACTGGAGAAAGCAGAACTAACGGCGCGGGTGTTGAGGCCGACGATATAATATCATATACATACTGTCTGTCTGTCCGCTCGTCCGTCCGCCCATACAAGCTGTACCTTATAAAAATTAAGATATCTCGCTACTGTTAAAAACTAGTAAAATCACCATAAATCAATAACTAAATACGCTATAGACATTAAATTTTACCACCGAGATGTTATGAGAGAGCTTAATAAGTATGAAAAGTGTTCGATAAGCGTTTCACCGCCCACTTTTTGGTGAAATCCCATATCTCGATACCCGACCAACCGATTTCGGCAAAATTTGGTACGTGGTATTCTTTTCATATTCCTATGTCATGATATGAAAGTGAACGAAATCGATCGATAACCACGCCTACTTCCCTTAATAGCACAATATTAAGTTCCACCTGACTCTTTTTTTTCCAGTACACAAATCAAGAAGCAATTAATATAACGGAATTAAACTTTGCACGAATAATACCTTTAGTGTATGCCACCTTATGACCAGAAATTGTTCAAATCGAATAAAACTTCGTTCGAAAATATCGGTCAATGTCTAAGATATTTAACTGAAATTCAGGGATAATCCTTCTTTAGCCCACATAAACTTAATAGGGGTATTCAGACCAGCCTTGCTAATTCGTTAGTCGTTATTCGGTAGTTTTTTACATGTATTTTGTTTTTGTAAAATTAACAGACTATCGTTCTACCGAGTAACGAACTATCCATCTGGCAAGCTTGGTAATTGATTCGTTACTCGATAATATCGCATCAGCTGTTCTCCTGCTCCTCTGTACCTCAATTTAAAGTACTAACGAGTAATAAATTTGATCTGCTTCACATAATTTTCAATTAAATGACTGAGAATTTTTGATTTTACACTTTGTTGAGGCATTTTTACTCTTTAATAAAACTGAATCAGCTGTTTCGGAATAAAATTTACCATACTACAGAGGTAGAACAAAAAGTATGTTCACAGTTAAGCCTTTTAACGAAGTATCAACTAACGAATTACCAAATTAGCTGGCTTCGGTCTGAATACCCCTATTATAAAGATTTTCGAACTTCCGGGTAACTTTGTACCGCATATATCGGCCAATATGTGAGTTATCCCAATGAAAATAAGAGAGTGTGTTTTACTCAAAACAGTGCATCTTTGCGCCTAAAATAGATATGCAAATTTGAGCGAAAACTTGACATGGAGATAAATATAACTAACATCAGGATTTCGAACATTCGGCTGACCTTTCTATAAAAAAATATAAAATTGCTTGAATTTCGATCCTCAGGTTGACGTTTCACACCATAAAGTATTTCCCTGGTTTTGATTCTTGTAAATTGCAAGAGTGTAATATGTTCGGTTGCACCCGAACTTAGCCCTTGTTTTTTATTTTACGCTCTTGCTACGCATTGTCATTCGCCTCGCGATTTGATGTGATTTGACTTTTTTTCGTATTGTTGTTACTGCTGCAGGGGTGCATTGGAAATCATTTGTGAATGGTTCCTGATTACATAATCCCTTATTCGCTTATGCGTAATTAACTGTAATTTTATGGGAATAAATTTTCCTTACACAGTATCGAGTTTGGGAGTGGTTGTGGTATTGTATGTACATATGTACATAAGTATATATTCATATTTACAGAAGTAGCTATACATATGTATGTACATATGTGCATATCTTCGATTACTTTTCACAAAACGAAACTTTGATTTCTAAAAGTTTATACTCCGCCTCCATGTACATACTTTTGTATGTATGTATGTATGTACATAGACTGATCTTTCTATCATTATATTGAAGTCACCTTAACCGAAGTCAGGAATCTAGATTTACTGGTGTGGTTTGGATCATTATATGTAGCTATCATTAATTATTTCAGGTTTCTTATTCCGTTTCGCATAATTTTTCATTCAAAATTAATATAAAAACTTATTGTTTTGTAGTAGCACTTGAAAATTTCAGACAGATAGAGCCATCTTTACTGAATTTTTCCAAACTAACGTGTGCACCAAATAGAGGTAATTAGATTACGCATGAGTCTTGTCAAGCTGTCATATTATTTTTATTCAGTATGGTTTGGCATTTCATCATGGAAAAATTTGCGACTGAACAACGTTTAGAAATCGTTCAACTTTATTACGAAAATTCACGTTCTGTGAAGAATGTGTATCGCGCGCTTCGCTCAACTTATGACCAACATAATCGGCATACTGAGCGTAACTGTCCATGGCGACTGTTATCGCGCCATGATAAGCGACTATTTGATATCTGAAATTTAAGCTCGTGATATCGGCAACATTTGGTTTTATCAAGACAGTGCCACTTCCCACAGATCGCAACATTCAATGGATTTATTAAGAGAACACTTCGGTGAGCAGATAATTTCACGTTTTGGGCCGGCCGGTTGGCCACTAAGATGGTGTGATATTAAATCGTGAGACTTTTTCCTGTGGAGATACATACATACATAAGTATGTAATATGGAGTCTATGCGAACAATCCCGCTTCGATTAAAGCATCACGCGTGCACGAAAACGGATCTGACATGGTAGATAATCTTCAAAAAATAAATGCCAAAGAATGTTCTTTCCAATAATAATAAACATACCTATGTACCTCATTAAATTTAAAGTTTCTGTGTGTTTTTATTAAAAAAAGTAAGGAATCTCGAGATGGATATCTGTTGACCACGATATCTTCACACCCATTCAGTAGATTTCACTGAAATTTATACATACTTTATAACATGAAAAACTAGTCTCTCTTCCAAAAATTTTATATTTCGATTTTTTATGAAAAATTAAATGTCGATTTTTCCCGAATAAGTGTAGAAAAAAAATTTCTTGACTCCACCGTTTTGTACAAAAAAATCAATAAACAGCTATCCACTACATGATCTATTAATTAAGTAAGTGTTTTGTTTACCCCATTGATTTTCGATGGATGTCCAAGTTCAGTGATGGTTACCGCAAGCGTGTCGGTTGGAACAAAATCAACACGAGCAGCCATTCCTTTGAAATTACTATTTTGTTTTTCAAGCTAAGTGATATATGTATTTTTACTTGTTTATAATAAAATAATTTCCAGCCAAAAAGTTATTTTAAATTATCATTTTCTGCCATGTCTCTAAGTGTGATGTACACCTTATTCACTTTGTAAGAAATAGACGATTAAAAAACATCAAATAAATATGTATACACAAGCATACACACATACATATGTATGTACATTTGAATGCATTGTATGTATGTAAGTATGTAGCATATAAATTGTGCCAATCGCTCTTCGCTGTTGTCATCGGTAGCAAAATGATTTGTTGCTGCCTGCTTATGATGTCACTTGTATTTTGGCGTCAATACAAATATGTATGTATGTATGTATGTATGTATGTATTTCAAACAGTTTTGTTTGCGCTTGTGCTGACTTTTTTCACTTTGAGAGACCCACGTAGCGAACACCCGCATGCGTGCTAACACAACCACAAATGGCCTACACAACAGCTCATCAACACATATAGACCCACACATACATTAATTTGCTTACGTAGGTACGTACAGAAGCTGCTGGGCCCGATATCGTCAGCTTGCTACCGTCAACGACGTCATTACTTTGTTGCTATGAAAGAGCATAGAAGGGGAATGGGAGAAACGAGAGAGCTGTGCAAAGCGCACCATAGAGAGAGAGCGCATTTGCTGGCCTGCAAGCCGCTTATCGGTTAAATACCCAACAGCGCTAGCAGAGATTGCTGTTAAATTTTCTATGACTTTCTTAAGGCCTGATCCACAATTCTAACCGAAACTTTTGTATACGTGCAATCGTTTATCCTTTCTTATATAAAGGTCTTATGCGTCGCATGGATGTGCGTGTTCGTTTCCGCGCTAATTCTTTTAATGTTTTGGCGCGTCATGGCGCGTTTTTGTTGTTTATTTGTATGCATTGTTGTTCTTGTTATTCAACTGCCTTTTAGCGTTAAATGATAAATTCACAGCGACGGCTGCTCAACGCTGACAGTTAGTTTGTGTCGTTAGGCCCATTCGTTGACTGCTTCGGCATGCATTACGAACATGCAAAACGCTCCACTGTTGCTTTTGATTACAACTTCATGCTAATGAATAGGAATAGGCGAGCATGTTCCAGTGCCACTCGCTTTCAATTATTAGTCTATGTGTCTTTCTCAGATTGTTTTAATTTTATTATTCATGTACTTACTGATGGGATAGCGGCAAACAGAAATTTATATACATTTGTATGTAGTATGTATTAACAAATTAATTTAATTAATGCGTCAAAAAACTATGGAGTTATAAAATTTAAGGTCAGAAAACAAACCTTTTTACAAATAAAGAGTATTCTAACTTCGGTGCAACAGAAATTGAAATTTTTTCTTGCTTTTTGCTTTTGAATAGTTTGACAGAAAAATTGATTCTAGATTATTTATTAACTTGAAAACTAAATATTTGGGATGTGGGGAAGGAATGAAGGAATACATACATATTTCAACACTTGCACGATACCGAACTTCAAAACAAGGTCTCAATCACTAAGATTTCTCTGCGATGAGATTTTTCAAGATAATTAATTGTTGCGGTTCGTTTGTTAGAGATGGAAAATTCACTTAGTAAATCCCTTTTAATGGTGAAAATTAAAACAGATTTATTACAAAAAATTCAAAAAAACAATTGCATCAAAACGAATATACATATCTAGCAAGATCTATCGCCCGAGATTTTAAAATGATTTATCTACCAAATAGTCCGAAAACATCCAATAACTACTTGGCAGCATTGACATCTTATCACAATGTCTTCAGAAGATTATTACTTTCCGGCTCATGAATAAAATTGACTGTCTCCATAGTGTTTTCCTTTTTGTCTATTTTCTGGATCTTAAGGGGGTATTCCACTCTAGAATTTGAAAAAATCAAAAAAATTTTTTTTTCATAATTCGATAGTTTTGATATTCAATAATATCTCCCTAAAAAGGATTTTTCAAAACTCAAATTATTTTGAAAGTTATAGCCATTTTAGTGACGTGGCAGCTAGACCGGTTGAGCGAATATCGAATAACGTAAAACTTTAAACGCGTTTTTCTCGAAAGTACTTTTTTCCACACGGTACCGGCATTATCTCAAGTTCTATTATCAAATTTTTGTTTTTAATATTTAAAAAAAAAATTTAGGAATTTGAAAAAAAGCGTAAAAAATGATTTTTATTTTCCAGCAGTCGCCATTTTTCAAAAAAAAAATGGTTTCTTGTTCCCTGAGGTAGGGACTATAACAGCATCCTTACTGATTAAGAATTTCTTTGATTTTTTTTTCAGACCACCAGGAGAGTCAGGATCAATGTCACCAGGATGCGCCATTTTTTTACACCTGTCTATCCCCTCTAATTATTTTAATTTTTAATATTTTTTTGTAAATTTTTTTTTTTATATTCTTAAGATATCAATAAAAACACCATAAAAAAATGGATGGTAAAAATATTTTTTGGTTTTTTTTTTTTTTTTAATAAAATTCAAAAAAATTGCCCAAAATTTGATTTCTAGACTAGAATATCCCCTTAATGATGAATGCAATATTGTTTCGACCGTCAGGCCACGGCAGTGTCTTCCAATGGATCACAGCAATTAAAGAAAGCCTTCTTCTGACAAGGAGTATGATCATAAAAAGAAATATATAGTATATATACATATATATATAGCACATATGTATATACATATAAAGATAGCCAAGCACACTAAAGTATCTTAGAGTTTCATCGAAGATAATGAAAGAATGCCTTGCTATGTTTCACGAGAACCAACATAGGTTTTAGGGCACACTCTGATAGGAGCGCTAGCCGATCACCGTTTATATGCCAGACATGCCAGCAGACTGGGGATACCAATCAATGACTATTGAAGAAGTTGCCAAGAGGTAGAACTCGAAGCTATTGTCTCTTCATATTCTATGAGTAGGAATAATGCTTAGTATAGGAAAATAATATCTACTATCGGTCGAGGGTTTCTTGGCGGTAGCTCGAAAATTGCGAATAGTACATACATACATATGTACATATAAAACTTTTCGTAATGATGAAATTTATCAGAAACACGGGTTGGTTCAGAGAGGACGTAATAGAGTTAGAGGATTCTAGTCGCGGTGGTTTCATAATGGGCCTCCTAAAGAACTGCGCTAAGAGGCTTACGAGCCTACCTACCAATTGTTTATACCGGAAGCAATGAAGACCAATATCCTTAGGTACTTACTTGCATACAATACACATATATGTACATATACATAAGTAAATAGTATGTATTAAAATATATTAGACATGTGCTTAGATTACTACAAAAAGCCTTATATGCCTCGTAGCAAGTGAAATCATTTTTTTTTGTTAGTTTAGCGAATTCACTCTCACTTTCTCAAAGCGGCACTAACAACCACGTGCCATCTTCAATATTTAAGCAATTAAGTTTAAAAGACATTACAACAAGTTTAGTTAAATCACTCTCACCCGAACGACCTCACTTCCCTATTGCAACCATAACTGGGGTCGAGTTTTATTGACACACCCCCATACTATAAATAAACAAATGTATATAAGTATATATATATACTTACATGATATGTAAAGAAGACAATGTCGTCAATGTCATTAGCCAAGCCAGTTTCCCTTATTATAAACGCCGAAGGAACTCCCGCGTCACAGTTCAGTTATAATACAGTGTGCAACAACAACAGCAAACCGCAGCCGAAATATAACAACAATAACAAGAGAAAACGTTAACTTCGGCTGCACCGAAGTTAATATACCCTTCACAGATGCATTTCTTTTGGTAACTATGTGTCCAGTTTGAATGGAAGCTACAAATATGTTATAGTAATCCGATCTGAACAATTCCTTCGGAGATTATGTTATTACCTTAAGCAATAATCCATGTCAAATTTTGTGAAGATACCAGTCAAATACAAAAGTTTTCCATACCAGAACTAGATTCCGAACGTTCAGTTTGTATGGCAGCTATATGTTATAGTGGTCCGATATCGGCAGTTCCGACAAATGGGCAGCTTCTTGAAGAGAAAATGACGTTTACAAAATTTCAAAATGATATCGTAAAGAATTATAGCCTAGCTGGCGGCTAGCTTATGGTTCTACGACGTAGTATGTATGTACATGACGGTAAGAGTTCAACTTGAGCAGATAAGCGTTGAAGTGTTGGTTGTCGTAATAAATATTGAAATAAGGGCGTACATACTGACATACATACATGAGTATGTATGTATAAATAAATAAATAGTAGGTGCATAAAATTTTTAATTGGTCAATGCGGTGTATGCAAATTGCTACATTCATATGTATGTATGTATGTATTTAAGTATGACCCTTCTGCTAGCCTTTGAAATAGGATATATAAATGGCAATTTTGCTTTGTTTTTGTTTTTCTTTATTCTATTTCACGTCTTTACACTTTGTTCTTCTCTTCTCAATGCCGTCTGCTATTCATATACATATAATAGCATATATGCATATATTTATGTAAGATTCTGAATGTTGAAGCAAATATTAATAATCCAAAAAATGTATGCTCCCATAGGCATTCCATATTAATGAGCAACACTTCACTTTGGCTGTTTAAAACAGAAATACATAAAAATATTTTAACGAAACTCATCGAAAAGTGTATTATTCTAAAGCCGTAAAATTAACAAATAATTGCTTTCCTCTCTTTCGACCTGCCATGTCAAATTTTGAGATACTTATACACACATACATACATGTACATATTGCACGGAAATTGTAATTAAATTCCCCGGGTAAATAATATTTCAAAAAAATGTATTTTGCTAAATTGCTAGGACTGTTCTTAATTACTATCCCAAATATGAGAACGATATGTCAACCAGTTTGCTTAAAGCGGCTGCTTAAGTCGGTACAACTCAGCGTTATGCGTTGCGATCAAAAAAAATTAAGGATTTAGACGTCAGACAAGTGTTAGAAGA
>CM050325.1:96044508-96080540 GCA_027475135.1 Bactrocera correcta
TTTATATCGATTGCTAAATGTGTATATACTAGAAAATCGACTTTATACCTAAATATAAGATTACGTAATTCTTCTAATTGCTTTGCCGTTATGCCCTTAAGATAATTGTAGACTTCAGTAAGATAAATAGGTATATACAAGAAATGCGACTTTATACCTAAATATAAGATTACGTTGTTCTTCTTAATGCTTTGCTGTTATGCCGTTAAGGCGTTTGTAGACTTCAGTAAGATAAAGAGGGTTAATTATCTTAAATATGTTAAGCTAATGATTTGAGGCATTTCGATATCGATTGCTAAATGTGTATGTACAAGAAAATCGACTTTATACCTAAATATATGATAACAGAATTCTTCTACATGCACTGCCGTTATGCCCTTAAGGCGTTTGTAGACTTCAGTAAGATAAAGGGGGTTAATTAATTTAAATATGTTAAACTAATGATTTGAAGCATTTCGATATCGATTGCTAAATGTGTATATACAAGAAAATCGACTTTATACCTAAATATAAGGTTACGTAATTCTTCTAAATGCTTTGCCGTTATGCCGCTAAAACGTTTGAAAGGGTTCAGTAAGATAAAGAGGGTTAATTAACTTAAATATGTTAAACTTATGATTTGAAGCATTTCGATTTCGATTGCTAAATGAGTATAAACAAGAAAATCGACTTTATACCTAAATATAAGATTACGTAATTCTTCTAAATGCCTTGCCGTTATGCCGTTAAGGCGTTTGTAGACTTTAGTAAGATAGAGAGGTTTAATTAACTTTAATATGTTAAACTAATGATTTGAGGCATTTCGATATCGATTGCTAAATGTGTATGTACAAGAAAATCGACTTTATACCTAAATATATGATAACGGAATTCTTCTAAAAGCACTGCCGTTATGGCTTTATGTTAACTTCAGTTCGTTTAAGAAGGTTAATTAACTTAGATAAGTTACACTAGTTATTTGAAGCATTTCGAAATCGATTGCTTAATGCATATATACAAGAAAATCGACTTTCTACCTAAATATAAGTTTACGGAATTCTTCCAAATGCTTTGCCGTTATGCCGTTAAGATGTTTGTAGACTTCAGTAAAAAAAAGAGGGTTAATTAACTTAAATATGTTAAACTAATGATTTGAAGCTTTTCGATTTCGATTGCTAAATGAGTATATACAAGAAAAGCGACTTTATACCTAAATATAAGATTACAAAATTCTTCTAAATGCTTTGCCGTTATGCCGTTAAGGCGTTTGTAGACTTCAGTAAGATAAAGAGGGTTAATTATCTTTAATATGTTAAACTTATGATTTGAAGCATTTCGATTTTGATTGTTAAATGAGTATATACAAGAAAATCGACTTTAAACCTAAATATAAGATTACGTAATTCTTCTAAATGCCTTGCCGTTATGCCGTTAAGGCGTTTGTAGACTTCAGTAAGATAAAGAGGATTAATTAACTTAAATATGTTAAACTAATGATCTGAGGCATTTCGATATCGCTTGCTAAATGAGTATATACAAGAAAATCGACTTTATACCTAAATATAAGATTACGTAATTCTTCTAAATGCCTTGCCGTTATGCCGTTAAGGCGTTTGTAGACTTCAGTAAGATAAAGAGGATTAATTAACTTAAATATGTTAAACTAATGATTTGAAGCTTTTCGATTTCGATTGCTAAATGAGTATATACAAGAAAAGCGACTTTATACCTAAATATAAGATTACGTAATTCTTCTAAATGCTTTGCCGTTATGCCGTTAAGGCGTTTGTAGACTTCAGTAAGATAAAGAGGGTTAATTATCTTTAATATGTTAAACTTATGATTTGAAGCATTTCGAAATCGATTGCTGAATATGTATATACAAGAAAATCGACTTTATACCTAAATATAAGATTACGTAATTCTTCTAAATGCTGTGCCGTTATGCCGTTAAGATGTTTGTAGACTTCAGTAAAATAAAGGGGGTTAATTAACATAAATATGTTAAACTCATGATTTGAAGCATTTCGATTTCGATTGCTAAATGTGTATGTACAAGAAAATCGACTTTATACCTAAATATAAGATAACGGAATTCTTCCAAATGCACTGCCGTTATACCGTTTTGGTTTTATGTTAACTTCAGTTAGTTAAAGAAGGTTTATTAACTTAAATATGTTAAACCAGCTATTTGAAGCATTTCGATATCGCTTGCTTAATGCATTTATACAAGAAAATCGACTTTATACCTAAATATAAGATTACGGAATTCTTCCAAATGTACTGTCGTTATACCGCCATGGCTTTATATGAACTTCAATATGTTAAAGAAGGTTAATTAACTTAAATATGTTAAACTAATTATTTGAGGCATTTCGATATCGATTGCTGAATGTGTATATACAAGAAAATCGACTTTATACCTAAATATAAGATTACGTAATTCTTCTAAACGCTGTGCCGTTATGCCGTTAAGATGTTTGTAGACTTCAGTAAATTAAAGAGCGTTAATTAACTTAAATATGTTAAACTCATGATTTGAAGCATTTCGATTTCGATTGCTAAATGTGTATGAACAAGAAAATCGACTTTATACCTAAATATAAGATAACGGAATTCTTCCAAATGCACTGCCGTTATACCGTTTTGGTTTTATGTTAACTTCAGTTAGTTAAAGAAGGTTTATTAACTTAAATATGTTAAACCAGCTATTTGAAGCATTTCGATATCGCTTGCTTAATGCATATGTACAAGAAAATCGACTTTATACCTTAATATGAGATTACGGAATTCTTCCAAATGTACTGTCGTTATGCCGCCATGGCTTTATATGAACTTCAATATGTTAAAGAAGGTTAATTAACTTAAATATGTTAAACTAATGACTTGAGGCATTTCGATATCGATTGCTAAACGTGTATATACAAGAAAATCGACTTTATACCTACATATAAGGTTACGGAATTCTTCCAAATGCACTGCCGTTATACCGTTATGGTGTTATGTTAGCTTCAGTTAGTCATAGAGGGTTTATTAACTAAAATATGTTAAACCAGTTATTTGAAGCATTTCGATATCGATTGCTTAATGCATATATACAAGAAAATCGACTTAATACTTAAATATAAGATTACGGAATTCTTCCAAATGCACTGCCGTTATGCCGTTATTGCTTTATGTAGACTTCAGTAAGATAAAGAAGGTTTATTAACTTAGATATGTTAAACTAGTTATTTGAAGCATTTCGATATCGATTGCTAAATGTGTATATACAAGAAAATCGACTTAATACCTAAATATAAGATTACGGAATTCTTCCAAATGCACTGCCGTTATTCCGCCAAGGCTTTATGTCACCTTCGGTAGGTTAAAGAAGGTAATTTAGCTAAAATATGTTAAACTAATGATTTGGAGCATTTTGAAATCGATTGCAAAATGTGCTAATATAAGAAACTTGACTTTATACCCAAAGATAGGATAACGGAAATCTTCCAAATGCACTGCCGTTATTCCGCCAAGGCTTTATGTCAACTTTAGTTCGTTAAAGTAGGTTTGTTAACTTAAATATGTTAAACTAATGATTTGAAGCATTTCGATATCGATTGCTAAATGCATATATACAAGAAAATCGACTTTATACCTAAATATACGACTATGGAATTCTTTCAAATGTACTGTCGTTATGCCGTCATGGCTTTATATCAACTTCAATACGTTAAAGAAGGTTTATTAACATAAACATGTTAAACTAGTGACTTGAAGCACTTCGATATCGCTTGCTAAATGTGCATATACAAGAAAATCGAATTTATAACTAAATATGAGATTACGGTATTTTTCTAAAGGCATTGCTGTTATGCCCCCATGGCTTTATGTAAACATCAGTTCGTTAAAGAAGGTTTATTAACTTTAGTATATTAAATTAATGATTTGAAGAATTTCGATATCGATTGCTAAATGAGTATATACAAGATAATCGACTTTATACCTAAATATCAGATTACGTAATTCTTCCAAATGCACTGTCGTTATGCCGTTAAAGCTTTATGTAGACTTCAGTAAGATAAAGAGGGTTAATTAACTTAAAAAATTTAAACTAATGATTTGAAGCATTTCGATATCGATTGCTAAATATGCATATACAACAAAATCGATATTATACCTAAATATGAGATTACGGAATTCTTCTAAATGCACTGCCGTTATGCCGCCATGGCTTTATGTCACCTTCAATACGTTAAAGATGGTTAATTAACTTAAATATGTTAAACTAATGATTTGAAGCATTTCGATATCGATTGCTAAATGCATATATCCAAGAAACTCGACTTTATACCTAAATATAAGATTACGGAATTCTTCCAAATGTACTGTCGTTATGCCGCCATGGCTTTATATCACCTTCAATACGTTAAAGATGGTTAATTAACTTAAATATGTTAAACTAATGATTTGAAGCATTTCGATATCGATTGCTAAATATGTGAATACAAGAAAATCGACTTTATACCTAAATATAAGATTATGGAATTCTTCTAAATGCACTGCAGTTATACCGTTAAGGCTTTATGTAGACTTCCGTGCGTTAAAGAAGGTTTATTATAAATAACTTGAAAATGTAAAACTAATGATTTGAAGCATTTCGATATCGATTGCTAAATGTGTATATACGGAAAATCGACTTTATACATAAACATAAGATTACGGAGTTCATCGAAATACACTGCCGTTATGGCTTCATATAAACGTGAGTACGTTAAAAAAGGTTGTTTAACTTAAATATGTTAAAGTTATTATTTGAAGCATCTCGGTATCGATTCCCAGATGTGTAAATACATGAAAATAGACTATAACCTAAATATAAGGTTACGGAATTCTTCTACATGCACCACCGTTATGCCGCCATGGCTTTATGCCAACTTCAGTTCGTTAAAGAGGATTTATTAACTTAAATATGTTAAACTTATGATTTGAAGCATTTCGATATCGATTGCTAAATGTGTATACACAAGAAAATCGACTTTATACCCAAATATAGAATTAAAAAATTATTCGAAATGCACTGCCGTTATACCGTTAAGGCTTTATGTAAACTTCAGTAAGGTAAAGAAGAGTAATTAACTTAAATATATTGAACTAATGATTTGAAGCTTTTCGATATCGATTGCTAAGTGTGTATATACAGAAAATCGACTTTATACATAAATATAAGATTACGGAATTCATCGAAATACACTGCCGTTATGGCTTTATATAAACGTCAGTACGTTAAAAAAGGTTGTTTAACTTAAATATGTTAAAGTTATTATTTGAAGCATGTCGATATCGATTCCCAGATGTGTAAATACATGAAAATAGACTATAACCTAAATATAAGGTTTCGGAATTCTAATACATGCACCACCGTTATGCCGCCATGGCTTTATGCCAACTTCAGTTCGTTAAAGAGGGTTTATTAACTTAAATATGTTAAACTTATGATTTGAAGCATTTCGATATCGATTGCTAAATGTGCTAATTTAAGAAACTTGACTTTATACCTTAACATAGGATAACGGAATTCTTCCAAATGCACTGCCGTTATTCCGCCAAGGCTTAATGTCAACTTTAGTTCGTTAAAGTAGGTTTTTTAACTTAAATATGTTAAACTAATGATTTAAAGCATTTCGATATCGATTGCTAAATGCATATATCCAAGAAACTCGACTTTATACCTAAATATAAGATTACGGAATTCTTCCAAATGTACTGTCGTTATGCCGCCATGGCTTTATATCACCTTCAATACGTTAAAGATGGTTAATTAACTTAAATATGTTAAACTAATGATTTGAAGCATTTCATATCGATTGCTAAATATGTGAATACAAGAAAATCGACTTTATACCTAAATATAAGATTATGGAATTCTTCTAAATGCACTGCAGTTATACCGTTAAGGCTTTATGTAGACTTCCGTGCGTTAAAGAAGGTTTATTATAAATAACTTGAAAATGTTAAACTAATCATTTGAAGCATTTCGATATCGATTGCTAAATGTGTATATACGGAAAATCGACTTTATACATAAACATAAGATTACGGAATTCATCGAAATACACTGCCGTTATGGCTTCATATAAACGTGAGTACGTTAAAAAAGGTTGTTTAACTTAAATATGTTAAAGTTATTATTTGAAGCATCTCGGTATCGATTCCCAGATGTGTAAATACATGAAAATAGACTATAACCTAAATATAAGGTTACGGAATTCTTCTACATGCACCACCGTTATGCCGCCATGGCTTTATGCCAACTTCAGTTCGTTAAAGAGGATTTATTAACTTAAATATGTTAAACTTATATTTGAAGCATTTGTCGATTGCTAAATGATACACAAGAAAATCGATTTATACCCAAATATAGAATTAAAAATTATTCGAAATGCATGCCGATTTTACCGTTAAGGCTTTATTAAACTTCAGTAAGGTAAAAGAGTAATTAACTTAAATATATTGAACTAATGTTGAAGCTTTTATATATTGCTAAGTGGGATTACAGAAAATGACTTTATACATAAATATAAGTTGGAATTATCGAAATACACTGCCGTTATGGCTTTATATAAACGTCAGTATTAAAAAAGTTGTTTAACTTAAATATGTTAAAGTTTTATTTGAAGCATGTCGATATCGATTCCCAGATGTGTAAATACATGAAAATAGACTATAACTTAATTAAAAAAAAAAAAAAAATATAAGGTTTCGGAATTCTAATACATGCACCACCGTTATGCCGCCATGGCTTTATGCCAACTTCAGTTCGTTAAAGAGGGTTTATTAACTTAAATATGTTAAACTTATGATTTGAAGCATTTCGATATCGATTGCTAAATTGCTAATTTAAGAAACTTGACTTTATACCTTAACATAGGATAACGGAATTCTTCCAAATGCACTGCCGTTATTCCGCCAAGGCTTAATGTCAACTTTAGTTCGTTAAAGTAGGTTTTTTAACTTAAATATGTTAAACTAATGATTTAAAGCATTTCGATATCGATTGCTAAATGCATATATCCAAGAAACTCGACTTTATACCTAAATATAAGATTACGGAATTCTTCCAAATGTACTGTCGTTATGCCGCCATGGCTTTATATCACCTTCAATACGTTAAAGATGGTTAATTAACTTAAATATGTTAAACTAATGATTTGAAGCATTTCGATATCGATTGCTAAATATGTGAATACAAGAAAATCGACTTTATACCTAAATATAAGATTATGGAATTCTTCTAAATGCACTGCAGTTATACCGTTAAGGCTTTATGTAGACTTCCGTGCGTTAAAGAAGGTTTATTATAAATAACTTGAAAATGTAAAACTAATCATTTGAAGCATTTCGATATCGATTGCTAAATGTGTATATACGGAAAATCGACTTTATACATAAACATAAGATTACGGAATTCATCGAAATACACTGCCGTTATGGCTTCATATAAACGTGAGTACGTTAAAAAAGGTTGTTTAACTTAAATATGTTAAAGTTATTATTTGAAGCATCTCGGTATCGATTCCCAGATGTGTAAATACATGAAAATAGACTATAACCTAAATATAAGGTTACGGAATTCTTCTACATGCACCACCGTTATGCCGCCATGGCTTTATGCCAACTTCAGTTCGTTAAAGAGGATTTATTAACTTAAATATGTTAAACTTATGATTTGAAGCATTTCGATATCGATTGCTAAATGTGTATACACAAGAAAATCGACTTTATACCCAAATATAGAATTAAAAAATTATTCGAAATGCACTGCCGTTATACCGTTAAGGCTTTATGTAAACTTCAGTAAGGTAAAGAAGAGTAATTAACTTAAATATATTGAACTAATGATTTGAAGCTTTTCGATATCGATTGCTAAGTGTGTATATACAGAAAATCGACTTTATACATAAATATAAGATTACGGAATTCATCGAAATACACTGCCGTTATGGCTTTATATAAACGTCAGTACGTTAAAAAAGGTTGTTTAACTTAAATATGTTAAAGTTATTATTTGAAGCATGTCGATATCGATTCCCAGATGTGTAAATACATGAAAATAGACTATAACCTAAATATAAGGTTTCGGAATTCTAATACATGCACCACCGTTATGCCGCCATGGCTTTATGCCAACTTCAGTTCGTTAAAGAGGGTTTATTAACTTAAATATGTTAAACTTATGATTTGAAGCATTTCGATATCGATTGCTAAATGTGTATATACAAGAAATTCGACTTTATACCCAAATATAGAATTAAGAAATTACTCTAAATGCACTGCCGTTATACCGTTAAGGCTTTACGTAAACTTCGGTAAGGTAAAGAAGGGTAATTAACTTAAATATATTGAACTAATGATTTGAAGCTTTTCGATATCGATTGTATATACAACAAAATTGGCTTTTTACCTAAATATAAGATTACGGAATTCTTTCAAATGCACTGCCGTTATACTGTTAAGGCTTTATGTAAACTTTAGTAATATAAAGAATGTTATCTTACTTAAATATGTTAAACTAATGATTTGAAGCATTTCGATATCGATTGCTAAATGTGTATATACAACAAAATCGACTTTATACCTAAGTATAAGATAACGGAATTCTTCTAAATGCACTGCCGTTATGCCGTTATGGCTTTATGTTAACTTCAGTTAGTTAAAGAAGGTTTATTAACTTAAATATGTTAAACCAGCTATTTGAAGCAATTTGATATCGCTTGCTTAATGCATATATACAAGAAAATCGACTTTATACCTAAATATAAGATTACGGAATTCTTCCAAATGTACTGTCGTTATGCCGCCATGGCTTTATATGAACTTCAATATGTTAAAGAAGGTTAATTAACTTAAATATGTTAAACTAATGACTTGAGGCATTTCGATATCGATTGCTAAACGTGTATATACAAGAAAATCGACTTTATACCTACATATAAGGTTACGGAATTCTTCCAAATGCACTGCCGTTATACCGTTATGGTTTTATGTTAACTTCAGTTAGTCAAAGAGGGTTTATTAACTTAAATATGTTAAACCAGTTATTTGAAGCATTTCGATATCGATTGCTTAATGCATATATACAAAAAAATCGACTTAATACCTAAATATAAGATTACGGAATTCTTCCAAATGCACTGCCGTTATGCCGTTATGGCTTTATGTAGACTTCAGTAAGATAAAGAAGGTTTATAAACTTAAATATGTTAAACTAATGATTTGAAGCATTTCGATATCGATTGCTAAATATGTGAATACAAGAAAATCGACTTTATACCTAAATATAAGATTATAGAATTCTTCTAAATGCACTGCAGTTATACCGTTAAGGCTTTATGTAGACTTCCGTGCGTTAAAGAAGGTTTATTATAAATAACTTGAAAATGTAAAACTAATGATTTGAAGCATTTCGATATCGATTGCTAAATGTGTATATACGGAAAATCGACTTTATACATAAACATAAGATTACGGAATTCATCGAAATACACTGCCGTTATGGCTTTATATAAACGTGAGTACGTTAAAAAAGGTTGTTTAACTTAAATATGTTAAAGTTATTATTTGAAGCATCTCGGTATCGATTCCCAGATGTGTAAATACATGAAAATAGACTATAACCTTAATATAAGGTTACGGAATTCTTCTACATGCACCACCGTTATGCCGCCATGGCTTTATGCCAACTTCAGTTCGTTAAAGAGGGTTTATTAACTTAAATATGTTAAGCTTATGATTTGAAGCATTTCGATATCGATTGCTAAATGTGTATATACAAGAAATTCGATTTTATACCCAAATATAGAATTAAGAAATTACTCTAAATGCACTGCCGTTATACCGTTAAGGCTTTATGTAAACTTCGGTAAGGTAAAGAAGGGTAATTAACTTAAATATATTGAACTAATGATTTGAAGCTTTTCGATATCGATTGTATATACAACAAGATTGGCTTTTTACCTAAATGTAAGATTACGAAATTCTTCCAAATGCACTGCCGTTATTCCGCCAAGGCTTTATGTCACCTTCGGTAGGTTAAAGAAGGTAATTTAGCTAAAATATGTTAAACTAATGATTTGGAGCATTTCGAAATCGATTGCAAAATGTGCTAATATAAGAAACTTGACTTTATACCCAAAGATAGGATAACGGAATTCTTCCAAATGCACTGCCGTTATTCCGCCAAGGCTTTATGTCAACTTTAGTTCGTTAAAGTAGGTTTGTTAACTTAAATATGTTAAACTAATGATTTAAAGCATTTCGATATCGATTGCTAAATATGCATATACAACAAAATCGATATTATACCTAAATATGAGATTACGGAATTCTTCTAAATGCACTGCCGTTATGCCGCCATGGCTTTATGTCACCTTCGGTAAGTTAAAGAAGGTAATTTAACTTAAATAGGTTAAACTAATGATTTGAAGCATTTGGACATCGATTGCTAAATGTGCTAATTTAAGAAACTTGACTTTATACCTTAACATAGGATAACGGAATTCTTCCAAATGCACTGCCGTTATTCCGCCAAGGCTTAATGTCAACTTTAGTTCGTTAAAGTAGGTTTTTTAACTTAAATATGTTAAGCTAATGATTTAAAGCATTTCGATATCGATTGCTAAATGCATATATCCAAGAAACTCGACTTTATACCTAAATATAAGATTACGGAATTCTTCCAAATGCACTGCCGTTATGCCGTTATGGCTTTATGTAGACTTCAGTAAGATAAAGAAGGTTTATTAACTTAAATATGTTAAACTAATGATTTGAAGCATTTCGATATCGATTGCTAAATATGTGAATACAAGAAAATCGACTTTATACCTAAATATAAGATTATGGAATTCTTCTAAATGCACTGCAGTTATACCGTTAAGGCTTTATGTAGACTTCCGTGCGTTAAAGAAGGTTTATTATAAATAACTTGAAAATGTAAAACTAATGATTTGAAGCATTTCGATATCGATTGCTAAATGTGTATATACGGAAAATCGACTTTATACATAAACATAAGATTACGGAATTCATCGAAATACACTGCCGTTATGGCTTTATATAAACGTGAGTACGTTAAAAAAGGTTGTTTAACTTAAATATGTTAAAGTTATTATTTGAAGCATCTCGGTATCGATTCCCAGATGTGTAAATACATGAAAATAGACTATAACCTAAATATAAGGTTACGGAATTCTTCTACATGCACCACCGTTATGCCGCCATGGCTTTATGCCAACTTCAGTTCGTTAAAGAGGGTTTATTAACTTAAATATGTTAAACTTATGATTTGAAGCATTTCGATATCGATTGCTAAATGTGTATACACAAGAAAATCGACTTTATACCCAAATATAGAATTAAAAAATTATTCGAAATGCACTGCCGTTATACCGTTAAGGCTTTATGTAAACTTCAGTAAGGTAAAGAAGAGTAATTAACTTAAATATATTGAACTAATGATTTGAAGCTTTTCGATATCGATTGCTAAGTGTGTATATACAGAAAATCGACTTTATACATAAATATAAGATTACGGAATTCATCGAAATACACTGCCGTTATGGCTTTATATAAACGTCAGTACGTTAAAAAAGGTTGTTTAACTTAAATATGTTAAAGTTATTATTTGAAGCATGTCGATATCGATTCCCAGATGTGTAAATACATGAAAATAGACTATAACCTAAATATAAGGTTTCGGAATTCTAATACATGCACCACCGTTATGCCGCCATGGCTTTATGCCAACTTCAGTTCGTTAAAGAGGGTTTATTAACTTAAATATGTTAAACTTATGATTTGAAGCATTTCGATATCGATTGCTAAATGTGTATATACAAGAAATTCGACTTTATACCCAAATATAGAATTAAGAAATTACTCTAAATGCACTGCCGTTATACCGTTAAGGCTTTATGTAAACTTCGGTAAGGTAAAGAAGGGTAACTAACTTAAATATATTGAACTAATGATTTGAAGCTTTTCGATATCGATTGTATATACAACAAAATTGGCTTTTTACCTAAATATAAGATTACGGAATTCTTTCAAATGCACTGCCGTTATACTGTTAAGGCTTTATGTAAACTTTAGTAATATAAAGAATGTTATCTTACTTAAATATGTTAAACTAATGATTTGAAGCATTTCGATATCGATTGCTAAATGCATATATACAAGAAAATCGACTTTATACCTAAATATACGACTATGGAATTCTTCCAAATGTACTGTCGTTATGCCGTCATGGCTTTATATCAACTTCAATACGTTAAAGAAGGTTTATTAACATAAACATGTTAAACTAGTGACTTGAAGCACTTCGATATCGCTTGCTAAATGTGAATATACAAGAAAATCGAATTTATAACTAAATATGAGATTACGGTATTTTTCTAAAGGCATTGCTGTTATGCCCCCATGGCTTTATGTAAACATCAGTTCGTTAAAGAAGGTTTATTAACTTTAATATATTAAATTAATGATTTGAAGAATTTCGATATCGATTGCTTAATGAGTATATACAAGATAATCGACTTTATACCTAAATATAAGATTACGTAATTCTTCCAAATGCACTGTCGTTATGCCGTTAAAGCTTTATGTAGACTTCAGTAAGATAAAGAGGGTTAATTATCTTAAAAATTTTAAACTAATGAGTTGAAGCATTTCGATATCGATTGCTAAATATGCATATACAACAAAATCGATATTATACCTAAATATGAGATTACGGAATTCTTCTAAATGCACTGCCGTTATGCCGCCATGGCTTTATGTCACCTTCGGTAAGTTAAAGAAGGTAATTTAACTTAAATAGGTTAAATTAATGATTTGAAGCATTTGGACATCGATTGCTAAATGTGCTAATTTAAGAAACTTGACTTTATACCTAAACATAGGATAACGGAATTCTTCCAAATGCACTTTATTCCGCCAAGGCTTAATGTCAACTTTAGTTCGTTAAAGTAGGTTTTTTAACTTAAATATGTTAAACTAATGATTTAAAGCATTTCGATATCGATTGCTAAATGCATATATCCAAGAAACTCGACGTTATACCTAAATCTAAGATTACGGAATTCTTCCAAATGTACTGTCGTTATGCCGCCATGGCTTTATATCACCTTCAATACGTCAAAGATGGTTAATTAACTTAAATATGTTAAACTAATGATTTAAAGCATTTCTATATCGATTGCTAAATATGTGAATACAAGAAAATCGACTTTATACCTAAATATAAGATTATGGAATTCTTCTAAATGCACTGCAGTTATACCGTTAAGGCTTTATGTAGACTTCCGTGCGTTAAAGAAGGTTTATTATAAATAACTTGAAAATGTAAAACTAATGATTTGAAGCATTTCGATATCGATTGCTAAATGTGTATATACGGAAAATCGACTTTATACATAAATATAAGATTACGGAATTCATCGAAATACACTGCCGTTATGGCTTTATATAAACGTGAGTACGTTAAAAAAGGTTGTTTAACTTAAATATGTTAAAGTTATTATTTGAAGCATCTCGGTATCGTTTCCCAGATGTGTAAATACATGAAAATAGACTGCACCACCGTTATGCCGCCATGGCTTTATGCCAACTTCAGTTCGTTAAAGAGGGTTTATTAACTTAAATATGTTAAACTTATGATTTGAAGCATTTCGATATCGATTGCTAAATGTGTATATACAAGAAAATCGACTTTATACCCAAATATAGAATTAAGAAATTATTCGAAATGCACTGCCGTTATACCGTTATGGCTTTATGTAAACTTCAGTAAGGTAAAGAAGAGTAATTAACTTAAATATATTGAACTAATGATTTGAAGCTTTTCGATATCGATTGCTAAGTGTGTATATAAAGAAAATCGACTGTATACATAAATATAAGATTACGGAATTCATCAAATACACTGCCGTTATGGCTTTATATAAACGTCAGTACGTTAAAAAAGGTTGTTTAACTTAAATATGTTAAAGTTATTATTTGAAGCATGTCGATATCGATTCCCAGATGTGTAAATACATGAAAATAGACTATAACCTAAATATAAGGTTTCGGAATTCTTCTACATGCACCACCGTTATGCCGCCATGGCTTTATGCCAACTTCAGTTCGTTAAAGAGGGTTTATTAACTTAAATATGTTAAACTTATGATTTGAAGCATTTCGATATCGATTGCTAAATGTGTATATACAAGAAATTCGACTTTATACCCAAATATAGAATTAAGAAATTATTCTAAATGCACTGCCGTTATACCGTTAAGGCTTTATGTAAACTTCGGTAAGGTAAAGAAGGGTAATTAACTTAAATATATTGAACTAATGATTTGAAGCTTTTCGATATCGATTGTATATACAACAAAATTGGCTTTTTACCTAAATATAAGATTACGGAATTCTTTCAAATGCACTACCGTTATACTGTTAAGGCTTTATGTAAACTTTAGTAATATAAAGAAGGTTAATTTACTTAAATATGTTAAACTAATGATTTGAAGCATTTCGATATCGATTGCTAAATGTGTATATACAACAAAATCGACTTTATACCTAAGTATAAGATAACGGAATTCTTCTAAATGCACTGCCGTTATGCCGTCATGGCTTTATGTTAACTTTAGTTCGTTAAAGAAGGTTTATTAACTTAAATATGTTAAACTAATCATTTGAAGCATTTTGATATCGATTGCTAAATGTGCTAATACAAGAAACTTGACTTTATACCTTAACATAGGATAACGGAATTCTTCCAAATGCACTGCCGTTATTCCGCCAAGGCTTTATGTCAACTTTAGTTCATTCAAGAAGGTTTGTTTACTTAAATATGTTAGACTAATGATTTGAAGCATTTCAAAATCGATTGCTTAATGTATATTTACAAGAAAATCGACTTTATACCTAAATATAAGATTACGGAATTCTTCCAAATGTACTGTCGTTATGCCGCCATGGCTTTATATCACCTTCAATACGTTAAAGATGGTTAATTAGCTTAAATATGTTAAACTTATGATTTGAAACATTTCGATATCGATTGCTAAATATGTAAATACAAGAAAATCGACTTTATACCTAAACATAAGATTATGGAATTCTTCTAAATGCATTGCCGTTATACCGTTATGGCTTTATGTAAACTTCAGTAAGGTAAAGAAGAGTAATTAACTTAAATATATTGAACTAATGATTTGAAGCTTTTCGATATCGATTGCTAAGTGTGTATATACAGAAAATCGACTTTATACATAAATATAAGATTACGGAATTCATCGAAATACACTGCCGTTATGGCTTTATATAAGCGTCAGTACGTTAAAAAAGGTTGTTTAACTTAAATATCTTAAAGTTATTATTTGAAGCATCTCGATATCGATTCCCAGATGTGTAAATACATGAAAATAGACTATAACCTAAATATAAGGTTACGGAATTCTTCTACATGCACCACCGTTATGCCGCCATGGCTTTATGCCAACTTCAGTTCGTTAAAGAGGGTTTATTAACTTAATATGTTAAACTTATGATTTGAAGCATTTCGATATCGATTGCTAAATGTGTATATACAAGAAATTCGACTTTATACCCAAATATAGAATTAAGAAATTATTCTAAATGCATTGCCGTTATACCGTTAAGGCTTTATGTAAACTTCGGTAAGGTAAAGAAGGGTAATTAACTTAAATATTTTTTTTTTTTTTTTTTTTTTTTTTTTTTTTTTTTTTTTTTTTTTTTTTTTTTTTTTTTTTTTCCCCCCCCCCCCCCCCCCCCCAAATGTGTATATACAACAAAATCGACTTTATACCTAAGTATAAGATAACGGAATTCTTCTAAATGCACTGCCGTTATGCCGTTATGGCTTTATGTTAACTTCAGTTCGTTAAAGAAGGTTTATTAACTTAAATATGTTAAACTAATCATTTGAAGCATTTTGATATCGATTGCTAAATGTGCTAATACAAGAAACTTGACTTTATACCTTAACATAGGATAACGGAATTCTTCCAAATGCACTGCCGTTATTCCGCCAAGGCTTTATGTCAACTTTAGTTCATTCAAGAAGGTTTGTTTAACTTAAATATGTTAGACTAATGATTTGAAGCATTTCAAAATCGATTGCTTAATGTATATTTACAAGAAAATCGACTTTATACCTAAATATAAGATTACGGAATTCTTCCAAATGTACTGTCGTTATGCCGCCATGGCTTTATATCACCTTCAATACGTTAAAGATGGTTAATTAGCTTAAATATGTTAAACTTATGATTTGAAACATTTCGATATCGATTGCTAAATATGTAAATACAAGAAAATCGACTTTATACCTAAATATAAGATTATGGAATTCTTCTAAATGCATTGCCGTTATACCGTTATGGCTTTATGTAAACTTCAGTAAGGTAAAGAAGAGTAATTAACTTAAATATATTGAACTAATGATTTGAAGCTTTTCGATATCGATTGCTAAGTGTGTATATACAGAAAATCGACTTTATACATAAATATAAGATTACGGAATTCATCGAAATACACTGCCGTTATGGCTTTATATAAGCGTCAGTACGTTAAAAAAGGTTGTTTAACTTAAATATCTTAAAGTTATTATTTGAAGCATCTCGATATCGATTCCCAGATGTGTAAATACATGAAAATAGACTATAACCTAAATATAAGGTTACGGAATTCTTCTACATGCACCACCGTTATGCCGCCATGGCTTTATGCCAACTTCAGTTCGTTAAAGAGGGTTTATTAACTTAATATGTTAAACTTATGATTTGAAGCATTTCGATATCGATTGCTAAATGTGTATATACAAGAAATTCGACTTTATACCCAAATATAGAATTAAGAAATTATTCTAAATGCATTGCCGTTATACCGTTAAGGCTTTATGTAAACTTCGGTAAGGTAAAGAAGGGTAATTAACTTAAATATATTGAACTAATGATTTGAAGCTTTTCGATATCGATTGTATATATGTACAACAAAATTTGGATTTTTACCTAAATATAAGGTTACGGAATTCTTTCATATGCACTGCCGTTATACTGTTAAGGCTTTATGTAAACTTTAGTTATATAAAGAAGGTTAATTTACTTAAATATGTTAAACTAATGATTTGAAGCATTTCGATATCGATTGCTAAATGTGTATATACAACAAAATCGACTTTATACCTAAGTATAAGATAACGGAATTCTTCTAAATGCACTGCCGTTATGCCGTTATGGCTTTATGTTAACTTCAGTTCGTTAAAGAAGGTTTATTAACTTAAATATGTTAAACTAATCATTTGAAGCATTTTGATATCGATTGCTAAATGTGCTAATACAAGAAACTTGACTTTATACCTTAACATAGGATAACGGAATTCTTCCAAATGCACTGCCGTTATTCCGCCAAGGCTTTATGTCAACTTTAGTTCATTCAAGAAGGTTTGTTAACTTAAATATGTTAGACTAATGATTTGAAGCATTTCAAAATCGATTGCTTAATGTATATTTACAAGAAAATCGACTTTATACCTAAATATAAGATTACGGAATTCTTCCAAATGTACTGTCGTTATGCCGCCATGGCTTTATATCACCTTCAATACGTTAAAGATGGTTAATTAGCTTAAATATGTTAAACTTATGATTTGAAACATTTCGATATCGATTGCTAAATATGTAAATACAAGAAAATCGACTTTATACCTAAATATAAGATTATGGAATTCTTCTAAATGCATTGCCGTTATACCGTTATGGCTTTATGTAAACTTCAGTAAGGTAAAGAAGAGTAATTAACTTAAATATATTGAGCTAATGATTTGAAGCTTTTCGATATCGATTGCTAAGTGTGTATATACAGAAAATCGACTTTATACATAAATATAAGATTACGGAATTCATCGAAATACACTGCCGTTATGGCTTTATATAAGCGTCAGTACGTTAAAAAAGGTTGTTTAACTTCAATATCTTAAAGTTATTATTTGAAGCATCTCGATATCGATTCCCAGATGTGTAAATACATGAAAATAGACTATAACCTAAATATAAGGTTACGGAATTCTTCTACATGCACCACCGTTATGCCGCCATGGCTTTATGCCAACTTCAGTTCGTTAAAGAGGGTTTATTAACTTACATATGTTAAACTTATGATTTGAAGCATTTCGATATCGATTGCTAAATGTGTATATACAAGAAATTCGACTTTATACCCAAATATAGAATTAAGAAATTATTCTAAATGCATTGCCGTTATACCGTTAAGGCTTTATGTAAACTTCGGTAAGGTAAAGAAGGGTAATTAACTTAAATATATTGAACTAATGATTTGAAGCTTTTCGATATCGATTGTATATATGTACAACAAAATTTGGATTTTTACCTAAATATAAGGTTACGGAATTCTTTCATATGCACTGCCGTTATACTGTTAAGGCTTTATGTAAACTTTAGTTATATAAAGAAGGTTAATTTACTTAAATATGTTAAACTAATGATTTGAAGCATTTCGATATCGATTGCTAAATGTGTATATACAACAAAATCGACTTTATACCTAAGTATAAGATAACGGAATTCTTCTAAATGCACTGCCGTTATGCCGTTATGGCTTTATGTTAACTTCAGTTCGTTAAAGAAGGTTTATTAACTTAAATATATTAAACTAATCATTTGAAGCGTTTTGATATCGATTGCTAAATGTACTAATACAAGAAACTTGTCTTTATACTTTAACATAGGATAACGGAATTCTTCCAAATGCACTGCCGTTATTCCGACAAGGCTTTATGTCAACTTTAGTTCATTCAAGAAGGTTTGTTAACTTAAATATGTTAGACTAATGATTTGAAGCATTTCAAAATCGATTGCTTAATGTATATTTACAAGAAAATCGACTTTATACCTAAATATAAGATTACGGAATTCTTCCAAATGTACTGTCGTTATGCCGCCATGGCTTTATATCACCTTCAATACGTTAAAGATGGTTAATTAACTTAAATATGTTAAACTAATGATTTGAAACATTTCGATATCGATTGCTTAATGCATATATACAAGAAAATCGACTTTATACCTAAATATAAGATAACGTAATTCTTCTAAATGCTTTGCCGTTATGCCGTTAAGGCGTTTTTAGACTTTAGTGAGATAAAGAAGGTTTATTAACTTAGATATGTTAAACTTGTTATTTGAAGCATTTCGATATCGATTGCTAAATGTGTATATACAAGAAAATCGACTTAATACCTAAATATAAGATTACGGAATTCTTCCAAATGCACTGCCGTTATGCCGTTAAGGCTTTTGTAGACTTCAGTAAGATAAAGAAGGTTTATTAACTTAGATATGCTAAACTAGTTAGTTGAAGCATTTCGATTTCGATTGCTAAATGAGTATATACAAGAAAATGGACTTTATACCTAAATATAAGATTACGGAATTCTTCTAAATGCTTTGCTGTTATGCCGTTAAGGCGTTTGTAGACTTCAGTAAGACAGAGAGGGTTAATTAGCTTAAACATGTTAAACTAATGATTTGAAGCATTTCGATATCGATTGCTAAATGTCTATATACAACAAAATTGACTTTATACCTAAACATAAGATTACGTAATTCTTCTTAATGCTTTGCCGTTATGCCGTTAAAACGTTTGTAGACTTCAGTGCGTTAAAGTAGGTTTGTTAACTTAAATATGTTAAACTTATGATTTGAAGCATTTCGCTTTCGATTGCTAAATGAGTATATACAAGAAAATGGACTTTATACCTAAATATAAGATTACGGAATTCTTCTAAATTCTTTGTCGTTATGCCGTTAAGGCGTTTGTAGACTTCAGTAAGATAGAGAGGGTTAATTAACTTAAATATAGATAGATATTTATTTATTTCATGCACAATAAATATACAGGAAATAAGAGAAAAAAAAAAACAGCACTAGCTCGAGGACATCAGCTGGTTTTACAAAATAAATACTAATTTACATTTCGTTTATGGATTACAACTATTATACAGTTAAGGTTAACTAAATTAAATGAGATAGGTTGCATGAGGCTATAAAACTAGATATCTTGCTTATGTTAAGTGCTGTAGTGTCGGAAAGAAGTTGTGATGGAACAGTCAAGCCAAAAATCCGTTGCCTTTGAATAGAAAAACGAGGGCAGATGTCCAAGATATGCTTCACAGATGTGCTCATTGCCCCGCAAACATTGCATAATGATACTCCATGACTAAGAAGATGTCCGTGAGTGATCTGCGTGTGGCCCAAACGAAGTCTTGTGAAAACGAGAATGTCTGACTGTTTAGCATCGGAAGGGAAAGTAGGCTTAATTTTTGTTGGATTAATATCTGCATAATGGTGAACATATCCTTTCCACTTTAGTAAGGATTTATTGTTAATATACTGCCGTACATGTCTCGACAAATCGGCCTTTTCAAAAGTGTCAAAACAGATAGCTGGGTTATTGTGAAGACTCTTCGCAACAGAGTCAGCTAGTTCATTGCCTTGGATGCCACAATGTCCAGGAATCCACATCAATTTAATTTTGTTTTTGTGTTTAATTAGCAAATCCCTGGTGTGGGTTACTAGGACGCTGTCCTTTTTGAGTTTCCAGAGGGCATCAATGGCAGACCGACTGTCAGTACAAATGCAGAAATTGCCCTTGGTTTTCGATGCAATTAAGGCGGCTTGATAGATAGCAAAGATTTCACTGGTGTAGATGGAGCAATGATTAGGCAGGATACCTTTCCTTAAAACATCAAGGTTTTCAGAGACTACTGCAAATGAGGTTGAAAATTTGGTTTTCGAACCATCGGTAAAAATAAAGTTGAATGCTTTTTGACTAAGCTCAGCTTTATATTCCAGAAAATTTTGCGCGTAAAGTTGCGGACAGGTGTTTTGCTTCTGAAATGTTTGTAAACGGGTTTCAATTGATAAGTCTGACAGCAGCCAAGGCGGGTAGTTTGGGTACACTTTCCGAGTTGGTTTAACTGATACATTTAATTTCTTGGCAGTGATCAGTACACGGTGTATCGCTGAGAGCCGCTTTGGAAGATACTTTCGATTGGAAGCTTTAAGTATTTCGTCAAAGAGGTGGCTGTTATTGCAGCATAAAATTTTGTATATAAGGCTTGCAGTCATGTATTCGATTCTCTCATTTATGCTAGGGAGTCCAGATTCAGTTAGCATGTTGTCGACGGGGGTAGTGGTGAAGGCCCGTGAGCTTTTCCGCACCGCTGCGTAGTATGGAGCACAGAGAAGATTTAAGTTGCTTTTGGTACAGGTTCCATAGATTGGCAGCGCGTAGTCAATTACAGTTAAAAATAATGCTTTAACAATATTACAAAGTGTAGTAGTATGAACAAATGATTTTTTAGACGAAAAATATTTTATAATATTGAGGCGTTTGATAAGTTTATTTCTAATATAATTACAGTGAAACCTAAAAGTGTATTTACAATCAAATAAAACGCCTAATATTTTCAAACTGCTGACATTGCTTACATACAAATTGTTATGACATAGTTTTATATTTGGGCAGCATTTTTTCCGACAGATATGCAAGGTATTGCACTTCTCATATGATATAATCGCTCCTGACTGAGCCGACCAGACAGTAATGTCATTAAGGACTTTACAAAAAATCGCCTGAACCGTTTCAAGGCTGTCCTCTTTAGTATATATTAAAACGTCATCAGCATAAATCCCGTAACTTACTTTGTACTTATCTATAATTTGACTTATTTCGTCAAATGCAATAATAAATAACACTACCGAAAGAGGAGAACCTTGAGGAATCCCATTTTGCAAGTCATATATCTCGGATGAAACGCCATTTACTCTGACTATAAATTTTCTATTCGTTAGAAAGTTTTTGACAAAGTTATACATTCTGCCACCCACTTTCCACTTTCTTAGTTGCCTTAAAACTACGTGTGCTCCAATGCGGTCAAAAGCCTTTTGGAAGTCAAGGGAAAGAGCTGTGATGTGTTTTTTACTGGATAAAGCATTCGAACAGAAATGATCGAAAGTTAATAGGGAATCTATGGTACTATGACCGCTTTTAAACCCAACTTGAGTAGGGCTTAACAATTTGTTTCTAGAAGCAAACCACATCAACCTGTGGGCAATTATTTTCTCCAGAACTTTACTATTACATACGAGTAGGGATATGGGCCGAAAACTTGATATATTATCCGCTGGTTTGTTTGGCTTGTGGATGGGAGATACAAAAGCGCACTTCCAACTTTGAGGAAAAATACCAGATGAAAAAATGCTGTTATATAGGTTTATCAGTCTCATTTTAAGTGAATCGGGGAGATTTTTGATCATTACGTAAGTAATGCGGTCGTGTCCTGGAGAGGAGCCCTTAACCCTGTTAACGAAATTGTTAAATTCCTCCTTCGTGATTGGATTATCAATTTCTTTTGCAGATAGTAGGAGATTAGGAGGGGGAAAATATATTTCGCTTAACAGGCGAGTTTTGTCAGCTACAAAAGTTTGAGAAAAATTTGTATCGTTTGAATAACCAGACCAGTCCTTAGCAAACAAATTTGCAGCTTCCTTAGCAGATGCTGAGGGGTTATTGCCTGCCACAAGGTGGGGAAAATTGGAAATACTGTAAGACCCCGATAACTTTTTAAGGTTTTTCCATATTTCTTTGGGTGAAGTTGTAGGATTAATAGAGCTAGTAATATTGCTAAAGGCTTCTTTTTTTGCCTTTTTGCCGCTAACTTGAATTTGGCGTTTGCTGCTTTATAAGACAGAAGGTTTTGGTTAGATCGTACACGTTTGTAGATATACCAGGCAGATTGCTTTATGGTTCGCAATTCGGCGATTTCCTTATTCCACCAAAGGACACATTTTTTCGAGAGATATGGCCTGCTTTGGGGTATAGATAAAGAAGCTGCAGTAAGGATAACCTTTTTAACTTGAGCGGCTTCCTTGTTGATGTTGTTGCTGGCGGGATAAAGGTTATTAATTTTCTCACATAAGTTATGGTACTTTTCCCAATTGGCCTTTTCAGTTAAGAATTTGGGAGCATGCTTGATCATATTTGCTTTGTTACAATGTAAGTAAAAAATTATTGGATAATGATCACTGCCACAGAGATCATCCAAGACTTTCCAAGAAAAGAGTGGGTAAATATTCGTTGATGATAACGAAACATCTACATGAGTAAATGTTTTGTGTGTAGAGAAGTGCGTAGGTGTTTTATTATTTAGGACAGATAAGTCAAGTGAACAAATGAGTTCCTCAAAGCTTTTGCCCCTACGGTTTTGGATAGGGGAGCCCCAAAGTGGGCTCCACGCGTTAAAATCCCCACAAAAGATAAGTGGTTTAGGTAGAGAAATCAAAATAGTTTTCAGCTCGTGGAAATCAATAGCACTGCTTGGCGGAAAATAAACTGAGATCATTGTGAAAGTTAACATAGCTTTGATTTGGAGGGCAATTATATTTAAGTTAGTTTCGATCTGAATACGTTTGTGGCAAATGTTTTTTTTAATCAGCAAACCAACGCCGTGAATATTAGTTTGATTCGTATTGTGGAAATATGCTACGTATGGAGAAGGTGCTGAAAATGTATTCCCATATCCAATATTGGTCTCTTGCAGAGCAATAAGATCTGGTTTAAATTCAGTAATGAGTAACTGAAGCTCATGATAATTATTAAATAAACCATTTATATTCCATTGTAAAAAAGTTAACATATTTAGTGGCTGGAATTAGAAGCTGAAAGTAATTATTATATTGATATATACGGAAAACTAAGGAGCATTAACTGTCCGAATCATCAGACATTTTCTGTAATTGTGTAAGAGAAAGAACTCTGTTAATTGATGCAGGTGGAGAGAAAGCAATTGCCGAAAAACTGTCATCATTGGTAAAGTTGTTATTCATAGTATGAGTAGTTGAGTATTTTTGTGCTTTATTGAGTGACGCTGCACTATTTAAGTTTACGGTGGTATCTCCGAGAGAAGTACTAGCATGGTTATAGCATTCCTCATCTGAGCTATTATTTGAGTGGAGAGAGATTTGCTTATTAGAGAGCATTCGCTTTGATTGTTGGTTAGCTGATTTCTGTTTAGTTGGGCTGATATCAGAGTGGAGAGTTTTTTGGTAGTTAGCTGTGATTTGAGTAGAATATTGAAGAGAGTTATTTTGATTATTGGGCTGTTGATTAGTAAGACTATTGCTTGAGAGAATTTGTGTTTGGTCGCTGGAGACTTTTGGATTTGAAGGTGATTTATGAATGATAGTTGATGAATTGGTGCTAGAATTCTCCTTGTTCTCATTAATTACCGTTTGTGAGGAACCGGTATTAGCACGTGCGTTTGCTGGAGATGAAAGCACAGTGGCGTAGGAGATTATGGGGTTAGCTGGGGGTAAAGTGACTTGCTTTAGATATATATTTTTGGCTTCCTTCATCGAGCATTTATTTCTGGTTTTTATAGTTAAAATTTCTTTAGCTTGCTTAAACCTTTTACACTCACTTGAGGATGACGGATGTGGCTCAGAACAATTGGCACACTTAACTCGAGTGCAGTCGTTTGGGTGATGGGGAGGAAAGGAGCATGTTACACATGTCGGACTATTTTTGCACCAGTTTGCGGTGTGCCCTAGCAATTGGCACGATCTGCACCTCATAGGGTTGGGAATGTACTCCCTAACCTTTACGGAGTGCCACGAAATATCTATTTTGCTGGGGAGTTTGTATGAGTCGAAGGACAGGAGAACAACCCCACTGGGAGTTGCCTTACCGTCAACTACTTTGTTGAATTTATGTATTGCAGTAACGCCTTGGTTGCTTAATTCTTTTACAATTTCCTCATCACTTACTTTATTGAGGTAAGGAGCATATATTGTTCCCTTTGTTGTGTTCAACGAGGCATGAAATGAAAATTTGACGGAGCATACACCATGTAGTTGCGAAGTGGCCAGAAATTTTTGGGCAATTTTTATATCTTTTACTAGAAGCAGAAGGTTTCCGTCTCTAAGCTCAGATATGGAAATAACATCTTTGCTGATAATTTGTAAGGCTTTGTGCACGGCAAAACATGAGAAGTCTGAAATTTTTTTATTAACATCATCACATGCTAGAATAAGAAATTTTGGGTCTGCCACAACGACGTTTGGTAGTTCGGGGAAAATATTAACAGGCGAACCATTAGAAAGTTTTTTCTTTTTGCGTGGGTAATCGTTTGCAAGTAGTGCAAAACGATTCACCCTACTAGCACTTGCCCCTAGGGGCATTTCACAATTTAAACAAACTCACCAAGCCTGAATAAAAAATATTCAGTGAATGATAAATATGAAGCAAAGCTTTACACTAATCAACGAATAGAGGCAAAAGAGAATAACGGAACTGAGACCGCACTGAAATCACTATAATAGCGAACTTAACACGACCAAACACTTTGAGTGCTAGACGCTGACTAACATAAATATATTAAACTAATGATTTGAGGCATTTCGATATCTATTGCTAAATGTGTATATACAAGAAAATCGACTTTATACCTAAATATATGATAACAGAATTCTTCTACATGCACTGCCGTTATGCCGTTAAGGCGTTTGTAGACTTCAGTAAGATAAAGGGGGATAATTAACTTAAATATTTTAAACTAATGATTTGAGGCATTTCGATATCGATTGCTAAATGTGTATATACAAGAAAATCGACTTTATACCTAAATATAAGATAACGGAATTCTTCCAAATGCACTGCCGTTATACCGTTATGGTTTTATGTTAACTTCAGTTCGTTAAAGAAGGTTTATTAACTTAAATATGTTAAACCAGTTACCTGAAGCATTTCGGTATCGATTGCTTAATGCATATGTACAAGAAAATCGACTTTATACCTAAATATAAGATTACGGAATTCTTCTACATGAACTGCCGTTATGTCGCCATGGCTTTGTGTTAACTTTAATTTATTAACTTAAATATGTTAAACTAATGATTGGAAGCATTTCGATATCGATTGCTAAATGTGTATATACAACAAATTTGAATTTATACCTAAATATAAGATTACGTAATTCTTCTAAATGCTTTGCCGTTATGCCGTTATAACGTTTGTAGACTTCAGTGCGTTAAAGTAGGTTTGTTAACTTAAATATGTTAAACTAATGATTTGAAGCATTTCGATATCGATTGCTAAATGAGTATATACAAGAAAATGGCCTTTATACCTAAATATAAGATTACGGAATTCTTCTACATGCACTGCCGTTATGCCGTTAAGGCGTTTGTAGACTTCAGTAAGATAAAGGGGGTTAATTAACTTAAATATTTTAAACTAATGATTTGAGGCATTTCGATATCGATTGCTAAATGTGTATATACAAGAAAATCGACTTTATACCCAAATATAGAATTAAGAAATTATTCGAAATGCACTGCCGTTATACCGTTAAGGCTTTATGTAAACTTCAGTAAGGTAAAGAAGAGTAATTAACTTAAATATATTGAACAAATGATTTGAAGCTTTTCGATATCGATTGCTAAGTGTGTATATACAGAAAATCGACTTTATACATAAATATAAGATTACGGAATTCATCGAAATACACTGCCGTTATGGCTTTATATAAACGTCAGTACGTTAAAAAAGGTTGTTTAACTTAAATATGTTAAAGTTATTATTTGAAGCATGTCGATATCGATTCCCAGATGTGTAAATACATGAAAATAGACTATAACCTAAATATAAAGGGTTTCGGAATTCTTCTACATGCACCACCGTTATGCCGCCATGGCTTTATGCCAACTTCAGTTCGTTAAAGAGGGTTTATTAACTTAAATATGTTAAACTTATGATTTGAAGCATTTCGATATCGATTGCTAAATGTGTATATACAAGAAATTCGACTTTATACCCAAATATAGAATTAAGAAATTATTCTAAATGCATTGCCGTTATACCGTTAAGGCTTTATGTAAACTTCGGTAAGGTAAAGAAGGGTAATTAACTTAAATATATTGAACTAATGATTTGAAGCTTTTCGATATCGATTGTATATATGTACAACAAAATTTGGATTTTTACCTAAATATAAGGTTACGGAATTCTTTCATATGCACTGCCGTTATACTGTTAAGGCTTTATGTAAACTTTAGTTATATAAAGAAGGTTAATTTACTTAAATATGTTAAACTAATGATTTGAAGCATTTCGATATCGATTGCTAAATGTGTATATACAACAAAATCGACTTTATACCTAAGTATAAGATAACGGAATTCTTCTAAATGCACTGCCGTTATGCCGTTATGGCTTTATGTTAACTTCAGTTCGTTAAAGAAGGTTTATTAACTTAAATATGTTAAACTAATCATTTGAAGCATTTTGATATCGATTGCTTAATGTACTAATACAAGAAACTTGTCTTTATATCTTAACATAGGATAACGGAATTCTTCCAAATGCACTGCCGTTATTCCGCCAAGGCTTTATGTCAACTTTAGTTCATTCAAGAAGGTTTGTTAACTTAAATATGTTAGACTAATGATTTGAAGCCTTTCAAAATCGATTGCTTAATGTATATTTACAAGAAAATCGACTTTATACCTAAATATAAGATTACGGAATTCTTCCAAATGTACTGTCGTTATGCCGCCATGGCTTTATATCACCTTCAATACGTTAAAGATGGTTAATTAGCTTAAATATGTTAAACTAATGATTTGAAACATTTCGATATCGATTGCTAAATAAGTAAATACAAGAAAATAGACTTTATACCTAAATATAAGATTATGGAATTCTTCTAAATGCATTGCCGTTATACCGTTATGGCTTTATGTAGACTTCAGTGCGTTAAAGAAGGTTTATTATAAATAACTTGAAAATGTAAAACTAATGATTTGAAGCATTTCGATATCGATTGCTAAATGTGTATATACAGAAAATCGACTTTATACATAAATATAAGGTTACGGAATTCATCGAAATACACTGCCGCTATGGCTTTATATAAACGTCAGTACGTGAAAAAAGGTTGTTTAACTTAAATATGTAAAACTTATGATTTGAAGCATTTCGATATCGATTGCTAAATGTGTATTTACAAGAAAATCGACTTTATACATAAATATAAGATTACGGAATTCTTCCAAATGTACTGTCGTTATGCCGCCATGGCTTTATATCACCTTCAATACGTTAAAGATGGTTAATTAACTTAAAATATGCAAAATGGGTGTAATCAAGAAAATCGACTTTATACCAAAACATAAGATTACGGAATTCTTCTAAATGCACTGCCGTTATACCGTTAAGCCTTTATGTTAACTTCAGTTCGTTAATGAAGGTTTATTAACTTTAATATGTTAAACCAGTTATTTGAAGCTTATTGATATCGATCGCTAAATCTGTATATACAAGAAAATCGATTTTATACCTAAATATAAGACTACGGAATTCTTCTAAATGCACTACCGGTATACTGTTAAGCCTTTATGTAAACGTCAGTAAGATAAAGTAGTCTAAATAACTTAAATACATATGTTAAACCAGTTATTTGAAGCATTTCGATATCGATTGTTAAATGTGTATATACAACAAAACCGATTTTATACCTAACTATAAGATTACGGAATTCTTCAAAATGCACTGCCGTTATACCCTTATGGCTTTATGTAAACTTCAGTAGGATAAAGAAGGTTAATTAACTTAAATATGTTAAACTAATGATTTGGAGCATTTCGTTATCGATTGTTAAATGTGTATATACAAGAAAATCGATTTAATACCTAAATATAAGATTACGGAATTCTTCAAAATGCACTGCCGTTATACCGTTATGGCTTTATGTAAACTTCAGTTCGTTAAAGAAGGTATATTAATTTAAATATGTTATACTAATGATTTAAAGCATTTCGATATCGATTGCTAAATGTGTATATACAAGAAAATCGACTTTATACCTAAATATAAGGTAATAAAATTCTTCTAAATGCACTGCCGTTATGGCTTTATGTTAACTTCAGTTCGTTAAAGAAGGTTTATTAACTTAAATAAGTTAAACCAGTTATTTGAAACATTTGGATATCGATTGGTTAATGCATATATACAAGAAAATCGACTTGATACCTAAATATAAGACTACGGAATTCTTCCAAATGTACTGTCGTTATGGCGCCATTTCTTTATATCAACTTCAATACGTTAAAGAAGGTTTATTAACTTAAATATGTTAAACTAATGATTTGAAGCATTTCCATATCGTTTGCTAAATGTGTATATACAAGAAAATCGACTTTATACCTAAATATAAGATAACGGAATTCTTCTACATGCACTGCCGTTATGCCGCCATGACTTTATGTTAACATCAGTGCGTTAAAGAAGCTTTATTAAATTAAATATGTTAAAATAATGATTTGAAGCATTTCGATATCGATTGCCAAATGAGTATATACAAAAAAATCGACTTTATACCTAAATATAAGATTACGGAATTCTTCTAAATGCACTGCCGTTATGCCGCCATGGCTTTATGCCAACTTCAGTTCGTTAAAGAAGGTTTATTAACTTAAATATGTTAAACTAATGATTTGAAACATTTGGATATCGATTGCTAAATGTGTATATACAAGAAAATCGACTTTATACCTAAATAAAAGATTACGGAATTCTTCTAAATGCACTGCCGTTATGCCGCGATGGCTTTATGCCAACTTCAGTTCGTTAAAGAAGTTTTATTAACTTAAATATGTTAAACTAATGATTTGAAGCATTTCGATATCGCTTGCTTAATATGTATATACAAGAAAATCGAATTTATGCCTAAATCGGCTTTATACCAAAATATAAGATTACGGAATTCTGCTTAATGCACTGCCGTTATGCCCCCATGGCTTTATGCCAACTTCAGTTCGTTAAAGAAGGTTTATTAACTCAAATATGTTAAACTAATGATTTGAAGCATTTCGATATCGATTGCTAAATGAGCATATACAAGAAAATCGACTTTATACCTAAATATAAGATAACGGAATTCTTCTAAATGCACTAACGTTATGGCGTTATTTCTTTGTGTTAACTTCAGTTCGTTAAAGAAGGTTTATTATCTTAAATATGATAAACCGGTTATTTGATGCATTTTTATATCGATTGCTTAATGCATATATACAAGAAAATCGACTTTATACCTAAATATAAGATTACGGAACTCTTCTACCTGCACTGTCGTTATGCCGCAATGGCTTTATGTTAACTTCAATGCGTTAAAGAAGGTTAATTAACTTAAATATGTTAAACTAATGATTTGAAGCATTTCAATATCGATTGCTAAATGTGTATACACAAGAAAATCGAATTTATACCTAAATATAAGATTACGGAATTCTTCTACATGCACTGCCGTTATGCCGCCATGGCTTTATGGTAACTTCAGTTCGTTAAAGAAGCTTTATTAACTTAAATATGTTAAACTAATGATTTGAAGCATTTCAATATCAATTGCTAAATGCATATATACAAGAAAATCGACTTTATAGCTAAATATAAGATTAAGGAATTCTTCCAAATGTACTGTCGTTATGACGCCATGACATTATATCACCTTCGATATGTTAAATGTAAATATGTTAAAATAATGATTTGAAGCATTTCGATATCGAATGCTAAATGTGTATAATCAAGAAAATCGACTTTATACCTAAACGTAAGATTACGGAATTCTTCTAAATGCACTGCCGTAATGCCGATAAGGCTTTATGTAAAGGTCAGTAAGATAAAGAAGGTTAGTTAACTTAAATATGTTAAACCAGTTATTTGAAGCATTTCGATATCGATTGGTTAATGCATATATACAAGAAAATCGTCTTTATACCTAAATATAAAACTACGGAATTCTTCCAAATGTACTGTCGATATGCCGCCATGGCTTTATATAAACTTCAATACGTTAAAGAAGGTTTAGTAACTTAAATATGTTAAACTAATGATTTGAAGCATTTCGATATCGCTTGCTTAATATGTATATACAAGAAAATCGAATTTATGCCTAAATCGGCTTTATACCAAAATATAAGATTACGGAATTCTGCTTAATGCACTGCCGTTATGCCCCCATGGCTTTATGCCAACTTCAGTTCGTTAAAGAAGGTTTATTAACTCAAATATGTTAAACTAATGATTTGAAGCATTTCGATATCGATTGCTAAATGTGTATATACTAGAAAATGGACTTTATATCTAAATATAAGATAACGGAGTTCTTCTCAATGCACTGCCGTTATACCGTTAAGGAGTTATGTTAACTTCAGTTGGTTAAAGAAGGTTTATTAACTGAAATATGTTAAACCAGTTATTTGAAGCATTTCGAAACCGATTGCTTAATGTATATATACAAGAAATCGACTTTACACCTAAATATAAGATTACGGAATTCTTCTACATGCACTGTCTTTATGCCGCCTTGGCTTTATATAAACTTCAATACGTGAAAGAAGGTTAATTAACTTAAACATATTAAACTAATGATTTGAAGCATTTTGATATCGATTGCTAAATGTGTATATACAACAAATTCGACTTCTTACCTAAAGATAAGACTACGGAATTCTTCCAAATGCACGGCCGTTTTACCGTTAAGGCTTTATGTTAACTTCAGTAAGATAAAGAAGGTTTATTAACTTAAATATGTAAACCTAATGATGACTTTATACCTAAATATAAGATTACGGAATTCTTCTAAATACACTGCCGTTTTGCCGACATGACTTTATGCCAACTTCAGTTCGTTAAAGAAGGTTTATTAACTTAAATATGTTAAACTAATGATTTGAAGCATTTTGATATCGATTGCTAAATGAGTATATACAACAAAATCGACTTTATACCTGAATATAAGATTACGGGATTCTTCTACATGCTTTATGTTAACTTCAGTGCGTTAAAGAAGGTTTATTAATTTAATATGTTAAACAAGTTATTTGAAGCATTTCGATATCGATTGGTTAATGCATGTATACAAGAAAATCGACTTTACACCTAAATATAAGATTACGGAATTCTTCTACATGCACTGTCGTTATGCCGCCATGGCTTTATATCAACTTCAATACGATAAAGAAGGTTAATTAACTTAAATATGTTAAAGTAATGATTTGAAGCATTTCGATATCGGTTGCTAAATGTATGTACACAAGAAAATCGAATTTATACCTAAATATAAGATTACGGAATTCTTCCAAATGCACTGCCGTTATATCGTTATGGCTTTATGCAAACTTCAGTAAGATAAAGAAGGTTAATTAACCTAATTATGTTAAACTAATGATTTGAAGCATTTTGATATCGATTGCTAAATATGTAAATACAAGAAAACCGACTTTACACCTAAACATAAGATTACGGAATTCTTCTACGTGCACTGTCGTTATGCCGCCATGGCTTTATGCCAACTTCAGTTCGTTAAAGAAGGTTTATTAACTAAAATATGTTAAACTTATGGTTTGAAGCATTTCGATATCGATTGTTAAATATGTAAATACAAGAAAATCGGCTTCACACCTAAATATAAGATGACGGAATTCTTCCAAATGCGCTGCCGTTATACCGTTATGGCATTATGTGAACTTCAGTAAGATAAAGAAGGTTAATTAACCTAATTATGTTAAACTAATGATTTGAAGCATTTTGATATCGATTGCTAAATATGTAAATACAAGAAAACCGACTTTACACCTAAACATAAGATTACGGAATTCTTCTACGTGCACTGTCGTTATGCCGCCATGGCTTTATGCCAACTTCAATACGTTAAAGAAGGTTAATTAACTTAAATATGTTAAATTAATGATTTGAAGCATTTCGATATCGATTGCTAAATGTATGTACACAAGAAAATCGAATTTATACCTAAATATAAGATTACGGAATTCTTCTACATGCACTGCCGTTATGCCGCCATGGCTTTATGCCAACTTCAGTTCGTTGAAGAAGGTTTATTAACTTAAATATGTTAAACTAATGGTTTGAAGCATTTCGATATCGATTGTTAAAAATGTAAATACAAGAAAATCGGCTTTACACCTAAATATAAGATGACGGAATTCTTCCAAATGCACTGCCGTTATACCGTTATGGCATTATGTGAACTTCAGTAAGATAAAGAAGGTTAATTAACCTAATTATGTTAAACTAATGATTTGAAGCATTTTGATATCGATTGCTTAATACGTAAATACAAGAAAACCGACTTTACACCTAAACATAAGATTACGGAATTCTTCTACGTGCACTGTCGTTATGCCGCCATGGCTTTATGCCAACTTCAGTTCGTTAAAGAAGGTTTATTAACTAAAATATGTTAAACTAATGGGTTGGAGCATTTCGATATCGATTGCTAAATGTGTATATACAACAAAATCGATTTTATACCTAAATATAAGATTACGGAATTCTTCCAAATGTACTGTCGTTATGCCGCCATGACACTATATCACCTTCTATACGTTAGAGAAGGTAAATTAACTTTAATATGTTAAACTAATGATTTGAAGCATTTCGATATCGATTGCTAAATGAGTATGTACAACAAAATCGACTTCATACCAAAATATAAAATTACGGAATTCTTCTACATGCACTGCCGTTATGCCGCCATGGCTTTCTGTTAACTTCAGTGCGTTAAAGAAGCTTAATTAACTTAAATATGTTAAACTAATGATTTGAAGCATTTCGATATCGATTGCTAAATGAGTATATACAAGAAAATCGACTTTATACCTAAATATAATATTAATTAATTCTTCTTAATGCACTGCCGTTATGCCGTTAAGGCTTTTGTAGACTTCATTAAGATAGAGAGGGTTAATTAACTTAAATATGTTAAACTAATGATTTGAAGCATTTCGATATCGATTGCTGAACGTGTATACAACAAAATCGATTTTATACCTAAATATGAGATTACGGAATTTTTCCAAATGCACTGCCGTTATGCCGTTAAGGCTTTTGTAGACTTAAGTAAGATAAAGATGGTTAATTAACTTAAATATGTTAAACTATTGAGTTGAAGCATCTCGATATCGATTGCTAGGTATACAACAAAATCGATTTTATACTTAAATATAAGACTACGGGATTCTTCCAAATGCGCTGCCGTTATACCGTTATGGCTTTATGTAAACTTCAATAAGATAAAGAAGGTTAATTAACTTAAATACTAATGATTTGAAGCATTTCGATATCGAATGCAAAATGTGTATATACAAAAATTCGACTTTATACCTAAATATAAGATTAAGGAATTCTTCTAAATGCACTGCCGTTATGCCGCCATAGCTTTATGCCAACTTCAGTTCATTAAAGAAGGTTTATTAACACAAATATGTTAATCTAATGATTTGAAGCATTTCGATATCGATTGCTAAATGTGTATATACAAGAAAATCGACTTTATACCTAAATATAAGATAACGGAGTTCTTCTCAATGCACTGCCGTTATGCCGTTAAGGCGTTATGTTAACTTCAGTTCGTTAAAGAAGGTTTATTAACTTAAATATGTTAAACCAGTTACTTGAAGCATTTCGAAATCGATTGCTTAATGCATATATACAAGAAATTCGACTTTATACCTAAATATAAGATTACGGAATTCTTCTAAATGAACTGCCGTTATACCGTTATGGATTTATGTAAACTTCAGTAAGATAAAGAAGGTTTATTAACTTAAATATGTTAAACCAGTTAATTGAAGCATTTCGATATCTATTGGTTAATGCATATATACAAGAAAATCGACTTTACACCTAAATTTAAGATTACGGAATTCTTCTACATGCACTGTCGTTATGCCGCCATGGCTTTATATCAACTTCAATACGTTAAAGAAGGTTAATTAACTTAAATATGTTAAATTAATGATTTGAAGCATTTCGATATCGATTGCTAAATGTATGTACACAAGAAAATCGAATTTATACCTAAATATAAGATTACGGAATTCTTCCAGATGTACTGTCGTTATGCCGCCATGGCTTTATATCAACTTCAATACGATAAAGAAGGTTAATTTACTTAAACATATTAAACTAATGATTTGAAGCATTTCGATGTCGATTGCTAAATGTGTATATACAACAAAATCGACTTTTTACCTAAATATAAGATTACGGAATTCTTCCAAATGCGCTGCCGTTATACCGTTATGGCATTATGTGAACTTCAGTCAGATAAAGAAAGTTAATTAACTTAATTATGTTAAACTAATGATTTGAAGCATTTTGATATCTATTGGTTAATGCATATATACAAGAAAATCGACTTTACACCTAAATTTAAGATTACGGAATTCTTCTACATGCACTGTCGTTATGCCGCCATGGCTTTATATCAACTTCAATACGTTAAAGAAGGTTAATTAACTTAAATATGTTAAATTAATGATTTGAAGCATTTCGATATCGATTGCTAAATGTATGTACACAAGAAAATCGAATTTATACCTAAATATAAGATTACGGAATTCTTCTACATGCACTGTCGTTATGCCGCCATGGCTTTATATCAACTTCAGTTCGTTAAAGAAGGTGTATTAACTTAAATATGTTAAATTAATGATTTGAAGCATTTCGATATCGATTGCTAAATGAGTATATACAACAAAATCGACTTCATACCTAAATATAAGATTACGGAATTCTTCCAAATGCACTGCCGTTATGCCGCCATGGGTTTATGTTAACTTCAGTTCGTTAAAGAAGGTTTATTAACTTAAATATGTTAAACTAGTGGAATGAAGCATCTCGATATCGATTGCTAATTTGTATATACAACAAAATCGACTTTATACCTAAATATAAGATTACGGAATTCATCTACATGCACTGTCGTTATGCCGCCATGGCTTTATATCAACTTCAATACGATAAAGAAGGTTAATTAACTTAAAAATGTTAAATTAATGATTTGAAGCATTTCGATATCGATTGCTAATATATGAATACAAGAAAATCGACTTTAC
>CM050325.1:96081040-96117015 GCA_027475135.1 Bactrocera correcta
CAATAGAAAATGGAAACATAATGTTCAAAATTGCTATGAAATTGTATCGAACGAGAAAAGTCTATAAAGATAACCCACCTATTTGAACAACATATAAAAACCAAAGTGGGTATAATTTTTTGCGAAACATTTTGTAAATATAGAAAATATTTGGTAGTCGAAAAAGTGTTTTCGTATTTTGTCAATAGATGTCGTCGCAGTCGTATACTCCTATCTCCAGTGCTACCAATCACATTTTGTCATACCATATAGTGTTGGAAAGGTGAGATTTGCTTTAGGCTTCATTTAAACAAAAAAATTAAATGCGGTGAAGTTGAGAAAAATTGAAGCTGTTCAAATATGCGAGAAAATATTGAAGAAATTCGCTATATTTTGCGATTTTTGTATAAAAAAGGGAAGAATGCCACGCAAGCCACCAATGAAATTTTTGAAGTTTACGGAGACGACGTTGTATCCGTTCGTGTAGCACAACAATGGTTCGCTCGCTTCCGTTCTGGAAACTTCGATGTGAAAGATGCACCTCGCTCTGATCGACCTATCCTTGATGAAGTCGATGAAATTATGGAAAAGATTGACCAGGACCATCACATAAGCAGCCATGACATCGCTAAGGAACTTCATATTCAACATGAACCAATTAAAAAAGGCTGGCTACAAAAAGAAACTCGATACTTAGACGATTAAAAATTTAGTGGACTGAATTTACATCTGCGACTCTTTGCTGAAACGAAATGAAATCGAACCATTTCAGAAGGGAATGGTAACAGGAGGCAAAAAGTGGATCAAATGCGCCTATAATATGCGAAAACGATCATAGTACAAACGTAACAAATAACGCTTCGAAAGGTTATGCTGCAGAGTTTGGTGGGATTGGAAAGGTATTATCCACTATGAGCTGCTCCGACCTGGTCGAACGATTGACTATAGATTTTGCTGTTGAGATGATGAGCAAACAATCGAAAAAATGGCCAGAACTGATCAGCAGAAAGGGCTTCGTCTTCCATCATTACAACGCTAGACCACACACATTTTTGATGACTCGGAAAAAACTGGGAGAGCTTGGCTGAGAAGTTGTGATACATGCACCATATAGCCCTGACCTTGCACCATCGGACTACGGTTTGTTTCGGTCAACGTGGAGCGCCCTTAATGGAGTAAAGTTGGCTTTAAGAGAAGCCCGTGAAAATTACTTGTCGCTGGTTTTCGCCGAGAATCCAGAAAAGTTTTATACTGATGGAATAATGTCTCTAGCGGAAAAAATGGCAAAAAGTGGTCGACCAAAATAGTACTTATTTGGATCAATAAAATTGAAGTTTGATTAGAAATCCGAAAAGACTGAACTAATGCAGCATTGTCATAACCACAAATATATGAACTGAGAAGCAACCAGAAACAAACATCTTTTGGGTGTGCTTAAAGTTTATTTGAATTACTTTTATCTTTTTCTTAGCCTCAAACACTTCAAGAGGTTAAACAATCCAAAACTTGAATCATCTGTTAAGACTGCATTGCTCCAATGGCGGTTGATGTTTTCCTGTGCCCACTGCAACATTTTAATGATTTTTTTATGATCACAGTACTACTGCGTTTGATGCAAAATTTATATTTTTTCCTTAATAGCTACTAATGTTACTCTAAGCTAAAGACCTCCGCGCACATATTCATGACAAATTCTTTAATAATTGACTTACAGAAAGTAACCTTCACACTATACGAACCTTTGAAGGTCCTCTTAATCTCTATACTCTAATCTACTTAAGAGGTTACATGGATATCCTGGCTTTTTTCAACAATTTTTTTCACATATAAAAAAATAAAATTATTGAATTTATCATATCTGTTCTCTGTATATAAGGGAACAAATCTCTCAGTTTTGAGATATCGGTCTGAAATTCGACAAACGTCGTTTGCTCTCCAAGAAGGTGTTATTTATCGGAACCGGCAATATTTTTTGCTATACACACTGAACGTTCAAAATAAAGCAAAGCTTTTGTAGAGAAAACTTGAACTTGTGAAGGGTATTATAGCTTCGGTGCAGCCGAAGTAAACTTCATCAGTTCGGTGATTATCAGTTCAGTTCATAGTCACAGAATATTGTATAGTATATACTCACATGCACTTTGACAGTTTGAAATCTCATCGGTTGTGGACTTACGTGTAAAGAAGAAAAAATTGATTTACAAAAATCATTACTTTATAAAAGAAATTTTTAATAAAAAAAGTAAGACTTCTTTATTTAAATTTGGCAAGAAAACCCATTTGTCGAAATATTTTTTTTCTAGGTTGTTATTAGTTATTAGTATATGTGATATGAAAAGGGGGCTTAGGTGTCAAAAAAAAATAGAAAAAAAACAATAAAAAAAAAAATTAAAAAAAAAAAACAAATTTAAAAAAAAAATGATTTTTTGACACCTAAGCCCCCTTTTCGTAGACCAGGTCACATATAGTATGCTGGAGTTTCTGATATGTATACATAAATTGCATTTGGCGATGACTGGATGAGTTAAGTTATTCAACAAAGAAGTTCCATACGATATTGTGTGCGGAATCAAATTTCTGCCGAAACGTTCAGAATGTTAGAAAAAGCCTTCGGTGATAATGGTTTGTCGCCAACAAGTATTTTTGATTGACACAAGTTATTGAAAGAGGGTCGAGAACACGTTGAAGGCCAACCACGTCCAGGACGGTCATCTAATTCACAAATCAGAAAACGACGATCAATCGGCGGAATATCGTGACAAAGGTGAGCCAAAGCTGGAAAAAATACGTCAAAGCAGGTCAAAAATCAAGGTCATGCTGACAATTTTCTTCGATTATCGAGGTGTGATGCACTCCGAATTCTTTTCGACCGGCCAAACTGTCATCAAGGTATACTATATGAGTGTTGTGCGTAGTCGCAAAGCTATTCGAAAAAAGAGACCGGAATTATAGGACTTCAACCGCGTCCACACTTTAGCAAGGTGTAACTCAAAAACTATTTGAGATGCCGATTTATTTTAGTCTGTTATTTGAAAGGATATAACATATCGATATGTGAAAAACAACAAAAAACACAAAACATTTTTTTTTCTAAATTTCGCACTAGCTGTGTCCCCCTAAAGCGCATATAAACGACTGTACACGCTTATATAACTGCATATGTGAGAGTGGAGTCAGCAATACAAAAACACACATCAGATATGTGCATAATTGACCACTGCTCAGTTGTCCTTCTTATCACTTACGCAACACATTTCATTTCATTACATTTCGAACAAAGCGACGACACCTTTAATGGACGTTCGGCGAATATCGCTGGCGATAATCATTTTTACTGGCATTTTGTGTGTGCAACCAATGAATTTCCCGATGGCATTAATAATGAAATCAAATATTAATTTAATACTATTTATCAACCTAATTAGTGGCCAGCGAGAGTGAGTGCGCGGGGGGAAGGCAGAGAGTGGCATTGATTGAATTGATTTGTGACATTCGGAGATAAAATTTCATGTGAGTTCATGCAAAATGCAAATGCCCGAGTGTATTGTGTGTTAGTCCAGGACATAACTATGTATATGTATGTATGTATGTGTGTGTGTGTTTGAACATAAATGAGTTATTTCGGAGTGTATGTGTGTGTTTGACTAATTTTGAAATTAATTTTATTTCGGCAAAGTCGAAAGCTTGCGACTTGTTGTCTGTGTGTTGGATTGTCTGCCTAGAGAAGACACGTAATTAAGACAGCTACTATCGGCAGCTGCTTGCCGGCATACATATGTATGTAGGTAATGTTATTTATGTATGTCAGTATGTGTGTATGTGCATGTGTTTGGGTAGCGAGTCTATTTGCTGCAAATAAATTTAATGACTTTTCGCGGTTTCGCATGAATAATTAGTATGCCAAAAGGTAAACTTGCAGCAAAGTTCTGCCTCACATTTATATACATATATATGTGTGTGTGTATGTATGAATGTTTGGCGCTATACAAGCGCACGCCTGTTTACTTAGGCACGTACAAATACAAGAGAGACTCTGTGCACACACAAAAACACCGATATATATGTATCTATATATAAATATATAGATATTATGGTGAGCCAACACTTCGAACTTTTTCAGGTACCGTGAAAATATAATTTTAAATTTTTTTTGAGATATCGCTCTGAAATTTTGCACACGTCCTTTTCTCTCTAAGAAGCTTAACACTTGTCGAAACCAGCGATATCGGTTCACTACAGCATATGGCTGCCATACAAACTGAGCGATCGGAGTCAAGTGCATATATGAAACATTTTTTTATTTGACGAGATATTGTCACAAAAATTGGTATAAATTATTTTCGGAAGCAATTCTATGTCATACGAAGAAATTGTTCAGATCGGGCCACTATATCATATAGTTGCCCTACAAACTAAATGATTTAAATCAAGACCTTATATGGAAAACTTATCTATTTGACGAGCTATCCACACGAAAATTTTTAAATTTTTTATTATTTTCGAAAGTAACGGTATAATCTCCAAAGAAATTTTTCAGATCGGAGCACTTTAGCATATAGCTGCCATAGAGACCGAACGTTCAAAATTAATTTCTTATATGGAAAACTTATTTATTTGTCTAGGTATCTTCACAAAATTTGGTATGAATTATTTTTCGAAGTAATTCTATGATTTTCCAAGAAATTGTTCAAATCGGATAACTATAGCATATAGTTGCCATACAAACTGAACCATCAAAATCCAGTCCTTGTGGGGAAAATTTTTTTAAGTGACGAGTTATCTACAACGAAATTTTGCCAGAATTATTTTCGAAAGTAACGGTATAATCTCCAACGAAATTTTTCAAATCGGATAACTATAGCATATAGCTGCAATACAAACGGATCTAACAAAATCAAGTTCTTGTATGGAAACTTCTCCGTTTGTATAGAGTAGACTCCAGCTTCGAGAAAAAAATTATTGAATTAGTTTATTGAACCACCCTAATACACTATCTACCTAACATAAAACATGCATTTATACGTATACGATAGTGTCTGCATGCCAGTATGCGTACGGCTGTGTGTGCGCGCAAGTGTTGAAATGTATGACGGATGCTAGAATTTCATGTTGTGGCTTCCAGTTAGCTGCCACGTTTCCCCTTTTGCCAAAGAAATTAAATTTAATTCATTTTCATTTAATTAGGAAAGTTCACACAAAAATTTATTCGCGTTTTTTGCCAACCCAAAAATGTTTTTGTTGTTGTGCGCTTGATTACTTTGCGTCTGAATGCAAGAGTTGCTTTTTCTTGTTTTTCGGCGTTTTGTTGTTCTTTTATTATTACTTTTTCCCCCGCCGGTTTTTGCTTTCGGAGCGGAGAACTTACAAGTATGGCAAGACTGTTTGTTCCTTGCGCTGTGTGGCTGCAAGCCAAATCAAAATCAACATAAAACCATGTCGAGTTGCATGCAACATAGCGTATTCACACATAAGTGGGGTACGCTACATTTGTGCATTTGTGTGGCGCACTCGCCCGGATGCTATTTGCCGCAATTATAGTTTTCCGACATTTTATTTTCGTTCTTTGTGTTTCACTGGAGTTTTTAGTTTTTGTTTTTTTTTTTTTTGGCTTTGTTTTGTGGAATTTCGGTTATGAGTGCCGAAATTTATGAAATGCATACTTTTGGGCGTTCACTCACATGCAACAGCATTGTTTGCGCGCCGCACTGCATGCCAACCGACCACACCCGCCCATCAATCCACTTGCGCCACAAACTTCCCCAACAACCGGCATTCATTCAACGTGCTCACGACCGGCACTCTGCTGGGTTTGGCAGTTTTTGCCGCGCTATTATTATTATTTGTTTTATTTTAAGCAGCTAAATAGTGTGCCGCCACCACTTGTGCCGGCCAGCGTGGCATGCCGCACCCCTTCGGCAACAAGCCGTTTGCTAAGCTGAATTATTTAGTTTGGCCAACGCGACTGCTGCTATAAATATTTTGAGTTGTTGTTGTTATTTGTTGTTATTTTTCTACTTTTTTGTATTTTTTCTCACTTGCTTTCATTATATTCCCTCAGCTGCGCAGCGCATTTACTGTGGTTTGTTTGTGCATAAACTCACCATTCAAAGTAAGTTGCGTATACGCCGTGGCGCACCACTTCGGCGCTGGCCTGCTTATCGTTTGGTCAGACTGCGTATGGACGCTCACGCAGTTTTCGCGGCATAAGTGGCCGTGTTGAGACCACTTTAGCTGCCAACTCCGCGTGAGTGACTCAACTACTCACACATGAGCAAATTCCTTTGCGAACTCCACTCACACACTTTTTGTTGTTCTCGCTGTTGTCTAACGCTGGCAAAATAAGCAAAGCTTTTATGCTCCAGCGAAAGTGTTTGCATAACAGTAAATAAGCGTTTAAAAAGTAACACAAACTGGCGCAAACTAAGCCGTGTAAGTAACGCCAACAACAACAAATGGGCGTAACGGCAAACAGCCGCTGCAAAGCGGAAGCAGGTTGAGTGCACAAATTGTTGCACAAAAAGCAACAGCTTATGACGAGACAACAACTTTTTTTGAGCTTTCATATTTTTATGTTTGCTTCAAATGCGCAATATTTGGGTGTACTTTGCGAGCTTTACATGTGAGCCAAGTGCTGTCGATATTAAAGTTGCCGGATGGTAAAAGAAAGTGTGTCTTTAAATCCGAAATGTTAAAACGCTATTCTTAAAGCTTCAATGAAACTGCTCTGAATTGTTAGATTCATATTTCGAAAGGAGTATACGTAAAAAGTCAATTGAAACGTCTCCTGCCTGCCTCAGATATGGTACTAGTGGAATTAAATCCATATGACTTTTAGTTAGCGCTAAACTTCAGAAGGCAAGTGTATCCATTTGACAACTGTTGGATCAATAGTGTGTGAATTCTATCATTTTGAGTGAAGTAACTTGTAAAAAAAAGTTGATAAAAAGGAGTTTCGATTGCTTTTTGAAGGGAAAAAATAGTCGAATAAAAAAGTTTGTTTGATGACGAGTTTCCGGACATTGGCCTAGGAAAATCTACTATCAATGATTGGTATAAGTTTAGACGTAGTGAAATGAGCACCGCAGACGGTGCACACAATAAACGATCAAAAAAGGTTGTTATCGAAGAAAATATCAGAAAAGTTCACAAAATGATTTTGGATTACCCTAAAGTGAAGTTGTTCGAGATAGAGGCGCGATAAAGATATCAACCGAACATATACATATCATAGCACTCAAGAATATTTAGGTATGAGAAAAATCTGTTGAAAGTGGATGCGGCGCGAGCTCACTTTTCACCAAAAACAACGACGAGTCGATGATTCGAAAGGGTGCTTAGCGATGATAAAGTGTAATAAACCTAAATTTTTGCATTGGTATGTGATAATGGATAACACATGGCTCCATCATTTCACTCCGAAAGTCAATCGACAGTCATCCGAGTGGTTGAACCTGCTCCAAAGCAAGAAAAACGCAGCAGTCGGCTAGCAAGGTTGTGGGGTCTGTATTTTGCGATGCACATGGAATAATTTTAATTAACTACCTTAAAGAAGGAAGGACAATCAACAGCGACTATTACATAGCGTCATTGGACTGTTTGAAGGGCAAAATCACCGAAAAACGGAAGCATTTGAAAAACAAGAAAATGCTGTTTCACGAAGGCAATGCAACATGCCACAAGTCAGTGAAAACAATAGCAAAGATCCGTGAATTGGGTTTCGAATTTCTTCCAGATCTGACACCTAGCGACTATTTCCTGTTCTCTGATCTCAAAAGAATGTTTGCTGGGAAGAAGTTTTTTTTTACTATGGTTGGCCGAGGTCTTCCCATATCGCTTTGTTTTTCCTCAGCCGAGTAATTGCTATTCAAACATCTTCACAGTCGGGCAATGGAATGTCTGTTCCATCGTAATCGACTAGAGAAATGTTCATTTCATAACTTTAGTATGCTCTGAATGTCAGCCATTAGAACACCTCTTTGGATATGGAGTAGGCTTCGGTCTTGAAACCTTCTGTTAGTGGCTGCATATTTTTGCAGAATTTTCGAGCATTGTCCCAGCTTCTCAAGCTATTCATGCACATGAAATATCATCCCACAGTTCCCTTATATCGAGTTGCCAATGAATGCTGCCAGAGAGCAGAAGTGCAAGTCGATTTGAAAACCGTATAGCTCGATTGTAATTGTAGCTTCTCGGCGTCGAACCTTCCTTGTGTTTGCTGACATCAAGGATATTACAGATTTATCGTCCATCTATCACAACATGATCAATCTAGTTTGGAACTCTTTTATCCGGAGACAGCCAAGTAGTCTGATGAATTTTATTATGCTGGAATCTAGTAGTACAGACGAGTAGGCAGAGTTTCCACTTGTTGTACCAAAGATGTCTTTTTTGACCACCCAGGCGTTAAAATCCAACCTGACATTAGTTTGAGACCGTGTTGAGTGATTGCTAGAACCTAACGACTGATTATTTTTCTAACCACGAATCCAACACCGAATTTTCGCTTCTTTAGATAGCCGCCGTAGTAAAAGGGACAAGGATACACTCGTTCCCTTCCTTGTCCCGTCTTTCGAATTTCTTGGATGGCGCTTATAACAGCCTTTACTTTCACGAGGGCATAAACCTTACCAATTTAGGAACCGGACATTCCTGGTGCATGGATTTTAATCTTAGTTCTTATTACTTTTACTCATCGTCTTCAAAAGGCAGGTCTTTCATATGAGGTTGCAGTTTCTACGTAGTGTGTCAGAAATCCAGCGCACGTTAGGCGAGTAGTATAGAGTTTTGTACACATTTAAATAGCAAGCAGTTTGTTTCGAGACCAAAACCCTATGATGAACATCAGCTGCAATTAAACTTCAGCGAAAACTTTCAACGAATATGTCGAAGTGACTCCGCTGAAGCTTTCTCTCTTTTAGCCTGGCCACCAGGCAGTACACGGGTTGGCTACCGAATCTTATACAAGTGTTGCTCACGTTTCCAGAGGACACAAGGATAGGAATTGGGTTAAGCTTACGACTATAATTGCATTCCCTGAAGCATGACTACACCCCATTCAAAAAAGTAATAATAATAAATTAGCCTTAAAAAAAAAAAAATTTCAACCGTTTATATCTTTTAAACGGTTAGGTTTACGAAAAAATCTTACGAGACTATTTTATAAAGCGTTCAATTTCCAACAAAATGTATGAAACAAGTTATTTTTCCAAATAGTTGGAAGCGAGAAATTAATTTATAATGCGAAAAAAATAGAAAACTCTAAGTTGGATCACCTTCCGATGACAATTAAGAGCTCACACTTGGTGAGACTTTTTTAGGGGTGGCCATCAACCAATTAGTAATACTAAAAAAAACATTTGCTTCTTTTAACCCACCCTAATGTTTACTTTCCTCTTGTTTCCGCCATTTGGAGAATTTTTTATGTCTTCGGACTTTAGCAAGACACTAATGAATGATTGCCACGCCTGGAGCGAGGAGGTGAACAACACCTATCAAGTTACTGTCACTCTGCTTTCGACGTGGATGGATGAACGCACACATACAACAATAAAAACACTTATTTACAATGAATAAGAAAACTACTTTTATATCAATATAATTATTGTTATAATTATTTTTTTAGAGCAAAACCAATAATTGAAAAAACTTGTTACACTTAACATTTTATATGCTAGGACACACCCTGTAGGCCACATGCACGCACTCAAGTCAACAACTTCACTAATAACTAACACCGAGTGAAAGCGCTGCAGAATTTATGAAAGCACAAGTTCGTTGGTACTGCGTTACCCCGGCTAAAACTGTGTGTGGGTAGGGGGAGTGGGCAAGTGGTCGAGCCTGCCGCTGGCTTCTGCCTTCGTGTGGCAGGACATTGACTTCTTGTACGGCACTCGAGTGCATGCAGCGTGCCCCACAAGTGGCAACTTGCTAGCCTACCAACCCGTGCAACAAATACAAGAGTGGGTTTGGATACTGCTGTGCTTGTGTGTGTGTGCGTGTGTGTCGCCTCGTTGAGGGCATGAGCCTAACAAACACTTGTTGTTGTTGTCATATTTTTCGCTTTTATATTAAAATTGTTATTGTTTTCATTTTCACTTTATGCGTTCTTCTTTTTTCGTTTTAATAATCTTTTCATTGTAAACAAAGCGCGCTCCTGTTCTCGCGTGTGTGTGTGTGTTTGAGCAGTTTTTCATTTATTCTTGTTTAATCCTTTTCCGTGTAAAGTGTTCATTTTCTATGTGTGTTTGTTTCTGTTTTTTTATTTATGAAATTTTATTATGTCATTTTACTTTTTGTTTGTACTCTTATTTACTTTCGTTTTTTCCGTTGTCACAAGCTTTGTTCCTCCGCACTGCGCTTGATTTTCACACTCCATTTGCATGTGTGTGCGCTCGTGTGTGCTTTTGTCACAGTGTATGTGTGTGTGTGAGCGATTTGCCTGTGTTTTGTCTTTTTTTGAGCGCTTTCGTTGATTTTTCTTTTATATGTGAAACATAATTTTTTAAAAACTGTCAGCTCAGTGTCACTCATGTTGCAACAACCAACAAAAATGCAAGGAAGTGCTTTGCACCAACCGTTACAAGCATACATACATATGCAGAGGATAGCGGAATGCATGCAATGCATTGAAAATGGCTAAAAATGCCACAACTGCGCCATAACTGGGGGCTTAAATATGTACATATGTATGTATATCGTCACCTAAAATGCAAAACAACGTATCATCAAAATAACAGAAACTGAGTTTTGTATTATTTACGATTCCCTCCATCGTTTTACATACTTATGCATCAAATTTTGAGCTTGCCCATACAGATATAACCCATACTTAACTAATATATAACCAATATTTAACCAATATATACCCAATATATAACCATTACTAAACCAAAATATACCCAATATATAACCAATATTTAACCAATACTTAACCAATATGTACCCAATATTTAACCAATAGCTACCCAATATATAACCAATACTTAACCGATATTTAACCAATATATACCCAATATATAACCAACATATAACCATTTGTCATAACCATTTTATAAGCAAAACTCAAATTTTGTTTCAATATGGTTGCTTTCTATAATATCGCTTTTCCTTCGCCTGTAAACTCATGAAAAGTGATGTTATGATATTTTGCATTTTTGGTGACGATATATATTTATATATACACATACATTTGTATATCTTAATTGTGTGTTTGTGCACTCTTCCAGCCGCGCATTTGCCTTCAGCTGCATTGTTTGCGCTTTTGTTTTTAAGCTATGCGCTTGATTAAATTAATGAATGCACCCTCATATTTATATTTATATAGTTTCACTATGGAAATCAGCAGTCCTAGTACTACACACATATACATACACACATAATGCCGGCAGTGAATAGTTTTAACTCGCAGTGAAACTGCAAGTTTTTGGCAATTCTTCTTCGTGTTGTCCAATTTTCCTGCTCGCTATCGGCCGCAGTTTGTGGTGTTTATAAATCAGCGGGCGGCTGAATAGCGGTAACAGCAATTTGTTGAAAATATTTATACGCTCGCAACATGTTGCAAAGGGGATATGAGTTTTTTTGACAACTAGACATGCGTCTGTTTGCTCTTGCAAGCGACAGTTCGAGTCAAAATTGAGATATCGTGGCAAAACTTTGAAAAAAGCACAGTGCAATGGTATACAGAAAGAATTGGGGAGCTGAAATAGTAGGTTAGATTAGGTTAAATGATCGATTCCAAAAGGGGGGGATCTCATTCGGACAGCTCATAATACCAATCCGTTGTGACGGACGCCTAAAGCTCTTATACAAATTTATCGTACAGAAGCTTATAAATCTCAACAAATCAAACAAAGCGCCTTGAGGCAATCACAAATTTGTTGCTGGTTCGTCGAAGATATGACTGCCTAGATGTCTCAGCCTAAGTCTTGCAAGGGCTGAAAAATGGAGTAGAAAGTGCCTGGCTGTTTCTACCTCACCCTACTCTATACAAATCTGACACTCATCCGACTAGACTTTTAGTTCTACAACATAAATGTCTATGGAGAACCCCACTGATTGCGACAATATGCACTTTACTAAGGACAAGTAGTTCAGTATAAGTATCTCCGCGTTCTACTCTATTGGTCCAGTGGTTCAAAGCAAGACGCCAATGAAGTTCCAACTCGGTCCCATTCCGATGTGACGTTTACACCGTTCACTATAACCAAGCACTTAAAGGAGTGTGATGATGAAGTCCATAGCTTGTTGCTATTTATGGTGATGGGAGACACTTACTAACAAACTGTGAGCGCACAGCTTGCGAGCTCAATGTTAATATCGCGCTTTGCTGTCGAAGCTAATGCAGCACTTTTAAGCTGTAAAGCTACTGTTACTTTAATCGCAGAATTAATTGTCCTGAAAAATATACATACATACATACATACATACAAGTGAAGCTAATAAAGGCGTATTAAAAACAGTACAAAAGTCCGTTAGTCTAAAGCTAAGCATAAGGTAAAGGAAAGGAAAAAGGAGGCCCCCACCAGGTGCTACAATCATAGTGAAGGTAACCGATACATGTCTCTGCTGTGACCAAAGAGCAGAGATACCACTTCCTCCTTGAAAGCCTTGCAATTGCAAGAAGAAGAAGAAGTCAGGTTGCGAACAAATGAAACCGGTGAAAGAACACATCACAACCATTAACCCAGAAGCTTTACTAAGCCTCTTTGATTGGGCATCAGAAAAGCGGAAATTTGTAAGCCTCATTAGAATTCTAGTAAGATTGCCAGCAGCTCACTGACCAGAGCTGTCAAGCGGAAGACGACTAAGAACTTTTCAAGTTACATATACTATATATGTATATATACATATGTATTCTTAGCCAAGATTGGTAATTAAAATTTATGATATGTACATATGTATGAATTTTTATGTAAGCATAAACTATTTAAAATATGCATATTAGTATTAAAACAAAATCTTAATGAACTTTATATAAATCGAAAATTCTGACATATTTTATTTATATTAACGATATTAAATAGTTTAAAGCATTTGCCATCAACAAACACTACCACTTCACTGAATTTACATACAAAACCTTTTTCACTGCAGTACAGCGCCACCTGTGTGTGAAACGTTGTCGGAATGTTTAGCATGGGTTGGTGTGTGTGTGTTCATTAACCAATAGCAAAGACATCATCCAACTGTTAAGTATTTGCTTGTACGTGCCATTGCAGTGGCTGTTAAACTGTTGGAAAATATGTGTGAAGTAAAATTTTGCGCCTAAAAGCGACTTACTTTAATAATTGGCATGAGAAAAGAATTTCTCCAGTATTAAAGAGGAAACGATATATTGTAGTTCATAATGTTGAATGGTTTTGTTGTTCAGAAATGATATACATATGTAAATAGTTATAAAAAATGTAAGTCAAAGGCAAGTGAAGGCGAATCTTATAAATGATTCTTGTTCAAAAGATTTAGTTGGAATTAATTACAGGGAATAGTCACCGCTTTCTTACAAACAGGAACGAATTTCTTTAGTTTGAATATACTATATGTAAATTTTAGTAAAAGTTTTAAAGTAAATGAGAGTAGTGGCATTTCTAATGTTAGAATATAGTGACAATTGGCTAAAAATTTTATGAAAACCAGCCTCATACCAAAAATTTAAACGGAAGTTGGTCACTGTTTGTTGAGATGAAACCGATATTAGGAGAAACATTTTGTGGTGAGGAAAAGGCGGGTGCAAAAACTGAGAGACTATACGGACGGACAGCTCGTCACTTGATATACTTTATTGGGTCGCAGACTGTTCAAGGTACCTAAAGTAGTTAAAATTTTGCAAACGGAGGTTGGTCACTGTTTCAAGATTACGACTATTAGCAGTCGCCTTGAAGGTCAAAACGACGGGACCCCACTTGCTAAGAGAATGTGTGCTTTACATCTCAACGTCAATTTACAACATTTTGACATGATAAATAACAATGCTGTACAACCGGAAAGGGATTTTTTTCAAATTTTCTAAGCTAAGTAGACATGGTTCTATTAGAACGCTATGCAGACGGTATGCCGTATGTATATTTAAAATCATAATTTATGGCAAAGTGTACTTTATTAACAGCAAAATTAATATGGAGATTTTTTTAGAGTGCCACCGCAGCGACCCCCAATCGCGAAAGATACAGCGAAGAGTGCAACACTTGAATTTACATATGTATATACCCTGTAGGAAATTGTTTCAACAAAAACAAAAATTGCTAAAGAATAAATCAAATCAGCTGATTGGAGCTACGTGACATTGCCGCTACCGAATTTTATAGTATTGAACCTCTTATGTACAGGTTAAGGTCGTCTAATAAGAACAACAAGGCAGGGCTTGTGTAGTTTAGACCCTAAATGGATATATTGTAAATCACATATTGATTACAAATATTTAGTTTTTCAGTTTTTAAGGCATTTTTATAAAGATAGTTAAAGAGGCATACTTCAATAAGTGCCTACTAGAGGAATTTCCTGCAGAGAACTATAAACACATATCCATTTGAATACAAATAAACCACTTAAATGCAACCATACATAATAGAAAACATACAAATAAGTGCACAAAGTACATACTAGTATATATACATATATATGATATATACATATGTACATATGCTTATATGTATGTATATAAGTATTTACGAAATTATATATGAATATGTACTGGGTTGTATTTCCAACTCCTTCAGCATCAAACAATGAACTGCGCTTTGTTTGGAGTTAGAGATACTCGTCACACAAAACACGAGGTTCAGCACAACAAGCCATATGAAACAACCAAAGAATAACTCACCTACAATGGTGTCTAAAGAAAAGTGGTTAAAGAGCAACAAGAATAAAATTTTCTCAAGAGTAACGAAGCTTGCAAAGGAACAGTGGTTCAAATGGGGGTATCTTGGAAATTATTTGAAGGCAAGATTAAAAAACCTCTATTTTTAAGAAAGGCAGCCAAAATTTTCTCTCTTTCTCTTGCTCAAATACACAATGTTTCTTCATAATAAAGAAAAATATCATCTAAATTCCTCATTCAAAATTCTAGTAGAATCATCATTCACGAATGTAGTTTAGTTGGCTGGTTTATAATAAGATTTTCATAAAAATCCTGGAAACAAATTCCTTTAAGAATGAAAATCACTACAATGAAAATTTTCTCCCGCTTATATATGTAGTTGCAATCCTGCCCTCTGACAGCACTCATCAACAACTTGGTATAAGGGAACTGTGAGACGGCATTTCAAGCTTCTTACATTTAGCCGCAAACGAATACAAAGGTATTCGGACAAGGCAAAAGAACAGAGAGCGCTCGAAATGCGTGACTAAGAAGGGGTAATGCTTGATAATTCTACAAGAATATACGGCGACTAATAGAGGGTTTCAAGACCGGCAAATACTCTTGTAGAACCCCCAGAGTTGATCTAGTGACTGATGCCCAGAGCATAATGAAATTATGAAGGGAAGACTTCTCCAACCAGCTTAAGATCGTGTAGGATAATGGCAAACTTATACTACAGAAATATGAGCGGAAGCAAGTAAAAAGAGGTCTCCATAAAGTTGAAATGGAATTTGTAATAAATATTAAAACATTTTTAAAATATCAAAGAGATCGAGGCAATAAATTACATCAAACGAAGAAGTCCAATTCGATGACTTTGAAAAGGAAATAGTGCTAATTTGCTATTTTGAAGCTATTCTCTGATGTTTTCAAAGCTTCAACTGCACAGAAACATGTTCAAGTGAAGTATGATGCAATACTTATGGGCCGACTCATGATTTTCGGATATTGGAGCTAGACCCGTAGTCACAACGAGCATAAAACTCGATCTTGTTGATGAACTAGGGCTGAATCGACAATGCAACTGAGAAAATCAGACAAAAGGTTTCACATTCCCCGTAGAGAAAATAATACAAATAATAACAAATAATAATGTAATTGACAGTTCCAACGTCTAAATTTATATTCAACGACGGATCAGAGAGTGCAATAGGAATATGAGCGGACTTCTTCTGTAGAAATCTATACATAGAAGGTATACTTAAACTATATGACTACCTACAATTCAGTCTTTAAGGCGGAAACTGTTGGCTTTGAAGACTGTGAAGACTAAAACTAAAGGCGCCATGTGGGCTTCTGCTCTAACCAGAAAGTTTATAAACCAACTATTGAACAGCCAAGTGACAATTAGTGCGATCCCAAGCGCTGTGTTAAGTTACGCATGCAGACAATAAGTGAGCTCAAAGTACATTACTCAGTTAATATCATCTGAGTACGCAGCCATACAAATTACGACCCAGTCTTATAAGGTATGACTTTAAAACCCCACAACAGAAAAATTTTCGCTTTAATCATCAAGTGGCTTGTGGAGATCCGATCTGTAATTAAACCGATCCACTCCACCAAGCCGAAGTTTTACTGCTTAATGTTGGGCAAAGAGGCAACACGACATGTTGGAACAGTCTGTTGGTGTCGAGAAACCAGTTTCCTTAATTGCCTATGACCGTTTAGCCTCGTTCGTTCCAAATTTGCTGAAGTAACGGAACACTTGAGGTCTGCAAACACCAACTTGGTTTACAATGAAGGGTTAGACGATTTCTTCAGCAGATGTTTAGTGTTTTGTTGGTTGAAACAGTATATGTCTTCAACGACTTTCAATACTTAGTTGGGACTCACTTGGGAACACAATGAACTTAATGATTGCTCTAGAGCTACCTTTTTCAGACGTTGGGTCTTTCGACCTACGCTATCAACCAACCAATCAAGCAATTTGGACGACTTTCATATTTAGGAAACCTAGATCTTCTTCCAGTAAAGACGAAGAAGTTGAAGGTATGGGAATTTCCAATAGTTTAAAACATTGTTATTCTTGTTGGTCATCAAATCTTATATACAAAGGGTTGGCGTGGTATTTGAACTAAAAGCAAACTTCTATGAAAATTTCGTGGTATTTAATGCTGGAGATATAGACTTTACCGCAGTCACTACCAAATTAAGCTCTCGACTTGCCTAGAAACAAAAATATATCTCGTAGATAAAAATTAGTTTTCGACGAAAGTTTGCTCCAACAAACTTTGTTTTAAAGAAGATTACTCGTAAGAAGTAGAAGTATTTTTCTAATGGAAATTCTCGGTCAGCTCAGATCAGAGCAAAAAACGAAGACACTGTGCACTGTGCACACCACACTGTCACTCGTCGATTGCAGACAGTTCTTCAGCGCGCAATGCTTTTGATTTTTAGAGAAGCTGAAAAGCGAACAAAAAACAATCAACAACAAAGTAAAAATGCTCAAAAGCACCGGTTCGCTAGTTCATGAGAGAATTGGTGCGACTCGGTGTGCCGCCACGCGATGGAAGGTGGTGCAGTGCACCGCCACAGGAGAGCCAAACAACACAAAAACTCATGAGCACCGCACATAGTTATTTATGGATGTGTGTGTGTGTGTATATATATATGTGTAAGTGTCTAACAAATGGGCAGACAGAGCGGTGTGTGTTTGGTTTTGTTGTGCCGCATTGGAGCGCGTCAATGGAGTCGACGTCGCCGTCGTTGTCGTCGTCGTCAGCGATCGGCCAGTAAACAGTAAACACAAACAACGAATGAATGTACTACGCTTTTTGCCAACAATTCAAAGTGAATGCTGCGGACGCGGCGCGGACGTACGGCTGCTCGCGTTTACTGGATTCAGTAGAATCGATCTTGTCGAGACGAGCAAATGTAACGAGCGGATATTAGCACTAACCTAACTGTCTAGGCATAGTGAATAGTGTGAATAGTGAATGTTTGAGGTGAAGCAATGAACTGACAAAACCCTTTCCAATTATTTGGGGTTGTCTTTGATTTGGATTAATGTGTGACTGGAGCATAAATAGCGATTTGAATTACAAAAGTGAGATATTTCGAATAAATTCAATTAAAGGGTATAGAATAAAGTGAGCCTACAAGTTATGATATATGAAAAGTGTCTAAAGTGAATCGCCAGTGTTATTTGTAAACAAAAGAAGAGCGCTCGTGCGTGTTCGGGCGCCGCATGTGGTGCGACATTTTCGCACTTGTAGACGTTTGTGTGACTCGTGTGTGACAGACGAAGTCTTTTCTTGGTCGCTGTCTTCGTGCGTGTTTATCTTTTTTCACCTGTAATGGCTGTTTTGTGGTGTGGTTTTCTTACCTTTCTGTTTATTTAATGATGAGTTTTCCGATTACGAGACGAAATATAGTTGTCTGTGTGTGTTCATACATATGTATAAACTACGAGTTGGTGTCTAGCGGAGAGTGCGTCGCAGGTGTGCAGGGTGGTAAATAGTTCGCAGAAGACACATGTTTGTTGTGGTAGGAAATATTTTATGATCTGTTTAGCATGGAATGCCGCGCTCCAAGAATTCCTTTGATGCACGTAGAAATAATATTTTTCCAAGAACTGCAAAAATGTTTCTCTCGTTTGTTGTGCAAATAAACAATCAATTTGCCATTTGGGAACTGTAAATGACCAAGAAAAATAAAGACAAATTAGAAAAAAATTATTTAATTATTTTATGGTGCTAAATTTGGCTTTCGGTCAAGGTCATGTAATTAAAATGCACACACAAATATTTTTTAATGTTTGCTCAAGCAAAAAAAAATTTATATTTATACCCTCAACATGGTATACTACATAAGTTTGTCAAGACATATCTAACACCCGAAAGGAAACGTCGGAGACCCTACAAAACCCTTGATTTTTATGCAATATTTAAATTAAAAAGTCTTACTATTTCTTGCCCATAAGTCATCAGCCATATTCGTCATACGCAAACCAGTCTATATAATTGAGATATCGGTCTGAAATTTTGTATATGTGTTTTTTTCACCAAAGAAATGACATTTGGTCGGAACCGCCCACATCGGACAACTATATCATATAGCTGTCATACAAACTGAACGGTCCACAACAAGTTCCTGTAGTAAAAACTTTTTCATTTTATCCGCTATTGGCATGAAATTTGGCAGAGAATATAGTCCAAGGCCTCGCTACAATCTCTGAAGAAATTAGTCAGATCGAACCACTAAAGCATATAGCTGTCATACAAAGTGAGCGTTCTGACTTAAGTTCTTATATGGAAAACTCCTTCATATGACGAGATATCTGTATAAAATTTGGCACAAATTACAACCGAAAGTCTCCCTACAATATCAGAAAAAATTTCTCAGTTCGAACCATTATAGCATATAGTTGTCATTACAAACTGATCGATCCAGCATAAGTCTTTGTATGGTAAACTTTTGCATGTGACAAGCTATCTACTTGAAATTTGGCAAAGATTATTATCAAAAGCAACGCTACAAACTCCGAAAAAAGTTGTTCTGTTCAAATGTAACTACTATGGCATATACATAGCTGCCATATAAAGTGAGCGATCCAACTCAGATCCTTGTATAAAAAACTTTTTTATTTTACAAATTATGTTCATGAAATTTAAAATTAATGTTATAAAAATTAAATCTGTGCAGGGTATCATAGTTTCGATGCAACCGAAGTAGAATATATATTTTTTCTAGTTTTATTTCACTTTCGTTTCCAAATAAACTTTTGTTGTTGCACTAAGTAATTATTCCGCACTACAATTTCCTCTGCTTTATCAGCAGTGTTCAATTGAAAAATTGATAATTGAATGCGCAAAACGTAAAATTGACACAGTGTTCAACACAAAAACAGAATTTTTAATTGTAAAAGTTCGTTTGCATGAAAGCACTGGGCCATGTTACCACAGAGACAAGCCGACTGATAAGTAAAGCAGAGAGAACAAAGCGAAAATTTGAAACGTAAAACAAAATTAAAATTTTACGACAAAAAATACAATATAAACAATATACAAACATACTTGTATATATGTATGTAGTTTGTATATATGTATGTTTGTTTGGTAGACATTCATATATAATATAATATATGGTACATTTATGGCTTAAAAAAGAATATAACAATTATTGAAATTATGTGTTTGTATTTATGTGAATAATAAAATTATAAAATGCTATGTGGGTCTACTTTCAAAATACACGAAGCTCACATTGTGCTATCAAATTGTGACAACTCAAATAATCAATTTTACCTACATACCTAAACAAATTATGTCGCCAAACCAATCTCCACGATAGGACTGCCGGGTATAATACTATCTCAGTTAAGATACTGATAATTTAATGAAAAAAAAAAAAATTTCCAATAGGGATCTCAAGCACCTTAATTATCAGTAAAGTTCTATTTTGGTATAAAATATCTGTCAATAAGGTTGATTTCGACTTCAGGCAACACAACCTTACTTAAGCAAAAACTTTAGTGTTGAGTTGTTTAGTCGAAGAGACCGAAACCCATGTCATCGTCAGCCTTGGACTCCGACTCCTCTTTTTTGGCACCTACCTTCTTTTCGGCAGCAGCGCCAGCACCAACAGCTGATGAACTCCTTTCTGGTAGCAACTTCCTTGAAGTCCACCTCGGTGACAGCAGCAATAGCCAACAGATTCTTGAAACCATTGACAACACTGTGTGGTGCCGAAGCAATAGTTGGGTAACCAATCTGTAACGATATGGCGGCCAAATTGGCAACACCAGTTTGGAATTTCGCACACAGATATTCCCGCTTGATGCCCAAGATCTCAACCAGAGTCGTACACTTGGGCAATAGTCAAACCATACGAGAAAAGGTGGCGCAATGTTTCTACTTTGCTTTTTTCTAGATTACTTTGAGATCATAAGTCATACATACATATGTATTTGTTTATTGGATAACATTCGGTGAGAACCCTATAACTCGGTCAAGTTGAACTTACTGAAAGCCAATAGTTCAATGGATCTTTTTAGACAGATATAATCGGTGTTCTGATCGGGCAGAATGCATGATGCAAAATGTCTCGTGTATCTATGTGTATGGTTTTTATGAAGTTCCAAATATTCCTTCTATACCAACTATACAACACTACTTTATTTCATTATCACTATTATTATGAACACCTTAAAGACAAGCGACTATTTGCTTTGACTTGCCTCCCTGGTTAACAAAATACCGAAGTTTTTTTTTTGAACCGGTCAATTCCTCGATATTTGCTTGTAATTTCCAATGGATTCTAGTTTATATTCACTCAAATACGTTCCTCGAAGTGCTTTCTTTAGTTTCGAAAACAAAAACAAATTACAGGAAGCCAAATCTGGCGAATCTGTGGCTAAGCGATGACTCTGATGTCATGTTTAGCCAAACATTTGGATACAAGCTTGCTAGAACATGACGGCGCAGTAAAGTATTTCGCCTCAGATCTATCGTAGACACACTACATATTTAAAACATTAACCGAAATGTTTTGATTAGATACTTAAGAGATGGTGAGATCCTCTGCTATCTCTCTGGTGTCAACACGGCGATTTTTAAATACTGTTTCTTTAACTTTTTCGATGTTATTCACAGACAGATGTGGATGAGTGACTTCCAAGGAGCAAGTTTTCGATAACTTCACGACCTTCACTGAATGCATTGTGCCACTCAAATTCTTGTATGCCTAATCAAGTTAACTCCCCAAAACAATTTTGGACGAGTCCGGGTCAAATTTGATCTTCAGTACAATAGTGGATACAACAATAAATAATAACATATGCAGTATAAAATTAGAGATTTCATTAAAGAAACAAACGAAATGTGAAACAATATCAAAAAAATATCAAAAAAAAAAGTGAAAGCGCTCTTAAACCTTGTTGTGGGTGTTGGAAAGTAGAAAGAATTATATAAACCAACAGTAAAGAATTTTTATTTTTTGTGACGTATTTTTTACTAAAATTACAAGCGTTTTATGATTACATAAACTTTGTATGTAAATATGTAAAAACATATGTATGTATATACTCGTATGTATTTGCATATTTTTTAAAAATTATTTTATTTTCCCTATAGTTGCAGCTAAATGGGGGGTGTTACCGGCTATGCCGCTTATTCATAACAATCACGCAAAGCTTCGGCATCATTTGCGTATTTCTCTTTATTTCATACATTTTGTGCCAGCGAGCATTAGCCTCTGGTGTTTAAACTTCACTAAGCAAATTAAATTAACAAAATTATAAACAATTTGCACAGTCTTCCTTTTGTGCTATTTTTCAGTGGTACAAACTTGCACACATTTGCTCATTATATTTGCTTCGTTGCTGTAGGCACACACACGCACATTTACAAGTAAATGTTCGATAAACTGCTAGCAGTATATTTTGGCTGATTAATTACCTTTAAATCGCTACAAATTACAGCCATTTGTACATAACGACAACTGGAAAAATAAAAAAAAAATAAAAAAGCAACCAACCAATAGTTGCCATATCGACGCGTTCATTGCTTCAACATACACACTCACTTATGTAGTTGGAACGCAGCCACTGTTGTGCAATATGACCAGCGTTGCGTCGTGTCATCACTCATCTGACGATAATATTTATTAATACATTGCATTGGCAGAAACACCAACGATACACTCGTAACACACGAGCAATGACAGCGGCAAAATATTATAATTTGTTTGGTAAATTAATTTAAATTGAAAAAAAAAATGAAAATTTGATATTACTTGCGATGTTGAGAACTAAACATTGACGATCGTTAGACAAACTTAAATACTTGTGTCTTCGCAAAGGAGAGGAGGTCTTCCTCTCTATTGCGTCGAATATTTTCAGAGCTGTAGTATTTCCATTCATTCGGACGACATGACCTGGCCAGCGTAGTCGCTGTATCTTAATTCGCTGAACTATGTCAATGTCGTTGTGTATCTCGTACAGCTCATCGTTCCATTGAATGCGATATTCGTCGTTGCCAATACGCAGAACCTTTCTCTCGAAAACTCGTGACGTCGACTCATCGGATGGTGTCATCCATACCTCTTCATATGGCTGGACGGGAATGATGAGTGACTTGTAGGATTTGGTCTTTGTTCATCGAAAGAGGACTTTACTTATCAATTGCCCACACAGCCCGAATTAGGCAAGAGTTATTCTGCGTTGGTCCGAATCAGGTTCATATTTTATTTAGCCCTTTGAACTGCGAATCTCTTACACATCTATGACGAGTTTTAGATAATGCCGGACATATATGTATAACCATGTGTTCCACCATGTTTCTCATGCTTACTGCCCAGCACTTTCTGCATGTATCGTCGCTACTTATTCCCATCCGGCTCACATGCGATGCTAGTAGACCAACAACTGACTCTGTTGTCCTTTCAAGACCGTCTAAATAAAATGTATGCTAATGTTGTCCTTAAGGTATGCCATCTCACCCTCATCCGTCTGTGAACCTTTTCAGAAATTTCATTGTATGTCGTATTTGCTGTACTGGTTCAGCAGTCAGACGGATGACTTTTGCCAATCTTATCAAGACTTCCTTTGTGGCTTGAAAGCCGGTATATATGCAGCTACATTTATTGTCTCACTGCTTCTAAGCACGTTCTCTGACGTAATGCAAGTTAGATTATTGCTTTATTTGGCGTATATATTCATCTATTTTATGTTATTTCCGGTGTTGTTAGCTATCTTAGTCGCTTTTCTGTCCACGAAGACTTCCGTCTGAAAGATACTCCAGTATTCCGTAAGATTGAAGGGTCACCTGAAATTCATCTCCGAGCAATAGGTTCGGGCTTCCACTCCATTAGCCATTTTGGATCCTGTATATTCATTTATATAGATGCTATAAGTTCCACTGGCGATTAGCATGCTTCTGTGCCATCCGCCGTCTTTTAGGCTGTCCCAGTCGGATTTAATCGTAAGGGATCTGGTGAGGTCCTCTACGAAATAAATCTCTGCAGTAAATAAGGTAGGATTGGTTTACGTCTGGGTGCTGCCTCGTAATAAAAAAAATACTAAGTAGTAGATTGAAACATTACAATTCTCAGATCCAAAGGCATTCAGTGAAATTATCGATCACTGAAAATAGTGCTGTTAACGGATTTGTGATAAACTCAGCACGTTTTGTCTAGATTAAAGAATTTTCGTTTCATAACCTCTGAGAGCACGTGGAAAAATTTACAATCTCGTTTAGAAAATTAACGACCAATAAAATCAATCTAATCTAACCTGGCACGATCTCAATCATTTTTTTTTTTATATAATGTAATTTTCTATGATATACCACATATGAAGCATATGATTATTCTAACCAACCTGACAGATATATTATCTAGCAGTTAATGAAAACTCATGAGTTTTAAACCCTACCTCCTTCCTTCAACGAGTAATTTGGGTTTTAAATATTTTTTCTGTGTAAAATTAATCTGCAATTAAAATATATATTGGGTAGTCGAAAAAGTCTTTTCGTATTTCTAATCAAACTTCAACTAATTTTTTTTATTATATATACATAGGTTTTATAAATAAAATATCTGTCTGTATAGTAACATTGTAATTCCAGAAGAATTTCCATTCTTGACATGCTTGGCATTATTGAAAAAGTAATGTATTTGAACACACCTGTTCCGTAATCGAGATTAGCTCGTGAATTGTGTATTTTTGCTCAATAATATTGCATTCTTTGCTTCTAATTGCATTTCAATGGCACTCATGGCCTTTAGCGATAAAGAACAGCTTCACCCTGCTGCACAAGAAATCGAAATGCACTCATACAAACATATGTATATATGTATTTACGGTAATTGAAAGTATGTATTTAGAAATGCAAGTGATCGACGGCAGCGTGCACATTTCTTCTCATTACCTAATGGAAAATTGTGAAAGGGTTGATAGTTTCGAAAAGTAATGAAGTGAGCAATTAAATTAAAAGAAATGCCCCGAATTCCAAGCGAAATGATGCCACATAGTTTGTGGTGAATAGTGCATTGTTGAGTTTTTAGAGCAAAATTTTTCTAAATAATATGTATCGGTATATTGTATATGTATGATAGAATTCTGCTTTAAGTTTTCAAAAGTATCATAGACGAAAGTATATAATTTCCAAAAGCAAAAAAAAAAAATCATATTAAATGAATGTCCTTGAAAATAATGACAAAATAACCAAAATAAAATGAAAAATAATTTACGGGCAATCTGTGGTCGGAAAGAGGAAGGGGAGTTACTGACAATATCTACAACTCTGTATAAACACCATTTCTTTTAATCTCAAAATTTATGCAAAATATTAGTGGAAAAAATTAAAAATTTATTTATGATTTAGTTTCCAGTGCTAACCGTTATAACAGTTATTATAACGCTTGGAAATAAACTGACAAAAATGTCAAAATAAATATAAAAAAAAAATTAAAAAATTTTATAAAAAATTTTGAATAAATAAAATAGTTTATCATAATAAATATCCAGTGTGAAATTTGAAAATATTCAAGTGAAAATAAATTAATATACCGAAATATATTGAAAGAATATCTACTAAATAAATAATAAAAGTGAATGAAAATTGTGTTTTTGTGTTGCTGTTGTAGTAATGTTAAAATCCATATTCAAACTTATAAATAAGCTTTTGCTCGAATCGAAGAGATGGCGTTCCAAATGCTGAAATCTGCACTGGATGGTAGCGTCCACCATCATCATCATCATGGCCAACATAATAATGGAGTTGTGCTATTAAAATGTGAGTAATTATATTATTACATTTGAATTATGAAAATATTGTCACTAAATAACTAAAAAATATAGAAGTCACAACGATAGAGTTCAATGTGAAAAGAGTGATCCATTTCGAGGTTCCCTACTTTTTTTAAAGAAAACCACAGAAACTTCAAATTTAATGAGAAATTTATATTAACATTTGAAAGAAAAAATAGTTAAAAAAAATACCTCTGCTTGGATCATTTTTTTAAGAGACATTTAAACTAATAAAATTTTTAAATTAATTTTGTTATGAGTATGGTACAAAGTACCCAAGGCACATGCCTACATCTGTAACTAACATAGGCGATGACCAATTCGTCACAAGACAGAGACGAATCGATCAAACACCTCATATAAATATATAATGTATATAGACGGCTGTAATCAAATTGAGTTCGCCACTTTAATGAGGTAGTAACACGTTCTCTTTTATCAAACTCAACTAAATGGTTGTTCCTTTTATGTGAATTTTTTTGACTAGGGAACAGAGCTCAAAGAACGGAGTACAGAAGTGGCGATTCGAAACGGCTATATACAGTTTTCTATGTCGATATCATCACTAGAAAAAACTATGGTGTTTGCCTGCTTCTAAGAGTGCAAATGCTCATTGCAGATGTGCTAACTTCCGGTAATGTACCTTCTTCTTTATTAGCGTAGACACCGCTTACGTGGTTATAGCTCTGAAGCTTTAATTATTTTCTCCAGGAATAGGTTGAAGAAGTCGAGCGATAGGGAGTGACCTTGTCTGAAACCTAGTTTGGTATCTGAAGGCTCGGAGAAGTCCTTCCCGATCCTGACGGAGTTTTTTGTATTGCTCAACATATGCATAGATCCTCCTTTCACGGGTCTTTTCCTAGGTGCATGCTGTATATCCGGTCAGTTGTTGATTTTCCAGGCCTGAAGCCTGGAATGGAGTCATGTGTAGAAGTTCACGTAAGTGAACTAAAATTTGGCGTATGGTTAATATCTGGTCGGTTGTTGATTTTCCAGACCTGAAGCCACACTGATAAGGTCCAATCAGTTTGTTGAGAGTGGGCTTTAATCTTTCACACAGTACGTTCGATAGAACCATATATGCAATGTTGAGGAGACTTATCCTACGGTAGTTGGGGCAGATTGTGGTGTCTCCCTATTTGTGGGTTGGACATAGCACATTTTAATTCCAATCGTTGGGCATACTTTCTTCCAATCATATTCTACAAAGAAGCTGATGCCCCTTATCAGTTCTTCGTCGTCGTGTTTGAATAGCTCGGTCGAACTTCTTCATAGTCGGGTAATGGAGTGCCTGATCCATTCTCAACGAGAATCAGGTTCATCATCTCCTAGTTTTATTTTTTAACTGCTATTCAGCAGGGTGGATAGGTGTTCCGTCCGCAATTTCAGCATGCACGAGGCATCAGTCGCTAGCTCACCTCTTGGGGTTCTACAAAAGTACTGGTATAGTGGTACGAAAAATTGCCGGTAGAATCCTGAAAGTTGAACCTTTAATGCTCTTCTATGAGCCAGAAGGTTTTTGGAACCCCTCATGTACTGGTTGCTGACTAAGGCTTGCTAAACTCGCGTGAGGTCCAACAGCGCCCACATGACCTTTCCTATCCTGTTGGAATTTGGGTAATGACACCTTTTCTTGAAAGCTCATCAGCATTACAATTTCCGGCAGCTGTGCTAACGGAGTGAATACAAAACTCATAAAAAAAGAAATGGTTGTGCGATATTTTTGGAAAGTTTTCGGACAGAAATACAACCGGAGGCTAATTCACTAGTTCTGTACATATCTCTGTATACACATACAGGGTAGGCCATTTAAAGTTGACCCATCTGGCAACGCTGTAACATTTAACAGCGCTGACAAATCGGCTAATGTCATACCGCGTTAGAAGCGTCATTCGAAGACAATTTATACCATGGAACAGTACACTCCAAAAGAACGCGCTGAAATTGTTCAGCTTTATATTCAAAATAACTTTTCAATTGTGTTAACTCAACGTGCGTTTCGCAAAAAAAATAAAGTGAAAAGTGCTCCAGTTAAGAACACAATTAAGTCTTTATACGCAAAATTTGTGAACACCGGTAATCTCAGTAATGCCAGTCATGCATCCAGACAACGCACAAGACGTTCTGATGAAAATATCGAAGCTGTACGAGCCAGTATTGAGGAGACTCCATCGACATCGAGTTATCGCCGCTCTCAGGAATTAGACATCTCTCGCACCACTCTCCGACGCATAATTCATAAAGATTTGAAGATGTTTCCATATAAAATTCAAATGGCACAAAAACTAAACCCAGCTGATTATCCGCGACGCCTTAATTTTGGCAAATGGGCCATCGAAATGGCTAAAATGAACTTGACTTTTGGCGAAAACTCATCATGTCAGACGAGGCACATTTCTCGTTGAATGGAGGCGTAAACAAGCAAAATTGCCGATTTTATGCCACCGAAAATCCTCAATTAATTGAAGAACAGCCTCTTTACGACCAAAAAGTAACAGTTTGGTGCGGTGTTTGCGCGAATATGATCATCGGACCGTATTTTTTCGAAGACGATGATGGAGCCACGACAACAGTCAATGGTGAGCGTTATCGAGCCATGATAACGGATTTTGTGATACCCATTATTCGCGAAAATGACATGGATAACTTCTGGTTTCAACAGGACGGGGCTACATGCCATACAGCTCGACCAACAATCAATTTATTGCGACCATTTTTCCCCGGGCGATTGATATCGAAAAATGGTGATGTTGTCTGGCCACCGAGATCACCAGATTTGACGCCACCAGACTTTTATTTGTGGGGTTATTTGAAATCCAAGGTATACGCTAATAAGCCAAAGACCTTAGCTCAACTGAAAGCCAACATTCGACGTGAAACAGCCGCCATATCATCCGAAACATTGGCCAAAGTCATGGAAAATGTCGAAAAAAGAGTGCATTTAGCTGTCAAAGCTAAAGGTGCCCATTTACGCGATCTAATTTTTAAATATTAGCTGAAACAAATCCCCTTGGGCCAAAATAAATTATTTTTGAAATGAACAAAAAACATTGTTTTCTTTTGTTCCTTTTTTTTTAGAAACAAATGGGTCAACTTTAAATGGCCTACCCTGTATGTATGTATGTAAGTATATGTGTGTCTAAATAGGCAAATAGGTACATATATTCGAAACACTGACTTTCTAAACACACCCATCGCTACAATCGCACATATGTATATTTGTAATGATATGCATGTGCTACACCTGAAGCATCGCATCAACCTGCGCCCCATCAAAGTCTCGCTAAAATTGTCTAATTGTGAGTCATGCCGTTGGCGGCCGACTGCTGGCACGCCACACCAGCACCAGTTGAATTTTTACTTTTTGGTTCGCCATTCATTTTCATTTTGGCTTTGGCCCCTCGAACTGGTTGTTGCTTTATTTTGGGCTTTATTTTTGGCAATGCTCATGTCGACAAGTGTGTTGAGCTCATTCGAACACCTCCAATGTCTAGCAGCGATTTTTTTCTCATTTTATTTATACTTTTTTTTCTTGTTCTTGTTTGATTTTCTATTCTTGTCCACTCTTTTGCACTTCTAACAAACGAGTTCGCATCCAAAAATAACATTTTTTTGCAAATTTTTATAATCTATTTATATTGCCTGTCCATCCATCAAAAATTATTATGTTTTTCGTTTCGATTTTGTTGTCGAAAATAGTTCGTTAGGTCAATATGATTGTTTGTTCGTGTGATTTGAACTAAAATTGCGCAAATCAGTTTTGTTTTTAATTTACTGTTACAGCCAAAAACAGTGAGTCCACAAGCTTGTTATATTCATTATTATAAAATGACAGCTGAAACGAACATCTCTTTTTCAAAACGGGAAACAAATAATTTTGCCAATGAAATGTTGGTGATTTTGAAAGTCATTTAATTTGCATAACAAAAAAATCGTTTAATGGTTGCTTCTCCAAAAATATTGAAACTAGTTTTTTACATAGTATCAAAAATAATATAGACAAATCTCTCATTTTGCGAATATTTGGCATTTAATAGATTTATTTAAAGTTAACATAGGTCAAGGAAGGTTATATGCATGGAAATCAAGGACTGAACATTTATATGCACATAACCTACGTCGACCTATGATAACTATAATAAATGCACATTTTAACGGTATTTAAGGTGTAGGAAGGTCTTTGCTTTAAGAGAATAGTAAATAAGGTAAATTCCTCTCTCTGGCACAGTGCTCATTTGTGTTTACAAAATTAAAATAAAAAATGTTGAAAACGAACCCTAAGCTAACAATCGAATGGATTTAATGTTGATAAGATTCAGTTACTTGGCTGCTTCTTCAAGATGGCGTGAGATCACTCTCTATGTACTTAAAAACTCCAGAAGTGGGATATCAGTTATTGAAAAAGCGCCTTGAACCTAACATAAATCTGCTAAAGTACTATATTTCTATTTCCTCATTTTTACCTTAATGTCTAAAATTATGAAATCTGAGCTGTTTTAGTCTTTATCTGGTAAAGATGGAGCATTCCAGAAGGAAGTCTTGAGATCATTCTATCGCATCTTGTTCCATGCTTCAGTTAAAACGTCCAATCTCTCCCTATGTGCAGTGACTCGTTTAGAACTACCTACAACGATTAAAAGGTGCTAAGATGAAGAGCTTTTTAAACCTCTTACAATTTACCCTATACCCAAGAACCAGACGACTTAGAAGTTACTAGTAGTGGACCAACGCTCGCTGAGCTGATCTGAAGCCCAACCATCCAGTAGTGAGTCGGAAGAAGCCAACGGAGTTCCTCCGTTTCCTGTGATATTGCTGTAGCCAGGCGGCCAAAATAGTCTAATAAACATTTTGGAATGAAATCAAAGTGTGTGAGAATTGCATAGTATTCAGGCTTGCAGTCATCTTATATGAGTCTTAAATCATATTTCGCGGCCGGGCAATTTCCGCCTGTTCTTCGGTGCTCGTCGAGAATGTGGTATTTTCTAGCGTCTTCTGTCATATAAAAACTTTACAGAATACTATAGGCTTTTCAAAGCGTCAAAGTTTTGCTGAGAGACCCCATCTTTTAGCAATAGCTACTCTGCAGCAGTACAAGACAACCTACAGGTATGCTTATTATGATATTTCCGCAATACTGGGTTTCCATGAGAGTTTTCTGTCTAGGATAAGCTCTAAATACTTAATTCTGCCAACAGGGTGAAGAATCGTTCCTCCCGTTGATGATAGGTGCACTTCCGGCTCATAGATCATATACCCAGTATCCCCTAATTATTCCTCAAGGATCAAAGTGGCGAGAGTTCCCACGTTTTCTGGAGTGCCCCCATCAGAGATCTTACTCGCGTCGTTGGAATATCGGATCAGTGAAACCATTTTGAAATATTATTTGCGCCTAAGAAAAGGGAAAGCACTGTTAGTTTCAAAATCCTTAAATTTTTTTGGAAAACAGCGTCGCGTTAATGTCTGCAAAACAATGCTTTCCGGTTATTAGGATGACATGAGACTTGGGTCTATGCTTACGACCCAGAAACAGACGATCAATCGGCCGAATATTGTGACAAAGGTGAGCCGAAGATGAAAAACCACCGAGGTGTGGTAAACACCGAATTCCTTCTGACCAGCCAATTGCCACTTAATGACAAACATTTCACAATTATTAATAAAGTTTTTTTAAAATCTGCTTGTATGTATGTATGTATGTACATATGAATATCTATATGAACTAAAAAACTAAGGGTGTACATAATGACAAAAATAACTACAACAACAATTAAATAGATGAAATCATTAAATTTGATTTTATCCAAGCAAAAAGAACACAAACAAATTGATAGAATCTAAATAAAGCTTTTACATTTGAGTTGAAACTCCACTGGGGCCGAAACAGCATGTGAATCAGTCGACCTAGACCATAGACAATAATATTTATGTTGCACGAATGTATACGAGTACATACTTATACACGAATACGAATGTTTACATGACTCCAAACGGAATACCCAAAAGCACTAAATCATTAGCTCAAATTGAATTAGAATTATTTCAAGAACGAATATGTGGAGAGTGAGTAAAAATAAATAGCCGAATATTTACGAATGAATTAAAGAAACAAACAAAAAGCATTTGTGATTAAATTATGTGGAAAAAGGGCGCAGTTCAAAAGCGCATCAAAATTAATTAAGGCCGCTTCGGCATTCAGTTTGGACCGTGAGGGCCCTTTGTGATTACATTGGATGAGACTTTGTAAGTTAAATAAATAAATAAATACATAGATAAACAATGACCACAAGCACAATAGAGAAGAGACAATAATGAGTAAACACGAACTGAAATAGTGTGAGTGGCGGATGGCCAAGCTAGAACTAACCTCACCCAATGATTTAAATTTAAATATTTCACCGTAGGGTGTATATCGCAATAGTCAGAAAAAATATTAATTTAAGTTTGGAAATTCTTAAATTGAAGTAACTGAGTAATAAGACCTGCGCTTTACCAAAATTAGATGGATTTATTAAATATGTTCACCACGTTAGAGTCTAGAAAAACGAAAAATCACCTCACTATACCGACGATCATTGCTTCACCACGTGGTTTCAGATATGCCACGGACGATGAGCATATGAATATACAGGGTTTGTCCGAAAAGTAATAGGACTGAGTCGATTTAAAAAAATGTATTGAACCAATCGTTTCAAATCTTTGAAAACTTTCAAAATAGATCCCTTCTGCATCGATCCAGCCATTGAAGGCGTCACGGGAGGCATTCTCCGGAATAGCCTTGAGAGCCAATGTGCAGCTGCATGGATCCCCTCTGTAGTCTCAAAATGGTTGCCTTTCATCGGCCTTTTCAGGCAAGCAAACACGCTCCGCAGTACAGTCGTGCGGAAAAAATCAGTTATATCACTTTCCGGACAAACTCTGTAGGCATGGTTTTTCCTGACGACTTGGTGTAGTCGTGAGAGGTTCTAAATTCAAATGTTCCAGCATTCCAATTTCTGCTTGCGGTTTCTATTCTCATGTAGTTTAACATGGATAACTAATTGAGTCAACGCACCCGAACTTGGTGTAGTCAGCTGGCGCCCAAGCCGATACGCAGCTAACATAATTTCTTCCGTGTGGGTCGATAAGAATTCGTTGGCCCTATCAGTGATCACCAAGGCTTTGCGGAAAATAAATGCGGTTGTCATTTGGAAATTGAAGGTTTTATTTTCATTTCAATCTTTCATAAGAGCGCAAAATTACCAAATATTTTAAAATAATTTAATCCATCTAAGCTTGATATATATTAGTGACTGAAAAGGTTTTAAATGTCATAGCAACAGAAAGGGATCGTCATCATACATGAGTGATTTACCCACTAAAACACTCTCACTTTCTATCGAGATTTTTTTTCTTGCCTCGAGGCCTATTGCGTCCAGAGATGCCTACGATTTTGAAAACAACATCACGTTATTTTTCACCTACTATTGACTTAATCTTTCTATACCTTCTATATAATATACCTTTTTTTCTTTGTGCTCTTTCCCTTTTACCGATCGTTTGGCAGAGCTTAAGTTTTTGTTTCCTCGCCTGTTGTGTTAACGTATTTATATTCCATTCTTCTTTCACAGCCAGAGTTGTCTTCGCTTCCTTGTGAGTAGATTTTATGGGGTTCACGCCACTTATCACCAGCAGTGCGGGCTACTGTTCTATGTCTTACCAAGTACTTTCTGTTTACGTTTCTGCCTTTCACTTTTAATGCCAGATTTCTCTACCTATTATATAATAGTTCGTAGCCTGTTGAGTCCCCTCAGATTTTCCTACCATATACTTGTAGTAATATTGACTGTGTTGCGTTCTTGAGAAGTTTTCTTCTACTTCGAAGCGAATTTCCGGCATTTGTCCTAAACTTTGAAACTGCTTTTGCCTCGAAATCCACACGATAACTTTGTTAACAACTTCAAATGTAATTTTCTTTTAACAAGAGAGCAACGCTCAAATATAGTTCGCAGAAAATGGCGAATCGAACACGACTACAATTTGTTTACCGCAATTTAAAGCAATTTTTTCACTTTGTGACGACTGATTAAGGGTAATACTCGTATAGTGAGTGGAGCTAAAGCGTGACACTCACCGGCCGAACAATCAAATGGCGAATACCAATTGTACGCGGTCGTGCGCTCACCACGCTCGTTTATGAACTTCACATATGTACATATAAAATTTAATACATTTATTATGCCACAGTGCTAGTAAGGGCTTTTTACTTGAATAAAAATATTTGCGCTGCAACAGCATAAACACGACTTTCTGGCCTTTCCCTCCCTTCCGAGGTTTTAATCGCTTATTTGCGCAGATTTAATACGACCCTTTATGGTGCGTATTTGCTATTGTAAAGTAATTTAGCACATGCACAGCAGTTATATTATTTAAGTGTATGCCGCGTGTGCATTAATTGAAGTCATTTAAACTTTAATAGGGACTTGATTGAAAACCTATTTGGCACACACTTCTGCCGTGGCACTTTGGCGCGAGCTATGACCCTTTCATAATGCAACTCTGTCGTCATTGACAGCTGGAAAGGGCTTTCCATTGCCGTTCTTATACCACAACTCCACATTCAACATAGTTAACATTCAAAACATCAATGAACTTAATGCATGGCAAAGACATTCATCAAGCTAGGCGGACTTTTCTCCAATTATTGGCTGCGTTTAAGGGCGATTCTGTGAGCTAATGCGCTTAGCACTTGCTTTTTCAACGCATTTATACTTGTATTTCTGTTTTGTGGTCTTAATTTGAAGCCATTTATTGCATAATCACCCACACTTTTCCACACACATTCCTTCCATGTTTGCTCGGAATGGCATCTGAGTTTGCACTGCCTGGTGAGCATTGCGTGCAGAAGTGGTCCACTTAAATTATCATTAATCAATGTCAGCGTGTAAATTTAAAACAAATAGCTTAGCAGGTTCAAGTAGTGCAACATAATACATACTAGCACTCGAAAGCCACATGAACTTATTTTTCGAGTTATTTAACATGTGAAGCTGACAATTTATTTAATTAGAAGAAAGAAGTAATCAGTAAAGTTCCCAATATCCCGAAATAAATGTCTGTATTAAATCAACAAGATAGATTGAAATAAATTGTGGTTTGCACATCGACCTAAGATCTATTATGATCTCCCCTCTATCACAACGAATCACATAAGTCCAGCATAATGATAATTTCCAGTATTATGTTGAGTGCTAATGGGGAAATGTGATCCGTATTCGGATGCAATGATCAAGGACTTTGATTCTACGCCTACAGATTGCCGTGCAGTCTAGTATCAGGTGCTTTGGAATTTCCCCACACCTTCTTGAGCTTGCAATGCCCATTGTAAAATGCAAAAAGTAGCCGGAATTAGATCCTTGGATCACTTTTAAAACCACTCCTTTATGGTATTAGTACCGGTCCTAGCATTCTAGTAGCAGCTACAGAGTGGGCAAGTTCGTGAGCCACTTCATGCCCCGCTATACTTTTATTACCTGGCACCCTGACAAGGTGCGCTTTATTATGAACTGACAAGTTATCCAGCCGTTCTCTGCACTCCTACAGCAATTGCAATCTAATGTCGTAAGCTGAGATCGCTTTAAGTGTCGCCTGACTATCGCTGAGTATAGCAATGCTTTCATTGCGATAGTTATATTAGAAGTTTATATCTACACACCGACTTATAGGAGATCTTCTCCTTGGAAAATGCTATTAAAATATTCCATAGGTATGGAAAGTTTGGTACCCGGTCTTGCGATACCTGTACGGCGAGCTTCCGAAGTTTCAGAGCATCGGTATACCATTTAATGGTAGTATGCTTAGCAGTAGGTCAAGCGTGAAGTTCTTCCATTCTGTCATCTGAACATTCCTGCAATACATTGTCCACACACAATATCTATCGGACCCAACAAACTTCAGACAAGCAGTGAGCGCAATTCACAGGGGAGCCATTAACACCTTCATTGACAACCTCCAAGTGAGTGGCGTCCTTGGCAATCAATCAATATCCACAGCAGAATAGGAGCTCGAGCTGACTTGTGAAAATAGAGTGAGCCTTGCTCAACTTAACTCTGAATCTATCCGTGCGGACATATTTTTAATAGTCATACCAAGGTCCCTGCATTACTCTAACCATCTCTTTGTATACTTATGAAACGAACTCACCTAGCACCAGTTTCACTATTACCCAAACTATGAAAAAGCAAGTATTAACTATTTTTTGGCTTTCACTACAAAATAGTTAAATTATTTAATCAAAATTAGCAGTGGATAGACACTTAACCTCACTTCTACGGTAGCCGTAGCCCATAGAATTGATCTGGATCAATAATATGCCGAATTGCCAAAGAGAAAATATATTCGAAATGGTTTGCT
>CM050325.1:96117515-96153442 GCA_027475135.1 Bactrocera correcta
CTTAGCAATTAGATTAAGTTAAATAAAGAATGCAATTGTAATCGAACCGCATAACCGAACGCACGCGTCTTTTATCTTTTCGCAAATACTTATTTAATTTTCGTGACAGGCAATTAGGGTTCAAGTTAATTCGCGCATTCCCAGTGTATATTTTCGCTTCTCAAAAACGCTTGAGGATTTTCACTACCTTCATGAAATGAATGCGGAAAATATCAACCATATTGGCGAAGTCAACTTAACAACATTGCTTTTTATAATAACGATAGCATCAACCTTTATATTAGTAATCTTGCGACTTGCTCTAAGCAAATATAAAAAACACACCGCGAAAAAGGCAATGAATGTCTTAGTAAGAGAGGTAACCGAGAGAATCGTGGACGATTCCCACTTAGGAAAGGAGGAGTTAACTCGAAACGCAAACCACCAAAATATCAAGTCAGCATTGTCTGCCTAACATCCGTTTCAGTCAAGCTACCGTAGCCGTGGGATCCGCTGGCACAGCACAAATATAGCGCAAACAAGCAACGACTCACACTACACGCAAGTTGGCGTAATCGTGGGATTCGCTGACACTGCATCTGACAAAACATAGCAACGACAGCGATGACGGCAGCGGCAGTGAGGACGGCTTAGGCTTAGACTTAAGAGTAAGAATGTTTTAGAGTTTAGTTCTGATCGAGCCTGAATAAAGCGCACTCGTGCCTAAAAATAATTTGTACATTCTTCAAGTCCTGGTGGTTGAAGTATTACTGCTTGAAGTTGAGACAGTTCTAATAGAAGAAGGGCAAAAACGTGTCGGGTAAAAATCCTCATAACCTAATTCTATAATGTTACCCTGTCCGTTTTGGTCAATTATTCTACCTACTTGTTCACTACAACCTATGGCCATATCAACTTACGCTGTAGGTGGAGATAATCTTAAATATAAATCTGGGGTAGCAGTCTTCAATATTAAGCGACACTTCCTCATCTTAAGTCAGAAATGTCCTTGGCACGCAAATAAATGTTTAACTGTTGGATTCGCTACGCCCAACAGCTTGACCCATTCACGCCGCCTAGTGAAAATAAAAAAAAAAAACACAAACATTAACTAAACTAAATATTAAACAAATATTAAATCAAGATATTTTAATGTCTCTATTATTATTACTAATTAAAAAAAAATTGAGTTTTTATTGTATCGCGTTTAGTTTTGAGAACATTTTTTGTAAGTATCATAGTAGAAATTGAAATATCGGAAATATTTTGTTTCGGCTTCTAACAAAAATGTAAATATTTATTTGGAACTACATTATTTATATAAAATATAATTGGTACCCTGTTTTAGCTGTCATTTTACATAAAGAAATACTTCGCCGTTAAATTGTTGAGGAAGGTAAGTTTAAAATAAATTTTATAATTTCTATTTATATTATAAAGAGTTGTTAAATTTTTTTGTTTAGAATGAATGCAGAAGGTGCGATAATTCACAGTAATCGTGAAGAATAGTCATTTACAATAAATTTACTTTATCAGCTGTTCATATATCACTAGATCCTTTTTTATGATTATTATTTTACATTGTACCTAGTATATAAAAATAAAATACTAACAACAATTCTGGTCTAATTAATTAGAAGAGATACTTAAAAGCTAAATGTTAAGAAATACATTTGCTGCTACTGTTGTCTTACTAGGTCGGAAAGCTTCTTGCGTAGGCCCTAACTGCCTTTAAGACTTGATTATATAATAACATTTTGTTTTGTATTGTATTGATAGCTTGGATTTCCTGCCAATTAGGTGGTAAAGTTTGCCAAATTTCATATCGAGCTCACTCCTTTTTTTTTACATGCTCCTTCCAGCGTAGCTTAGCATCTTAGGTGGTACCTAAATACTTAGCACTGCTATGGTGTGGTATAGGAATGATATTTATATAAATTGGACAATATGCCGGCTTTTTCAAGGTAAAGTCGAAATGAATTGATTTGGTGTTGTTTAATTTTATGCGCCACTTAGATGCTCACTTAGTAATTGCGTTGACTGCTGTCTGCACTCGTCGACTAGATACTGAAATTCACTCTCCAGCTGCTATCAAAGCTGTGTCATCCGCAAATGTCGCTGTCATATAACTAGAATCAGATGGGAGGTCACTGGTAAAAAGCAAATAAAGCTCTGACCCCAACACGCTTCCCTAGGGTCCACCGGCTTCTATCGGTTGCAAGTTTGAATATGCATCCTCTTGTTTAATGCGGAAGTATCTATCTTTTAAGTACGATTATTGTTTGGGTAGCATGTATTTCAATTTGAAAAAAGCCGCCGTACAAACGTTCTTTTTATCGATTGTATTTTCGATGAAATTAACGATTCGGTGTACCTGGTCAATTGCTGAATGGTGGTCACGGAAGCCAAATTGATGTGTTGGTATTAGGTTTTTATGAGGGATTATTGGTTTCAGCCTATTTATGAGTACATTCTCAAAGATTTTAGATAAGGCTGGCAGCAGCGAAATTGGTCTATGTATATCAGACCTGTCCAACATACGGCCCCCGGGCCACCATCCGGCTAGCATAGGTCCGTCATCCGGCCCGCCATCTCTTAGAGTTTTTGGGCGTCCCAGTTGTATAGGTTAGCTTCTATATGTTTACATGTGTGTGTGTCAATTAAAAAACTTACTCTATTGCAAGTAAAACAGTGCTCCCTGTAGTAAATAAAATAAGTAGTTGATAAAAAAGAGCACCTATAAAGTACTGTACTTTGCAAGTGCCTACAAATTGGTTTAAATCTCATGAGTATATCAAGCAAAACGCGTACATGTACAAGAAGTAAAAGAAAACAAAACAAAAGAAGCGTACCATATGGCACGAACTGATTCAAATAGCGCAACAACAAATTCATGAGAAATATTTTCGTCACAAACATCAGCACGAGCTAACGGGAAAACCTGTGTATTTGTGTTTTCGCATTCTCGCTCCAGCAAATTTTGTGGAAAAAATAGTAACAACATTCATTATTTTTTCTTATGATCCGTTAACCAAGAAGTAATAGGAATTCCTGTGCAAAAAAAAAATGATAATTTGGGAACGATAAAAAAACAAATTGCTTTTGTTCTCGCACCACAAATTTCATTTTCGGAAAGCCTTTGCATTTTTGTACAAATTAATATACTACACAATATTAATTACATACAAATTAATATAATATCAATTACATACAAATTGATTGAAAAATAAGTAATTACTTCTTCTTCTTCTTCTTTACTGGCGTAGACACGCGATTATAGCCGAGTCAACAACAGCGCGCCAGTCGTTTCTTCTTTTCGCTACGTGGCGCCAATTGGATATTCTAAGCGAAGCCAGGTCCTTCTCCACTTGGTCCTTCCAACGGAGTGGAGGTCTTCCTCTTCCTCTGCTTCCCCCGGCGGGTACTGCGAATACTTTCAGAGCTGGAGTGTTTTCGTCCATCTGGACAACATGACCTAGCCAGCGTAGCCGCCGTCTTTTAATTCGCTGAACTATGTCAATGTCGTCGTATATCTCGTACAGCTCATCGTTCCATCGAATGCGATATTCGCCGTGGCCAATGCGCAAAGGACCATAAATCTTTCGCAGAACCTTTCTCTCGAAAGCTCTTAAAGTGGACTCATCCGTTGTTGACATCGTCCAAGCCTCTGCACCATATAGCAGGACGGGAATTATGAGCGACTTATAGAGTTTGGTTTTTGCTTGTCGAGAGAGGACTTTACTTTTCAATTGCCTACTCAGTCCGAAGTAGCACTTGTTGGCAAGAGTAATCCTGCGTTGGATTTCCAGGCTGATATTGTTGGGGGTGTTAATACTGGTTCTTAAATAGACGAAATTATCTACAACTTCAAAGTTATAACTTTCAGCAGTGACGTGAAAACCAAGTCGCGAGTGCGACGACTGTTTGTTTGATGACAGAAGATATTTCGTCTTGCCCTCGTTCACTGTCAGACCCATTTGCTTTGCTTCCTTGTCCAGCCTGGAGAAAGCAGAACTAACGGTGCGGACGTTGAGGCCGGTGATATCAATATAACGGCATACGCCAGCAGTTGTACACTCTTATAGAAGATGGTATCTTCTCTATTTAGTTCTGCAGCTCGAATTATTTTCTCCAGAAGCAGGTTGAAAAAGTCGCACGATAGGGAATCGCCTTGTCTGAAACCTCTTTTGGTATCGAACGGCTCCCGATTCTGACGAAGCATTTAGTGTTGCTCAACGTCAGCTTTCACAGCCGAATTAGTTTTGCGGGGATACCAAATTCAGACATCGCGGCATAAAGGCAACTCCTTTTCGTACTTTCGAAAGCAGCTTTGAAATCGACGAAGAGGTGGTGTGTGTCGATTCTCCTTTCACGGGTCTTTTCCAAGATTTGGAGCATGGTGAATATCTGGTTGGTTGTTGATTTGCCAGGTCTAAAGCCACACTAATAAGGTCTAATCAGTTTGTTGACGGTGGGCTTCAATCTTTCACACAATACGCTCGATAGAGCCGTATACGCGATGTTGAGGAGGCTAATCCGACGGTAGTTGGCGCAGATTGTGGGGTCTCCTTTTTTATGGATTGGGCATAGCACACTTAAATTCCAATCGTTGGGCATACTTTCGTCCAACCGTATTTTGCAAAGAAGCTGATGCATGCACCTTATCGGCTCTTTGCCGCCGTGTTTGAATAGCTCGGCCGGCAATCCATCGGCCCCTGCCGCTTTGTTGTTTTTCAGGCGGGCAATTGCTATTCGAACTTCTTCATGGCCGGGCAATGGAACGTCTGCTCCATCGTCATCGATTGGGGTATCGGGTTCGTTTTCTCCTGGTATTGTGAGTTCACTGCCATTCAGTAGGCTGGAGAAGTGTTCCCTCCATAATTTAAGTATGCTCTGGGCATCGGTAACTAGATCACCTTTGGGGGTTCTACAAAAGTATGCTCCGGTCTTGAAACCTTCTGCATGTCACCGCATCTTTTCGTAGAATTTTCGAGCATTACCCCTTTCGGCCAGCTTATCAAGCTCTTTGTGCTCACGCATTTCGGCCTCTTTCTTTTTCTGTCTGCAAATGCGTCTCGCTTCCCTCTTCAACTCTCGGTATCTATCCCATCCCGCACGTGATGTGGTCGATCGTAACCTTGCGAGGTAGGCAGCCTGTTTTCTCTTCGCTGCGACACGGTACTCCTCGTCCTACCAGCTGTTCTTTTGCACTTTCCAAAAACCAATGGTTTCGGTTGCAGCTGTACGTAAGGAGTTTGAAATGCCGTCCCACAGTTCCCTTATACCGAATTGTTGACGAGTGCTCTCAGAGAGCAGGAGTGCAAGCCGAGTAGAAAATCGTTCGGCTGTCTGTTGTGATTGCAGCTTCTCGACGTCGAACCTTCCTTGTGTTTGTTGGCGTGCGTTTTTTGCTGCACAGAGGCGAGTTCGAATTTTGGCTGCAATAATATAGTGGTCCGAGTCGATGTTAGGACCTCGGAGTGAACGCACATCTAAAACACTGGAGACGTATCTTCCGTCTATCACAACATGATCGATCTGGTTGGTGTTTTTTTGATCCGGATACAGCCAGGTAGCTTGATGTATCTTCTTATGCTGGAATCTAGTACTACAGATAACCATATTTCGGTATAAGTAATTAGTAATGACTTCAAAAGTCATGTCTCTTATTTGCCTACGTGTGCGTGTGATTGTGTATGTACAGGATGAATATGTGCTTACATCATGTAGAAAAAAAACGGCTCTCAATAAATCGGATTCAATTTGTTTTGACAGTTTTAAGACAACGGTCGGAGCGATTCAAGCGATACATAAGCGAGGAAGAAAGTGAATTTGAAAAGTGTTTTGCGTTAAATCAGTTTGTGAATTAGTTGTGTTTTTAATAAAGAAACCCCTGTTTTTCTAGCCTTTGGCACTACATATATTATTTCGTGAATTATTGCATTGAAATATTAAAATGGTAAGCAAATAACGCAATTTTCCAAAAATGTAATTATTTTAGTTATGATGTTTTTCTTTAGTTATAATTTATGAGTTGCGCTACAATTAAAATTTTTCAGATCAATATGTCATCATCAGAAAAGAGACGTAAAGTTGATGCAGAATGTCGAATGTTTAAAAATAGTGGGACGGAAGACTTTTTTGCCATAGAACAAAATGAAACTATATTGTGCCTCATATGTCACGAAAAAATATCAGTTTGCAAGGAATACAATATAAAGCGCCATTATTCTACAAAACACGCTTCTAAATATGATGAGTACAAAGGTCAAATTCGAATTGATCGCGTAAATTCGTAAAAAAAATGTGACCGGTCAGCAAGCGATGTTCAAAATACCGAAAGAAAATTCCAAAACTGTTACAAATTAGTTTTATGATAGCAGAAGTCATTGCCAAGCGAAGCAAACCTCTATCAGACGGAGAGTTCGTCAAGGAATGCTTGGAGATATTCGCTTCAGTAGACTGTCCGGAGCAGAGAAAAAATAATAAAAAATATAAGTTTGTCACATCAAACCATAGCAAGAAGAATTGATTGCATGGCCAACGATATTGAGTCGTCTTTAAAAACGGAATTGCAGAAATGTGTTTTCTATAGTTTAGCGCTCGACGAAAGTACTGATATGTCAGATATAGCCCAATCGTGAGAGGAGTATCCCTTATCGAGGAATTGTTAGATTTGCGTTCAATGAAAGATACAACCACTGGAAAAGACATCTACGAAGAAGTTAAAAGTTGTATAGAAAAATATGAACTTCAAACAGAAAATCTTTGCGGCTTAACAACAGATGGTGCGCCTGCAATGACAGGGAAGAGAAACGGCTTTGTGGCTTTGATGCGTAATAACATCACACATAAAATCATACAGCATCATTGTACTATTCACCAAGAACAGCTATGTGCAAAAGTTCTAGACCTGAAACACGTGATGGATAAAGTAGTGCAGACAGTTAATTTTATACGCCCAAGAGGGCCTAACCACAGACAGTTCCAGGCGTTTCTGACTGATGTCGGTTCAGATCACGAAGACATTGTATACTTCAGTCGCGTTCGCTGGCTCAGCAGAGCAGCTACACTAAGACGATTATATTCCCTGCTGGACGACTTAAAGATTTTTCTTGACAACAAAGACCAAGAAATTACTTTCCTTACCGATGAGCAGTGGTTGGCTGATCTGGCTTTCCTGATTGATATAACTAAATATCTTTCTGATCTTAACTTGAAACTGCAAGGGAAAGACCAACTATGACCACAGTTATACGAACACGTTCTAGCTTTCACAAAAAAGCTTTTGTTGTTGGGAAAGCAGCTGGAACAAAAGCAGTTGATTCATTGGGAGACCTTATCTACAAGAAAGCAAGATACCTTGGATTTTGACAAGTACGTGTTGATGTTTTAAAGATTAAGGAACGAGTTTGACGAGAGATTCGCAGACTTCAAATCACAAACTCCCTGCATGAAAGTGTTTCAAAATCCATTTGATGTTGAAATTGAAGGCGCTGCGCTGAATTTACAGCTGGAGTTAATAGAATTGCAAAGCAGCTCTCATCTAAAAACAGCATATAATAATTGTCTTCCAAACTTAATTGAATTTTACAAAAAGTATATTACACCCAGTCAATACCCAAACCTTACTAAGCTGGCTATTCAACAAATTTCATTATTTGGTAGTACATACATACGTTTGCGAGCAGCTGTTTTCTCGCATGAAATTTAACAAATCAAAAACCCGATCATCTTTATTAGATAGCCATCTTAAAGGCATTTTGCGCATAGCCACCTCTAAAACTCCAGCTGACATAGATGCGCTGTGCAAACAGAAAAAATGTCAGACAACTCATTAATTTGATTTTAAGAATAAGAATATCTTTATATGCTAAGGCCATAGTTACATTCATAATAATATATTAAGATTTATGTGATGCTGCTTTTTATAAATAAATAAATATACCAAAACTGAAGGTCATTTTATTTTTTTTTTTTTGGCCCGCTACGGTTATAAAAATGCTAAACCTGGCCCTTCACAAAATTATGTTGGACGGGCCTGGTCTATATGACGTAACAGCGTGTACTGGCTTACCCGGCTTGGGTATCATTATTACTTCAGATACTTTCCAAATCGATGGCACGTATCTTAGGCATAAAGCGCTGGTTATAATGTTTACAAGTTTTTTTATACAATTCTTTGGTAAATTGCGTAATATTTCTTCAGTTATTAAATCGCACCCAGGTGTTTTTTTGAGTCTTGTGTTCCCGATAAGATCTTTAATTTCTTTAATAGTAACAGGAGAAATGCTAATGTGTGGATCCACCCAACTATTTTCTCAGTTTATCTCATAACCATCGTTAGGCGTAAATGTGTTTCTCAAATGATTTGCAAATACGGCAACTTTCTGGTCATTCGTTTTGGCCCATGCAGTTTCGTTAAGTTTTAATGGTGTTACATGTTTTGTTTATTAGTATTTCTTGCAGCTTTCCAAAGTGAATAGTCGGTGGATTTATCAGCTATGAGTTTAGCCAGATAAGTTTTGAATGAAAAATTTTTAAACTCTTTAATTTTTTTTTTTCAAAATAATTTTATTTATTGGATCCGAAATCTTTTTAAAAAATGTTGAAAAATAACGGAGTTTTCGGCCGTCTTCAGAGGTGGCAAAAAAAAGTGCCCCAACTACTGGCATGATTCCGGCCGAATGAGTAGCTGAAACAAAAAAATTTTAAAAGTTTATTAAACTTAAAGATATTTCCTATGCTTTAAAATATATCAAAAATTAACAAAATGGCGTAATTTTGAAAAAAAAAAACGTTTTTTTTAGGAAAAAAAAGGTCGTTTTTTAATGCGAAATTGACAATTTTCAATCAATCAAAAAGATCGTAGTTCATTGCATAGTAAATGTATTCAAAAATACTCAGTTTTAATTTGAAGTCAATTTCGGGTTGGATTATGATGCCAGCAATTTTGAAAAATGTCGTTTCGAGAAAAATGGGTTTAAAGTTTCAATTATATAAGTGTGCAACTCTGAGCGGTCGCTCTTTAGAACGCTGCCATCCGAAAACTATTCAAGATACGACCTTCCCGACTTTTACGGAAATATATTTTATCGAAAAAGCAAATAAAAAAAGTTTTTTTGAAAGTGTCACACTGGTATACCCCCTTAAATCTAATTAAAAACTAGACAAGTTCAAGCAAGTGATTGAGCTGTTTTGGTGATACGTCGCTCTTTAATACGCAGGCATATCTCTTCCTTTAGGTCGTGTTTGATCGCAGGAATGAACCAAAGCATTAGCCAAAGGGTTTGGTTGATCTCGGACTTTAGATATACATATGTATATTCAATTCCGCTGTCTTCTACTTCTTTCTTTACCATAGGAATACCAAGGTCTTTATGGATATTTTCGTTAAGCATGTACCATGGTGAACACGTGATTGTCCTAAGCATGTCTGATAGAAACCTTTGTAGTATATCAATATTAGTTGCACAGGTCGTACCCCACAGTTGAATGCTATACATCCAAATCGGCTTTATGAACGCATTATATAAAAGCACTTTGTTGTCTGGGCTAAGTTCGGAGTATTTATTTAAAAGCCAATTTAAATTTGCAGCTCTAATCTTAATACGTGTTATTTTACTAGAGATGTGTTTTCTCCACGTGAGCTTTCTATCTAGGTGAATACCAAGATATATTACTTCGTTCGCTTGGGGTACTAAAATATTGTTTATTTTTACTGCCGGGCACAGTTTTGGTCTAAGCGAAAATGGAATATGCTTACACTTCTGTTCATTCACGTTTATGCGCCAGTTCGCTAGCCACTCTTCGACAGAACTTAAATGCTCCGCTAATATTCTTGATGCTAAAATGTGGCATTTGTTGCGATTCACTAATAGCTATGTCATCCGCAAAAGTTGAAGTTAATACATTATTAGCTGTTAAAAGATCTGTTATATATATGATGTATAGTGTTGGGTCTAAAACACTGCCCTGGGGTACACCAGCCCTTATCTGTCGTTGATCAGATATGAAATCTTCCACTTGTACCATAAATTTTCTATTTTTTAAATAAAATTCCAATGTTTTATACAATTCTAAAGGTAGAATTTGGTTAATCTTCCTTATCTCGTTAGTAATTCTATTTACTTGCTCTATTGTGCCATGTTTCGCACGAAAACCGAATTGGTGCATTGGTATTGTATTATTTTTATGGAGGAAAGTAGATATCTTTGATAGTAATACTTTTTCAAATACTTTTGAAAGACAGGATAGAAGACTGATTGGTCTCTATGAAGACGTCTGTGTTAAGTCTTTCCTATGTTTATCTATCAAGATAATCTGCGACTTTTTCCATGAAATTGGATAGTATCCGAAACTAAGAATTACATTGAAGAGCAAAGAGAGCACCTCGAGAGCAATAATTGATAACTCAATTAGCATTTTTGGGGAAATATTATCATGTTCCGGCGCCTTTTTTGGATTAAGTTCTTTGATGTTATAAACAATTTTTGAAGATGAAGTCTTAAGAGACTCAAGCGACTCTTTAGCTGTGTTGGGTAAGATTGAAATCTTAAAGTTGTTCTTTGGCAAATTGGATTGAAATACTTTTCTAGGTGGTTTGCAAAACAATTAGCCTTTTTCTCGTCACTTCGAGCTCAATTTCCACACAAGTCTCGTATTGGCATGTTGGAGTCAGTTGGTGGCTTCATGGACTTTTGGGCTTTTCAAAGGGAATTTTGCTTGTTTGAATTTGGACACAGCTTCTTTATATACATTTCGGTGTTCAATTCTTCCTCACGTTTGAGCGTTTTTTTTAATCTTCAAGAAGTCGCGCGTAGTCTTTTCGACCGCCCATGGTGAATAAAGTATTATAATTTTTGTGTATATAATCCCAGATATTTGGTAGCTCTAGTAGCTTGAGGTTAGTTCATTTCCAATCGAATGCACTATTTCCGTCTCTTTTTAACGCTTGTCGACTGTTTATAGCGAGCATTTACTTCAGTTGCCTCTCGTCGTCGAAAAGACTACGCGCGCCTGACGTCTTTTAGTTTACGCGCGACTCTCTGTGCACATTTCCTGATATAATAAAGTGTTACAGTTATTGGTAAAAATGGCTAAAACAAGAATAAGTGAAAGTGAAATAATGAAATTTCTCCTAGAGGAAGATGATGAAAGTGATGAAACTTTGAGTGATGAAGGATCAGAAGTCTCTGAAGTTATCTCATGTGGAATGTAATGAGGAATCAGATGTGGAATCTGATGAAGAAAGGGAACATTCAAACGAAGAAAGTAACTCGGAAGAGGAAAACATTCCTTTGTCTGATAGAGCTGCATACTTCATGGCACGTGATAATGTTACAAAATGGAAAAAATTAAATAGTGATAGAGTCAGGTATCCACCCCATAATATTCTGACTCAAGAGGCTGGTGGTCTTGGAAAAGGCATGGGCGTAGCAACATCTATAAAAGCATGGGATTTGTTCATATGCGATAAAATTTTAACGACAGTAGTAAAATATACTAACGAATTTATACAGAAAAAAGAAAGTGCATACTCCACAGTTAGAGATTGTAAAACTACCGATTCTATACATTATATTATTATGGGGATGTTCGAGTCTCAATCACTGCGGCAGTATAGCAAGGCATCATATTCGACGCAAAAATGTTGCAATATAAGTATCAGCTGAGTTTCTGCAGAAAAACAACACTGTCGCAATATTGCTGCAGTTATTTGTTTGCTCGAACATCCCCTATATGTATATTGCTGGAACCTTACGAATGTCTCACGGAAACTTGCAGGATGTTTATAGTGATGCTACTGGTATTGCCATATTTCCAAATACTATGCCTTTGAAAAGGATGAAATTTCTTCTAAACTCTCTCCGGTTTGATGATGCATCCGCCAGAAGTTTTCGCCGAGCCCAAGATAAAGCTGCGCCCATACGAGAAGTGCTAAATATGTTCACAGAAAACTGCCTTACTCCTTATTCTGTTAGTAAGAATGTTGTAATAGATGAAATGAATTGCGGATTCTGCGGAAAATGTCCTTTTAGGCAGTACAACAAATCAAAACCTGACATATATGGGCTAAAAATTTATGCACTAGTGGATTCATAAAACTTTTACACGTTGAATGTTGAGCTTTATGCTGGGAGACAACCAGAAGGACCGTTTCAAATCATTAATTCAGGAAGTGATGTTGTAAAAAGGTAAATTTCACCAATTTCTGGAACCGGACGAAATTTGACCATTAATAACTGGTTCACCAGCATTCCTTTGGTAAAAGATTTAGCCACAAATGATAAAATGTCTGTTGTTGGCATTTTGCGTAAAAATAAAAAAGAAATTGCCCCGTGTTTCATTGCGAAGGGCAGCCCAGAGTATTGTAGTAAATTTGGGTTTTCAAATATTTCTACCATGGTATTGTATGTACCTAAAAAGAACCGATCTGTTGTTCTGATTTCATCACTTCATCGTACAGCTGAAATTGACACCAGCACTAACGAGAAACGAAAACCTGCTATTATAATGTTTTACAACAAAACAAAAGATGCAGTTGATGAAGTAGATAAAAAGGGAAAACTGTATTCAGTATCAAGAAAGTGCAATAGGTGGCCATTGACACTCTTTTTTCGCTTGCTAAAGATTGCTGGAGTAAACTCATTGGTAATTTTGAGAGAAAATGATGTAGTTATCGAAAAAAGACGTACCTTTCTACGCGAATTCGGAATAGAAATGACGAAAGAACATACGAAAAGAAGAGCTGATAAAAACTTACCAAGAAATTTGAAAAGAAATATAAGAGTTTTTTTGAAATTAGATGATGAGCCCTATAGTGAAGCAAGTACATCCGAAGCCAGTAGAGGAAGCTGCAAAATATGTCCAGCAAAAAAAAGAAGGCAGACAAAAACCCAATGCAAAATCTGCGAAAGAAATATTTGTCGAGACCATACGGTATTTATTTGCAATGAGTGTTTTGTGACCGATGAATCTGATAAATCTATTCACTATTGAACTATTCTTACTTTCTAATAAGATATTAATGTGTTTACATTCTTTTCAATGTATTCTATGAATTTTTATATTTTCCCCAAATTTCGAAAAAAATTTGTTTGGTTTTGAGTTAAGATTATGAATTTACTTTGCATTCAATGAATACCTTTTATGTTTTTCCCTCATTTAAAATGACAAACAAAAAAAAATACTTTTCCTGTAAAATATTATTTTACGATTACATAATAACTAAAACCAATAAAAAAAATGAATTCCATAACTTAATCCACTTTAAATCTCGCATTTCAATTGAGGCGTCGAAAAGACTACGCGCGACCGCTTTTGTTACAAAAGATGGCGCGCCCGCTTGAAGGTTAATTTACGTGGAAGGGGACCGATTTAACTGCCATTAATTTACAAGCATTTCTTTTTCTTTATTAGAGATTTTTCTGAAACCATGCGGATTATAGCTTTTGTTTGGTATTGCTAGGACAGCTGCGCTGGTTATTATAACGGGTGATTTTTTTGAGGTTAGGATTTTCATGCATTAGTATTTGACAGATTACGTGGGATTTCAGACATGGTGTCAAAGAGAAAGATGCTCAGTATGCTTTGACATTTCATCATGAATAGACTTACTAACGAGCAACGCTTGCAAATCATTGAATTTTATTACCAAAATCAGTGTTCGGTTCGAAATGTGTTTCGCGCTTTACGTCCGATTTATGGTGAGGCTCATTTCTGGTTGAATGGCTACGTAAATAAGCAAAATTGCCGCATTTGGGGTGAAGAGCAACCAGAAGCCGTTCAAGAACTGCCCATGCATCCCGAAAAATGCACTGTTTGGTGTGGTTTGTACGCTGGTGGAATCATTGGACCGTATTTTTTCAAAGATGCTGTTGGACGCAACGTTACGGTGAATGGCGATCGCTATCGTTCGATGCTAACAAACTTTTTGTTGCCAAAAATGGAAGAACTGAACTTGGTTGACATGTGGTTTCAACAAGATGGCGCTACATGCCACACAGCTCGCGATTCTATTGCCATTTTGAGGGAAAACTTCGGACAACAATTCATCTCAAGAAATGGACCCGTAAGTTGGCCACCAAGATCATGCGATTTAACGCCTTTAGACTATTTTTTGTGGGGCTACGTCAAGTCTAAAGTCTACAGAAATAAGCCAGCAACTATTCCAGCTTTGGAAGACAACATTTCCGAAGAAATTCGGGCTATTCCGGCCGAAATGCTCGAAAAAGTTGCCCAAAATTGGACTTTCCGAATGGACCACCTAAGACGCAGCCGCGGTCAACATTTAAATGAAATTATCTTCAAAAAGTAAATGTCATGAACCAATCTAACGTTTCAAATAAAGAACCGATGAGATTTTGCAAATTTTATGCGTTTTTTTTTTAAAAAAAGTTATCAAGCTCTTAAAAAATCACCCTTTATCATTTACTTCTCTTATGCTTTCGTCAATATCTCTTCCTGTATTTATTTTATACTCAATATAAATGTGGCTACTGACGTATTTTTGATTAAAAATTTTGGATTAACGAATATGGGTTGTTCACATAACTTTATTATTACAGGAATCAATTAAATCTCTTACGATCACTAGGCCAATGTGTCGGCTCACCAGGAAATATTTTTTCAAGGTTATTGTGCCTATTTATAATAGTTTGATACAGCTGTCGTCCTTTCGGATTATTACGACGTGAGCTCTAAAACGTGTGTTTTGCGTTGTAATCTCCACCTGCTAGAAATCTTTGACCTAGAGTTCCAAAAGTCCTCTCTCGACGAACAAAAACCAAACTCTATAAGTCGCTCATAATTCCCGTCCTGCTATACGGTGCAGAGGCTTAGACGATGACAACAACCGATGAGTCGACCTTAAGAGTTTCCGAGAGAAAGGTTCTGCGAAAGATTTACGGTCCATTGCGCATTGGCCACGCCAAATATCGCATTCGATGGAACGATGAGCTGTATGAGATGTACGACGACATTGACATAGTTCAGCGAATTAAAAGACAGCGGCTACACTGGCTAGGTCATGTTGCCGGATGGACGAAAACAATCTAGCTCTGAAAGTATTCGACGCTGTACCCGCCGGGAGAAGCAGAGGAAGAGGAAGACCTCCACTCCGTTGGAAGGACCCAGTGGAGAAGGACCTGGCTTTGCTTGGGATATCCAATTGGCGCCACGTAGCGAAAAGAAGAAACGACTGGCGCGCCAATTAAGAAGAAGAAGAAGTGTTCCAAAAAACCCTTTAAATTCGATTTCTGTAATTTTAAAACGAGGTGGATAGTATATAGCCGCAAGGTTTAAGTCACAACCCCGAATTTTTAGTGATATTGTTGTAGGTTGTAATTGTGGTGTAGCATGAGATTCTAGAGCATGGTGGTTTAAACGATTTCTAATCAATACTGCCGTGCCACCATGCGCTTTCTATCCAGATAATTTGTAACATATAGTCTAAATCCCGGTATATTGAAACTATATTTATTTGTTAGATAAGTTTCTTAAATAAGCATTACATCTATATTCTTATCAGACAGATATCTGATAATCCTTAATTAATGTTGGTTAACACCGTTAGCATTCCATTTACAGATATTTAGTAAGCTCATTTGGAGGATGGAGTCATGTGAAGAAGTTCACGCAAGAGAGGAAAGTTCTCTGATCGCAATTCACTTGGGAGTGGCCAGAAACGATTCTTTTACATATGACTCAAGCAACTCACGACTTCCGGTCTTTGACCAAGCCTAAGAACATCCGTTTGAAGGCGAGCTAAAGTGAGAAGGCGAAACACCCCCTGCATAGGGTTGTGCGCTGGGTTTGGGACCCGCCACGTAAAAAACACCCCCCGTGAATAGTTATAATCAGCCTCGGATGAGAGACCCCCCTTTTGATGACAACCATGGCAAACGAATTAAGGACTATGATTTGAGGGCATGCACCTGGAATGTCCGGTCCCTTAATTGGGAAGGTGCCGCTGCCCAGCTGGTAGATGTCCTCGTAAAGATAAAGGCTGACATCACCGCCGTCCAAGAAATGCGATGGACGGGACAAGGACAGAGACGAGTAGGTCCTTGTGACATTTACTACAGTGGCCATATAAAGGAGCGCAAGTTTGGTGTTGGATTTGTGGTGGGAGAGAGACTCCGTCGCCGAGTACTATCATTCACTCCGGAGAATGAACGTCTAGCCACAATCCACATTAAAGCGAGGTTCTTCAACATATCGCTGATTTGCGCCCACACCCCGACGGAAGAGAAGGACGATGTGACCAAAGATGCCTTTTATGAGTGCTTGGAGCGCACTTATGAGAGATGCCCCCGCCACGATATCAAAATCGTGCTTGGCGACTTCAATGCCAGGATGGGCAAAGGAGGTATCTTTGGCACTACGGTCGGTAAATTCAGCCTCCACGAGCAAACATCCCCAAATGGGTTGAGGCTGATCGACTTCGCCGGGGCCCGAAATATGGTTATCTGTAGTACTAGATTCCAGCATAAGAAGATACATCAAGCTACCTGGCTGTCTCCGGATCGAAAAACCACCAACCAGATCGATCATGTTGTGATAGATGGAAGACACGTCTCCAGTGTTTTAGATGTGCGTGCGCTCCGAGGTCCTAACATCGACTCGGACGACTATATTGTTGCAGCCAAAATTCGCACCCGCCTCTGTGCAGCAAAAAACGCACGCCAACAAACACAAGGATAGTTCGACATCGAGAAGCTGCAATCACAACAGACAGCCGTACGATTTTCTATTCGGCTTGCACTCCTGCTCTCTGAGAGCACTCGTCAACAACTCGGTACAAGGGAACTGTGGGACGGCATTTCAAACTCCTTACGTACAGCTGCAACCGAAACCATTGGTTTTCGGAAAGTGCAAAAGAACAGCTGGTACGACGAGGAGTGCCGTGTCGCAGCGGAAAGAAAACAGGCTGCCTACCTCGCAACGTTACGATCGACCACAACACGTGCAGGATGGGATAGATACCGAGAGTTGAAAAGGGAAGCGAGACGCATTTGTAGACAAAAAAGAAAGAGGCCGAAATGCGTGAGCACAAAGAGCTTGATAAGCTGGCCGACAGGGGTAATGCTCGAAAATTCTACGAAAAGATGCGGTGGCTTACAGAAGGTTTCAAGACCGGAGCATACTCTGGCAGAACGCCCAAAGGTGATTTAGTTACCGATGCCCAGATCATACTTAAATTATGGAGGGAACACTTCTCCAGCCTACTGAATGGCACTCACAACACCAGGAGAAAACGAACCCGATACCCCAATCGATGACGATGGAGCAGACGTTCCATTGCCCGGCCATGAAGAAGTTCGAATAGCAATTGCCCACCTGAAAAACAACAAAGCGGCAGGGGCCGATGGATTGGCTCCCGAGCTATTCAAAAACGGCGGCGAAGAGCTGATAAGGTGCATGCATCAGCTTCTTTGCAAAATATGGTCGGACGAAAGTATGCCCAACCATTGGAATTTATGTATGGTATGCCCAATCCATAAAAAAGAGACCCCACAATCTGCGCCAACTACCGTGGGATTAGCCATCGCATATAAGGTTCTGTCGAGCGTATTGTGTGAAATATTGAAGCCCACCGTCAACAAACTGATTGGACCTCAGTGTGGCTTTAGACCTGGTAAATCAACAACCGACCAGATATTCACGATGCGCTAAATCTTGGAAAAGACCCGTGAAAGGAGAATCGACACACACCACCTCTTCGTCGATTTCAAAGCTGCTTTCGACAGCACGAAAAGGAGCTGCCTTTATGCCGCGATGTCTGAATTTGGTATCCCCGCAAAACTAATACGGCTGTGTAAGCTGACGTTAAGCAACACGAAAGGCTCCGTTAGAATAGGGAAGGACCTCTCCGAGCCGTTCGGTACCAAACGAGGTTTCAGACAAGGCGATTCCCTATCGTGCGACTTTTTCAACCTGCTTCTGGAGAAAATAGTTCGAGCTGCAGAACTCAACAGAGAAGGTACCATCTTCTATAAGAGTGTACAACTGCTGGCGTATGCCGATGATATTGATATCATCGGCCTCAACACCCGCGCCGTTAGTTCTGTTTTCTCCAGACTGGACAAGGAAGCAAAAGAAATGGGTCTGGCAGTGAACGAGGGCAAGACGAAATATCTCCTGTCATCACACAAACAGTCGTCGCACTCGCGACTTGGCGCTCACGTCACTGTTGACAGTCATAACTTTGAAGTTGTAGATAATTTCGTCTATCTTGGAACCAGCGTAAACAACACCAACAATGTCAGCCTGCAAATCCAACGCAGGATAACTCTTGCCAACAGGTGCTACTTCGGACTAAGTGGGCAATTGAGAAGCAAAGTCCTCTCTCGACAAACAAAAACCAAACTCTATAAGTCACTCATAATTCCCGTCCTGCTATATAGTGCAGAGGCTTGGACGATGTCAACAACGGATGAGTCGACGTTGCGAGTTTTCGAGAGAAAGGTTCTGCGAAAGATTTATGGTCCTTTGCGCGTTGGCCACGACGAATATCGCATTCGATGAAACGATGAGCTGTACGAGATATTCGACGACATTGACATAGTTCAGCGAATTAAAAGACACTGGCTAGGTCATGTTGTCCGGATGCATGAAAACACTCCAGCTTTGAAAGTATTCGACGCAGTACCCGACGCGGGAAGCAGAGGAAGAGGAAGACCTCCACTCCGTTGGAAGGACCAAGTGGAGAAGGACCTGGCCTCGCTTGGAATATCCAATTGGCGCCACGTAGCGAAGAGAAGAAACGACTGGCGCGCTGTTGTTGACTCGGCTATAATCGCATAAGCGGTGTCTACGCCAGTAAAGAAGAAGAAGAAGTAAGCTCATTTTTTATTTAATAAATTTTGCAGCATTTGATTTTGTGATTTTATTGAATCTTGGATCATGTTTTGCATGGTCGACATAAATTGTGTCAAACACTACGTTAGATTTATAATCATAGTTTCAATACCTCCATTTGGAGGATTTTGCGGCAGTTGCATGTGCACAGTGTTGCCTTTTATTTGCATAGCTTCCTTGCATATTACTATTGTTAGAAGTAATAGGATTAGACCTTTTTTCTGAGATTGCTATAATTTAATTACGGTGTGTTTGTAACATTTGGTTACGACGTGCTTAAATGGTGTGATTTTCTCCGCAATTGCTGCATTTTTTAATTATTTCTTTTATGTGGTTCTTCCACAGGTTGTTCTTCCACAGGTACTCTACAATCCAGCAAATATTTCCAATTATATATCAGATGAGTTTAATTCTTTTTTAAGTTGATTTGATTTCAGATAATAGACATATCTCAACATTTCTGTCGTGTAAATATCTTCTAATTAATTTTTACTTTTGGAAAGACCTTTTTTAAGTTGATTTGAGTTCGGCAACAATTCAATTTTAAACATTGGCTGAGGTTCTTTGTTTCTATTAAATATATTTACAACTGTTTCAATTCCAAAACCGCATTCTTCCAATGCTTCCTTGACTTCACTAAAGTCTACGGCGGACTCTATAACCTTGATTACAACAACCGCTGACTTCGAAGGACTTAATTTCCTTTTTATATTGACGTAGCGGTCAATGCCTGTTTGTACAGACGGGTCTTTTTTTATTACGTTCTCACCTTACGTTGTGATTTTCTTCGTTGCCTGTGCGCTTGCTGGTACCTTCAGACTGGTTGCTGTCAGCGCATTTGTTGTTGCCCGATTGTTGCTTTCTGCTGACTGCGTTCTCTTTTCTGATGATCGCCGCGATGACATATCATCGCCGTTACCCTTTTTATTGCCCGTAGTTGTTATTGTTTTTGGGTCGACAAAGCTGAAATAGGCATTTAAGGAATGCTTACGGCCTTGCTGCTGATGCTGTGAAGCACTCATTATTGTTAGGGTATTCACGAGGTGTCATAGTGTCATATTGTCATATTGTCATATGTTTTTATGACTGTCATACCAGCACTGTTGTTGTTTCACATGCAAAATTAAAATATGACTGATGCAACACTGCGTGGTATGTTTCTTGAGTTCGCTATTCTATCAGCTGTATTTGTTTACTTTCTCATTATTGGCGTTTAGGTGTTTGAAATTAATTAATTTCGTTATTAATATGTAAGGAAACCACGATATTCAGGTAAATTAAGTTGAATATATGTAAGTGAAATATGAAAATATTTTTTTATGTTTATGTGGTTGCAAATGATTTTATTAAAGTGTAAATCAAAACGCCGCCGTTTCAACCGGTACATAAGTGGAATGCGGCAGAAGAAAAAGCGCTTGTGGAGTTCCTAATGGAAAATAGAAGTTTCGAGGTTTGTCATTTTAATTTAAAAAAACAAAATAAAATCAAATAAATTTTTTTAAAAGAAACCAACTGCTCAAAGCTTTTATGGTCGTTTCATCGAAGACACGCAGATGACGGTAGGATGGAAAGTAGTGCGCGCAAAAGTACGCAATATGCGCACTAATTATAACAAAACAAAGGAGTGGGAAGAGTCGACAGGCGCAGGAAGTATGGAAGGCGACACAATAAAAAGTAAATTCTTTTAAGGAAATCTCTTTTTTTTAATTGTGACCATTATTTTTTTCTATAGATACTTTAAGAAAAATGTGTTTTCTATGAAGAGTTGAACGATATTTTCGGCAGCAGTTTAATTTGTTCTGCAGTAGTGGAAGACAGTTTGGTGACGCTGTTAGAAAGTGATTCTACAAGTCCATCGGGAGCAGAATGTGTGATTGAAGCGGACAGTTCAGTTGAAGCTGAAGAATTACAAAGTCCTGCGTTGAACGACAATGTGTGCACTCGAAGGCAGAAAGGAATATATTCCAAAACTGCCTTGTCAGATATTTTCAGGTAGGTATTTTCAGGCAGGTTCATGGCGAGATCGCAGAAATAAGGAAGCAAAAGCTTAAGATGGAGGTTGCAGCAAGGGAAAGGGAAATATCAATCAAAGAAAAAGAATTAGACTTGAAAGAAATATAATTAAAAACAAGAGAAAATGAATGACAAATTAGAAATTAAAAAAATAAATTTACAAATGCAGGAGAGGTTAGCAATGGAAGAGCTTAGGCTAAAATATAAATAATTTTACAATGCACTTCATTTTTAGTTCACTTTTGTTATGAATGTATTTTTATTATTATGTGTTTTTTTTATGTTTTAAATGAAGTTTTTATGTTATAAGTTTTGTTGGGATATTAACAATTAGTGCCTTTTGAAGAATACGAAAATGAAATGATAAATGTACCTAACCCAAAATAAAAGAACCAAAATCAAAAATATAGTTGGATTATAATTAAGCAAAATATTCATGCATTTTTATTAACTTGTATGATTACAGAACAAATGCATATACTTATGTGTATAAGAATTAAATATTTTGTTTTTGTATATAACGAAGCAAGCAATTTCTCATATTATTTTCTAATGATAAAGGGAATTGAGGCATCAAAACTTCATTGCTGTTTTCATTATCTCTATCGAAACTGATTAACATGTTGTGAAGAATACAATACACCATATTCCAGTCATTGCATTCCTTCTTATTTGACGTTGAAAGCATTCTAAATTTAAGCTCCTTTAAACAACCGAATTTCTCTTTCAAAAGACCTAAACAATTCTCAATTCGTACACGGTATTTGGAAAAACACGCGTTGAATAAATCCTTTTCTTCTTTTCTATGTTCAACACTGTGCGAATAGTAAGTTTCATGCTGCATAACTGCTGCTTCAGCTAATTTTATTTCGGAACCATCGATGTAACCCACACACCCTGGCATTTCTTTCGCAGCTGCGGACACAATTTCCAGTCTTTCTCTTTCATTGGGCCAGTATAAAAACTCATTTTTTAATTGTAATATGGCTTTAAAAATTCGTTGCGTTACATTTTTAATACTGCCTCCATCACCCACACCAAATAAGGAAGCCACTTTGAGAACAGATTGTCCATCCCAACCGATACAGCACTATTTTGAGTTGCAGTTCGATTGGAAGTTGTGAAGCACTTGAACTTGTCTTAAAAACAGCGTAATTTTTAATTAAACACGAACACGAAGCATCTGATTAAATCTGCTTTCGTCAAGATTCCTTAGCTCATTTCGCTGCCAACTGGAACATTTTGGTAAGCCGAAATGAACGCTTCTTCTATTGCTCAGCAAACAGCTCATGCTGATCAAAATAATTTCAATAGCATCGTCTTCTTCGTCACCTGGCAAAGTATAAATATTTGTATTTAATATAATTATATTTTTATAATTTTATTTTCTGTTTCTGTCTTCTTAATTTTTCACTATCAGCTGATTAAGTATAGAAATATTTATGACAAAATATGACATACAACAGTTAAGGATTCTCACAAGTGTCGTATTTTTCAAGAATATTAAAATATGACATAAGACATACAACAAAGCTTGTGAATTGCCTATGTGTTTTGGTTTTTTATTTATTTGTTTTGTACACTATTTGTTTATATTATTATTAACAATTTGTGTGTCCTGATTTTTATTCGATTGTTTGTTTTTATCTTATTATTTTTAATTATTTACTTTTGCAAAATTTGAATACACGGAGCGAATTACAAAACACGTCCGTACACCTTGAACGCTAAGTACATCACTTTTACTTGTGCTCTTAGTTTCGCTGTACATTTATTAAGATCAGTTTTGAGAGCAGAGAACCTAGTTTGCTGCCATCTCCGTCGAAGCTTGGGCTTTTTATGGATACTTTCTAAGATGTGTTTTGAGTATTTGGTACCACTTAGATTCACGCGGGTATTTGGTGTACTCTTCCACACAGCGTTTTGATTTATTTTTATGAAATCTTCAACCTCACTGTCCAACTCAATACCAGTCGATATGTGCTTAAGCTTTGTGTTTATTACAAAACGTTGGCTTGGCGGCCGAAATAATTTTCATTTCATTCGGAGTTAGTAGCACTGGAGAATGGTCAGAACTTAAGTCTGAGCAATCTTTTATACATAAATTGAGTTTCGGTATTTTATTGATTATAAAGAAGTCCAGAAGGTCTGGCAATTTCTGACTATCTGTTGGCCAATAAGTGGATCTTCCTGTAGAAACAAAATTGCATCCAACTGCTTTTATAGCTTTGAGAAGAGATTCCCAATGAGTGTGTTTTGCGTTAAAGTCGCCACCAATGATGTACCTTCCGTCATATTTTTTAATACATTCATATACGTCATATACGTGGACTATACAGAGCAATAAGACAAAATGGGTGATTGTGCAATTTAACTGAAATTGTTGTAGCTTGAATTTCTTCCATCTTAATCGGATCTTCCTCGCAGTGTTCAATATTGCTTTTGATAATTATAGCGCTCCCTCCTGGTGTTGAGTTTGCAAGGTGTGGTGTGTGATATACATAGTTCCTAATTTTTAAATTTTAATCTCAACATTTCTGTCGTGTAGAATAACTTCTAATTCATTTTTACTTTTGGAAAGACCATTAGCGTTCCATAGCATTATTCTCAAAGAGTTACTGTTCATCAATAAATTGTAGATGGTACTCAAGACCATTGAACCGCTGATTAAATGACTTAAATAGTTTCTCTTGCTCATTTAGTTTATCCAATATTTAGAATAACGGACTACTTTTTTGCATTGTATTGGTATGGCCTTGTTAAACTATTTACGCAAATTAACTTTAGAAACGGAAAGAAGGGATTTTACTTCTACTGTGTTCACAACGGATTTGTTCTTCGGAGCATTGGCATTCTCATCACTAGATTCTGCATAGGTGCCTTCGTGCCCTTGCATGTTTGGGTATAGGATTTTTGCATTTTGTGCCGTCGTGCAATCTTTCAAGAGCAAGAGAATCCCTCTAATAATTTCGGGTGTGACGTTCATGAGTTAACACTCGAAAAACAAAGGATCATACAAATACATACGGATGTTGGTATCGTGATGTGACAATCTTTAGAATATCTGCGGTCAATATTTTCAAGGGAAACCTTCGAATTTATTAAATACCCACTGTTTGATTTATAAGATCAAACGTTAAACTCAATAAATATTCTTTAATTTCGTTTTATTGACATGGGAAATATTTCATTATAATATTTATTTTTTATGTAAAAATATAACCGAACTGCTCTAATTATCCTAATCTTCAGTTGATGCAGAGTTGCATTTTTTTATTCCTAATTTAAAGAATTAATTCTAATTGTATTAGTAGGATGGAGTCATGTGTAGAAGTGCACGCAAGTGAGGAAAGTTCTCTGATCACCATTCACTTGGGAGTGGCCAGAAACGATTATTTTACATATGGCTCAAGCAGCTCACGACTTCCGGTCTTTGACCAAGTATCCTCTGGGTAGCCTAAGAACATCCGTTTGAAGGCGAGCTAAAGTGAGAAGGCGAAACATCCCCTGCATAGGGTTGTGCGCTGGGTTTCGGACCCGCCACGTAAAAAACACCCCCAATGAAAAATAAACAACAGCCTGGGATGAGAGACCCCCCTTTTGATGATGACCTTGGCAAACGAAATAAGGACTACGAATTAAGGGCATGCACCTGGAATGTCCGGTCCCTTAATTGGGAAGGTGCCGTTCGGTGCCCAGCTGGTTGATGTCCTCGTGAAAATAAAGGCTGACATCACCGCCGTCCAAGAAATGCGATGGACGGGACAAGGACAGAGACAAGTAGGTCCTTGTGGCATTTACTACAGTGGCCATATAAAGGAGCGCAAGTTTGGTGTTGGATTCGTGGTGGGAGAGAGACTCCGTCGCGGAGTACTATCATTCACTCCTATGAATGAACGTCTAGCCACAATCCGCATCAAAGCGAGGTTCTTCAACATATCGTCGATTTGCGCCCACACCCCGACGGAAGAGAAGGACGATGTGACCAAAGATGCCTTTTATGAGTGCTTGGAGCGCACTTACGAGAGATGCCCCCGCCACGATGTCAAAATCCTGTTTGGCGACTTTAACGCGAGGGTGGGCAAAGAAGGTATCTTTGGCACTACGGTCGGTAAATTCAGCCTCCACGAGGAAACATCCTTAAATGGGTTGAGGCTGATCGACTTCGCCGGGGCCCGAAATATGGTTATCTGTGGTACTAGATTTCAGCACAAGAAAATACATCAAGCTACCTGGCTGTCTCCGGATCGAAAAGCCACCAACCAGATCGATCATGTTGTGATAGATGGAAGACACGTCTCCAGTGTTCTAGACGTGCGTGCGCTCCGAGGTCCTAACATCGACTCGGACCACTATCTTGTTGCAGCTAAGATTCGCACCCGAATCTGTGCACGCAAAAAAACACAAGAAAGGTTCGACGTCGAGAAGCTGCAATCACAACAGACGGCCGAATCAGCTTGCACTCCTGCTCTCTGAGAGCACTCGTCAACAACTCGGTATAAGGGAACTGTGGGACGGCATTTCAAACTCCTTACGTACAGCTGCAACCGAAATCATTGGTTTTCGGAAAGTGCAAAAGAACAGCTGGTACGAAGAGGATTGCCGTGTCGCAGCGGAGAGAAAAAAGGCTGCCTACTTCGCAACGTTGCGATCGACCACGACACGTGCGGGGTGGGATAGATACCGAGAGTTAAAGAGGGAAGCGAGACGCATTTGCAGAAAGAAAAAGAAAGAGGCCGGAATGCGTGAGTATGAAGAGCTTGATAAGCTGGCCGACAGGGGTAATGCTCGAAAATTCTACGAAAAAATGCGGCGGCTTACAGAAGGTTTCAAGACCGGAGCAAACTCTTGTAGAACCCCCAAAGGTGATCTAGTCAATGTTGGAGGAATGTTGTTGATGATTGGTAAGTTTTATACAACATTTCAAAACGAAATATACTTCATAATAATGATTTTAACTAATTTAGGATGAATTTAACAATTACTTTGAATTTCCTTCAAGAAACAATTGTTGATTTGATGTTTCTTCACAAACCCAGGTTTGACATACTCGCAATTTAGTGAAAAAAAGTATTAAAAATTAGTACTAGAATACTTTAGAGCTGCAAACTAGCACAAGTTAATTTATCGCAGGAAAGTTACTTGACCGTTTCTTAAGCGTTTTTTTATATGAATTTTTTACATTTCTTGAGAGCTGGATACTAAGCTTCAGGATCTAGAATAATTTTACCATGCTTATGAGCTAAAGAATATACGTTAAATAATTTACATTTAATTTCGAGTACACCTAATTCTGTTTTTACACGAATTATTTTTACACGAATTTGAAATAACACGAGTAAATACGAAAAAATATTTCTATTTTTACACGACATAATTTGAAATAACACGAATACAAAAAAAACAAAATTACTTTTTTTACATGAATTATTGGATTTAACACGTTTTTTTTCAATTATTGTATTCACAGTTTATGGTAAATTTCATATGTGGCAACTTTGCCCGATATTTGACATTTAAACTGTGAACGCACAATTCGTGTTTTTGTTTCCTGGTAAAGTGGCAACTTTGATCAGCTGACTAATGCGGGATTCCCCGAATTATTGAAAAAGTAAAAACGTACATAATGTATTGTACACATAATTTAGTTCCTATTTGACAATTATAATTGAAAGATCGTTAGTTTTTGCTGATTTTTAACAAGTGCTAAGTAAAATAAAGTAGAAGCTCATATAATTTTGGTAGACCAATAACAGGTTAGTTTCAAATATTTAATTTTAGATTTTTGCATTTTTGATTAATAAAATATATTTTGGTAGCCATACCCATGTTACATAATTCTCCTGCATTAAAAATGAGGAAAGCGATCAGCTTAGATACCAAAATCAAAATTTTAGATCAACTTGCAACGGGACAAGGCGCAACGGTTGTGGGAAATAATTTCGGAATCCATGAAGCTACTGTAAGAAAAATTAAAAAAAAATGAAACGGCAATTAGAGCATCAGTATGTTCTGGAACAAAATTAAGTGCAAAGTCATCATCGTATGTAAGGGATGTTGTTAAAGAGAAAATGGAAAAAGCTTTGGTAATCTGGATAGAAGACAAATCCCAAAAGAGAATACCAGTAGACGGACTTGCTATCAAGCAGACAGCATTAAGAATCTATAAACGTATCCAGGAAATTGGTCCAGATACATCATCTCAGTCAAAACAACATGCATTTTCCGCAAGTACTGGTTGGATGACTGGTTTTTTAAAAAGACACGCTCTCCACAATATAAAAATTAAGGGAGAAACTGCATCCGCTGATGAATTGGCTGCTAAAGAATTTCCCGAAAAACTAAAAAAAATTATTGAAGATGGAGAATATACTCCAGACCAAGTTTGGAATTTAGATGAAAGCGGCCTTTTTTGGAAGAGAATGCCTAGAAGAACTTATGTAGCAAAATCGCAGAAAACAGCCGGTGGTTTTAAAGTAGCAAAGGACCGTATTACGTTGTTGTTTTGTTCCAATGCTTCAGGAGAACGTATTCTTAAGCCACTCCTAGTACATCGTGCCTTAAGACCACGTTCCATGAAAAGTGTAGATTTCAATAAATTGCCTGTACACTGGATGGCGAACAAAAAGGCTTGGGTAACCAGTGCAATTTTCACAGAGAGGTTTCAGAAGCAGGCGCTACATGAAAGAAAAATGTCTCGAATTTAAAGTTCTTTTGATTCTAGACAATGCACCAGGCCATCCAGTTTTGCAGCACCCAAACGTACAATTTTGTTTTTTGCCGCCTAATACCACTTCCCTTATACAGCCACTAGACCAGGGGATAATTGCTACGTTTAAAACGTATTACATAAGAAGTTCATTTCATTATGTTGTAGAAAAACTTGATAATTATGAGGAATCATCAGTCATAGATGAATGAAAAAAATTTTCTATAATGGACTGCATTAATCAAGTCAAGATCGCGTTAGATTTATTAAAGCCATCAACTTTAAACTCGTGTTGGAAAAATATTTGGCCAGACTGCGTAAAATGCAAAGATCCTGTTATCGATAATAACTGAACTGAACTTGCTGATATAATAACAATGGCCAATGCAATCGGTGGGGATGGATTCGATGACCTATCGTTAGCAGATGTAGAAGAATTGTTGGTAGATGAAAGCTTGAGCGAAAATGAAATTATCGAATTCACCCTTGAGACTCGTTATGATAAAGAACATAGTGACAGTGACGAAAGAGATCGTCCAATTTTGAAAGCATCTCTAATTAAAGAAGGTCTTGATCTCGCTACAAAATTAGGTAGTCATTTTGAACAACATGATCATGACGAGGAACGAGCTCCCAATTTCAACGTGAACTGAAATCATTAATGGCATCTTACAGGGAAGTTTATATTGGGTTAACGCGAAATAAAACTCAATCTAAGATAACTGATTTCGTTCAAAAATCTACTGATGTCCCAACACAGTCGGCTAGAAATGATAATGATCAACAAAATCATTCCAGTGATGGCAGTGATATTGTAGTCTTTCGCAAACGTTTACGTTTATTATCAGACAGTGACAATAAATAAAATTGTTTAATGTTTAAATTTTTCTTATGGTTGTACTGTTATTTAAGTTTTTTGGCCATGAATTTCTGATATTATTTTTTTTATGAAATCTAAATTTTAATTTATTTTATTATAATTTAGGTTATTTAATAAATTAAAACGAAAATAAATTCTTAAAATAACTACAACAATATTTTTTTTATATTATTTAGTCTAATTTTAACTTATTTTTTGAGGTCTAGAACCAATCTATTATTTTTGTACCAGTATCTTTTTTTACACGATTTTTTTCTACACGAATTTCTCGGGAACCATTCTATCGTGTAAAAACAGAATTAGGTGTATTAATTATTTGTAAATTGTAATTATAGACTGTTCTAAATAACAAATATGGATATCAGAATATTCCAATATATTTATTAGTGGAAGATCCAACTATTCATGGTTTATTATTTTTTGCACATCATTCAGATTAAGTGTGGCAGAGCAAAAAAAAAAAATTTTTTTCCTATTAATAGTATTAGTTTTTGTTTACAATTCGTTCTAAACTTCTCCTATTATTAAATTCTCATTTATTGATTTTGGATCGAGTGTTTCAAGAATTCCTTCAAGCTGCGAAATAATGCTCTTTTGTTTGTTATTATTTTCTATTAGCATATTAATTGAAGTTTTTATTTCGATAAGGTCGTCGTGATCTGGTGTACCAGTTATAAATTTAAGTACAGAACCGAGAAAATTAAGAGATCTTTTGAGCCTGTATATATTGGGTTGTCCAAAAAGTCTTGTGGTATTTTTATTGAATCAATTCGTGTGGCACCCATACATCGAGCTTCTTAGTGACTCCAAGCTTCTTCAAATGGTTTATAACGGTTTGATGACAACTATACCGGTCTCTTTCGACCAATTCGGCGATTTAATCGCAATTTTCGACGACAGGCCTTCCGGAGCGTGGCGCATCTTCGACCACCTCTACACCAGAATGAAAACGTTGAAACCATCGTTGTGCGGTGGAAATGGAAACTGCATCAGGTCCATAAACTGCACAAATTTTATTGCAGATGCACTTTTGCCTTTAACTCACGAACGACTTAAAAGAAACGACAATCAATCAAACACGTGTTAGCGCGAATAAAGAATAATCTTTAGTTATTCTATAGAAATATATTTCCCTTGGATTCCTTCAAGGTTTCTTTATTTAAATATCTATATTGTATGTTTACACATTGGACAATATATTACTAGCTATGCCTATGATTATATTTAAACTGAGAACCCGTGTTGTATGCGCGTCACTCTTATAGCAAAGCAGTCAACACGTGTCGACTTCTGATTGGCTAATTCCGGTGGCGTGGCATCTTGGATACTGTCATGCTTGTTGCTGTTGGTCACGTGGTGGCTGTACATTCTTGTACGATGATGCCCCTCTATGTGTCTGTGTGTTGATCACGTTGCATATGCGTAATGTGATATTGGCTTGTTGTTGTAGGTCATGTGGTGGCTGTATATTCTTGTACGATTATGCCCCTCCATGTGTCTGTGTGTTGATCACGTGGTCTACTGTTGCTATGTTGTATATATGTGTAGTGGTAGGTAATATGAGTAATACGTGTATGGCTGGGTGTTAACTCCCGCCTCCTCCGGTGAAAAGATCTCCTGATCTTTTTATACGCTAGTTGAGGCGTCCGTTTTGATGAGATGTCCCATACCTTGTTGTTTTAATATTTCTTCGTATTGTTTCTGCTGTCTTTCTTGTAGTGTGAGTGTTTTACATTTCATAATTGCATAATACAATTTAAAGCTAACATATAATAGAATACATAGTGTGATTATTGCAATAATAGTTATACAAATATTTCGTATAGGATGCTCCTCGTACGGGATTAAAAATTTGTGTAATTTTTGTGTATTACTGAATAGATATTTCGTATTTGTGGACATAAAATCTAATATTTTTATATCTTCTTGTCCGTGCGCTAAAATATACTTTTTTATTTCTTCATCTAGATTATGGTACTCATTATTATTAATTTCAATTATTTTATCAAATTGACCTAAATATGTTCCTTCAAATGTTTTGTTGTTAACATTATTTTTTTCATTTATTAATATATTTCGCTCGCTAATTTCTTTTATTTCCTCATTATTTTCTTCTATAACATTACATTGTGATTGCAAATTTAGTAATATGGGTATTGTACAATTATCTGGTTTTTCTTCTTTGCATATGTATTTCGACAAAATATTTCTGCATTTATTAATACGTTTCATTCCATTAGCACATTTGGCAATTTTTGAGTCTAATTCTATGTTTCCGTGTTCATATGATATTGGTGTAATTTCGTAAGTTTCACATTTTTCTTTGATTATTGGATATTTATATACAACAATAATACAATAAATCCATTTCATTTCTCCATTTTTATTCTTTGTAAAGTTTATAGTTAACGTTAAATCTCCTAATTCTTTATGAATTTCTTCTAACATTGTATGTTGAATAATAGTTTTGTAATCGAAGGCTTACAACAGTTTCTCAAAGTGAGTATTAATCAATCTTTGTTTATCATTGTTTTCTATTATGTCATTTATTTTTTCTTTAATTTCAATAACATCATAATGGTCTGGTACTCCGGTAAGCTAAGTATTGAGCCTAAAAAATTTATACTCCTAGGTTTCCTTCTGATTAACAACTGATTTTTAATACATCTATTATGTTTATTATAGCCGTTTCTTTAGCTAAACCTAAGAAATATTTTTTGTCCTTTACGTTAGTTATTTGTATCGCGAGTGCTTCTTTTATAATGACTTTATTTTTTGTTGTGATCACTGTATTTTCTTTATTTTCTTTCACAATATGTTTTATATACCTTTTGTTATATTTTTCGCGTCGACTTGTTTTTTCGTAAATTGTTTGTCCTGGTGTATATTCCTTTAATATCCTTTTCCTGTTGTGATATTCTAGCATTCGCTGTTGACTGTCTTCGATATTTTCCTTCACAGTTTCATCTGTATTCTTGTTAAACAATAAGTCTATTGGTTTCCTTTTGGTCACTGAATGTATTGTTTCATTATATTCTTTTATTGCAGGAAATATTTGTTCCTCTGTTGTTGTTTTTTATCTTCAGCTAAATTCTCGCAATTTCTAGAATTGTGGAGTGCAAACGTTCAACTTGTGCGTTCGATGTCGAATGATTGTTCGCGGCCTTTGTATGCTTAATATGTAGTTCGTTAAGCATCGCTATTGTGCCTATACCTACGAATATACTTTCGTTATCTGTCATTACTTCGGTGAAGTTCAGGAATACTTGGCATAGTACCTCTTCAAATATTTCGTGGAAATGCCATTTACTGTCGAGCTTGCGAAAGTATGCGTATTTCGTATGTCTGTCTATGCATGATAGGAAGTTGCTGCTGTTAATATAAAATATGTCTGCTTGTATAGATGTTCCGGGTGTATTTGGTGTTGGTGTTTTGCCTAATAGTTGCTTGACTGGATTTCTCGCGTATTTATTTTCAGTACAGTTAATGCAATTTCTTGTTACTTTCTCAGTATCTTTTTTTAGTGTTGGCCAGTAACATGTTTCTAGAATTTCTTTGTAGTTGTTTAATGCGCTTCTGTGCGCTCTTTTATGTGTAAATTCTAGTATATTCTCTCTGTCGATTATTTCGGTTATGTCTTTTAGCTTAATTTGCGTGAACCAATTTTTGGTTTCATTACATGCTTCAGCGTTTCTATTAAGTATTCCTCGGTATTAAATTTTACTTTAAACCGTTCGTGTCGTGGGAATATAGTTATGCAGTTTTCTCATTCGTTTCTGAAGGTATTAGTTCAACTTGTGTACGGAAAAAATTTAAGGGTTTTGCAATCATTTTAATGCATCTGAGTGCTGAAGACTCTGCGGAGTGGATTGATGTATTGTTATAAAGAATACTATTTCCAAAGAATTTTAATACGAATATTTATTAATTGAGTTTTCCAAAGAATTGTTTGTCCAAGTGCATTTTCGTTAGCGAACTGTACCATTAATCCCGAAGAATTTTAATAATTTGTATTTATTGTTCATTCAAGTGCATTTCCGCTAACGAAAATGCAACAGTTAACAAAATATATAAAATTTTATTATTATTAATTGCATTACTTTGCAAAATGCACAAGACACATTTCCTAAGAATTGTTATGCAAACATTTATTTTTAAGTTGTTGCAAGAAAGCAAAATATTAGTATTTAAGAACGCACGAAATAAAACGGAATGCTGATTATCGATTAAACCTTCAACCCAGTTGTTTTATTTTTTCGTTGTTCATCACTTCGGTGAAAGAAGTGGCGCAGTCGGTAGGATACCCGTGTATCCTTGTGTGTAAAAATTTAAAGTCAAGTTACATAAGAAAGGATATTGAATATTTCTATATTTGTAACGGGTAGAAAAAAAAATAAGAACAACGAACCCTTAAACATACAAAATAATTTTTGCAAAAAAGTTTAGTGCAAGTGACATTTGAACTTCATAAGATTGAAGAACGAATCCTTTAAAACATACAAAATACTTTTGCGAAAACGATGAGTGAAAGTGACATTTGAACTTCATAAGATTGAAGAACGAATCTTCTAAGCACACAAAATAATTTTTGCGAAAAAGTTTAGTGAGAGTGACATTTGAACTTCATAAGATTGAAGAACGAATCTTCTAAGCACACAAAATAATTTTTGCGAAAAAGTTTAGTGAGAGTGACATTTGAACTTCATAAGATTGAAGAACGAATCCTTTAAACCAACAAATTTTTCGAAAATAATACAAAAAAGGGGGTGAAGAAAAGGGTAATAAAGATTTACTCTTATCGATGATAATTTCAGACAACAACCGAAATATAAAGATATACCCATATTAACAACTTATCAGCCAACTGCATATCCTAATCAACTTTAAACTCAACATAGTGACAAATTTTTTTCCATCCTTGGAGACACATCCAGATCAACTTCAAACCCAACACAGAGCCAGACAGACAGCAATATAATATTCAACAACAACATCAGAAAGTGAGAATCCGATTAACTATATTATATATAATTATTATTATTATTAAATGTGTGTAAGTGAAAAAATTAGCATAGAGTAAGAAATTGTAAGAAAATTACTATATACGTCTGGAAAACAAGAAAAAGAAAGGGAAATAAAATGGCAGTACCAGTTCAAAACATTCTTACTATAAACCCTTTAAAATATCTTAATAACTTACCTGAATTCTGTGGCGACTCAAGAGACCTACAGACATTCACCACACTTATTAACCGAATACACCCACACCTACAAACATATGACGAACTGTCCCAACTAGTTTTTTCGGACATAATAAAATCAAAGCTAAAAGGAAGAGCAAGACAGACAATAGAAATAAACTGCCACGCGTCCTCAGAATAATTTCGGGGATAGACGTTCTTGCGAAGAACTCTTTGACGAATTACGAAGCGTGACCTTTAGAACAAACACTTTAGATTTTTACAACGACATGAAAACCAGGTTACACAGGTTAAATAACAAATTAGTAACCACCGAAGCAACTAGAGAGAGTGCGATAAACAACAACCGCACTGCCCTCAATATCTTTAAAAACAAACTTCCAAAACCGATGAAATCAATCCTTTTTTGTAGGAACCCAGAAGACTTGGAACATGCTATGGACATACTGTTCCAAGCCGGGTACGCACATACAGGGAACAATAATGTGAACAATAGTACAGAATTTAAAACTCATTCAAGCAATAGGAATACTGACTATAGAAACAATACACAATACAATAAAAAAGACAGTAGGAATAGAACACAGTACGGGAATTCCCAACAACTATTCAACAGAAGGAATTTCTAACCAATGCCCCAAAATAACGGAAGAAATTACCAACAATCCCAACCATACCATCAAACAAACCCACAAAACCCCAGTCCTCAAAACCCATCCTTTCAGAGACCAAACTTCAGAAACCAACCGGAACCTATGGACATAGGAAAAATAGAAGTGACTGAAAATTTTCAGGAATCAGCCTCAAGAATAAATTACCATTTATAATAAAAACAAAGATAGGTTATATAAGACTTATAATAGACACAGGCGCAACAAACTCCATTTAAATCCGGGTATCTACGACCCCAAAAGAATTCATCCAACTAGCCCACTTTTAATTAAAACTCTCCAACATCGAATTTACGTTGACAAAAAGGCAATAGTACCCATGTTCGAAGAATTTAGCGACATTGGAACTAATAAACCAATAGAATTTTATATAATAAAATTTCATAACTTTTTTGACGGTCTAATAGGTAACGATATATTGAGACCACTAAATGCCTGTATCGATTATAAAAAGAACGAAATAAACATCGGTAACAAAACACTCCCTATGCACTTCGAAAACGAAAACTTAAATGAAAGAAAGATAGTAGTACCAGAGACTCTGACCTAGTATATTATAAGGAAGAAAACGGCGGAAACATTGTAAGAGAGGGAATTTTAAATGTAAGAAATCAAGAAGCAAAGATAAACTTACTATCTGAAACCAATCGGGTAACTACGCAAAAAGTAGATCACGAAAATTTTAACATAATCGAAAATAAAGAATCTAAACCATTGGCTGGCTAAATTAGAATAGGATACTTGAACCTCGAGGAAAGATCACAATTGTTGCAAATTAAATAAAAGGAATTTTTTCGTAAAAAAAATTTGAATCCCAAAATTTTTTCCAAAAGAAATGTTAAAAACCAAAAAAAGGGATAATTAGGAATAGCAATTCTCCCTACTCAGCCCCAAAATTTTGGGTCGTGCCAAAGAAGGCCGATGCCAGCGGGAAACCAAAGTGGAGACTTGTAATCGACTATCGTAAACTGAACGAAGTAACGATCGATGACAAGTTTCCCATCCCGAACATAGACGAGATTCTTGAAAAACTGGGAAGAAGCCAGTACTTCACTACACTCGATCTGGCGAAGGGTTTCCACCAAATCGAGATAGAGGAAGAAGACATCCAAAAAACTGCATTGCCCATGAATTTCTGCGAATGCCTTTCGGACTAAAAACAGCTCCTGCAACGTTCCAGAGATTGATGAATAATCTACTCCAAGATTATATCAACAAAATCTGCCAAGTATACCTGGACGATATAATCATATTTTCAACATCCTTACAGGAACATATGAACTCACTTAGACTTATATTTGCAAGATTACAGGAGGCAAATTTAAAAGTCCAGCTAGATAAATCAGAATTTCTAAAAAAGGAAACAGAGTTCCTTGGGCACATAATTACAACGGAAGGAGTCAAGCCCAATCCGAAAAAGATAGAATGCGTTGTTAACTTCCCAATACCCAAAACAGCAAAATAGATCAAGCAATTCTTAGGGCTCACAGGCTACTATAGGATGTTCATAAAGGACTACTCGGCTATAACTAAACCAATGACTAGGTGTTTAAGGAAAGATTCACAGATAAATATAAATGACTCGGACTACGAAAAAAGTTTTAACACCC
>CM050325.1:96153942-96189775 GCA_027475135.1 Bactrocera correcta
TACGATATATGTATGTAATCGCTGTTGGTAATCGCCTGCCAGTGTTGCAATAAAGCTTCGGCGTTGACTCACAGTACTCGTTAGCGTCGCCCCTACTGATGTCGTCAGCTGTTACTGCAATCATCATTTGTGTGCTATGATTTCTGTAGCTGCCCAAGTGGGAATTGTATTTGTTAAATGGTCTCAACTCGTTTTCATTACATTGCCCTCAACGCCGTCGCCTTTGCCGCTATCCACCAACCTCGTCCATCTGAGTGTACGACTCAGCTCCATTACTGCTGCGCTGCCATACCATCACTTCCGCTGGAGTGACTACTGTAATGATGGGTTTAGCATTTCCCTTGCAAGTCAGTCCGCATGTCGACCGACTCACCGTCCAATCGAAATGACTGCTTGCTTGCCTGCCTGCGTTGCTGATTGCTCGCCCCAGCTGAGTTCGGTGCGTCGCGTTTCGTCTTGACTTAGCCTGGCATGGACATGGCTTGTAATTATTGTGCTACTCCTTTTCCTGCCGGCAAACCTAAGCAGCACTTATTTCCCAAGCTCGACGCAACTCAGCGCAATAAGCAACAGTTCAATTTTGTACTTCCAACTGCGAATGACTACACACAATATACACAGCGACTATACACAATTAGAGTTTCCACATGTGTTTGATGTATTGTAGGCTGGCGGTAATAATACACCGTTGGTGCACCTACTGGATTATTAGACACTCCATGCGAAATATGGGCTTTTGATAGAGTTCAAAGTTCGAAACGTTTCCATTCAAATTGCAGTGAAAACTTAGTTCGTTTAAGTATAGTATGACGTTAAGACACGATCCATATGCTAATGGCGCTTGATTTGTACGCAATTTCACATGACTAGTATTGGAATGTCTATTGCTTTTTTAACTCTTCCAGGTCGTACAACTTCTTTATTTGGTTTTAGTGTTGCTACTACGTTTTGGACTCTGTACCAAAGCCGAGACATAACAGTCATGACTCAGCTTAAGATTTTTGAGTGGTTAATGCTGGACTTATGAGCTCTTAAAATTACCAACCCGGATTTTGCGGACAATTATCTTGATGGTGGAATGTCTCCGTAACTGCTTAAATGTCTCTATATCTCCTAAAGGTATCCTTGTACTAAAATTTGATTTGTTTTGGTCTCTGTTTAGATTAATATTGTGAAGATAAGAGGGGTCAAATCACGTCAAAGGAACCCCGAACCCTAAGTGGACTTTTCTAAAGGTTTTCTTGTTCAACAAAGTTGGTTTGTTTTGTCTCTTTTTAGATTAGAACTATTGGAAAGAGTCTATTAGTTCAACAGAGGCTCTGGTATACCCTACACTGAAGAATAGAAATGAATTATATTTTCGAATTTCATTCGTGCTAGACTCCAGTTCGTATTCTTGGAGTAGCTGAGTTCATTTATCTTCCAGAAAATTATTAGTTTGGAATAAGTCCATTTAGTGAGCCGGTTGTCGATTTCAAAGGCACGAAAATGAAGCTAAACAGAATATTATCTCTTTAACATTAAATTTGTTGGATACTAACACTTGATAAAAAGTCTCTAGACATGCCAGAAACGGAAAGTAGGACCTTATCCAGCACCGCGCCGCGGAACCTGCAACCAGCGGTTTCTTCTAAGTGCGCCTACCTCCGAGGGATGTGTGGGTGGAACGAAGTATAGTAGCTGGAGAAGAGCGTCAGTTTTCATGGATGGAACGAAGCTCAAAGGAAAGGTTGGACGGCAAGTCTTCTATGGGGAGCTCTTCATCAGCCCATGTTTCAGACTGCTAGACCACAATTCCACTGTCTTCGTGCTCGCGGACGCTATATCTATGGGCGTAGCACGAGTTGATCAGCAGCCAACACTTTTCGGGTTTCGAAAATTTTATGGCTCAAAGTGGAACATAAAAGATCTATTGATAGGTGGCCTGGACTGGCCGCTTCAATAAATTTGTGGCGAGCACTAGACGTTTTGCCGCTATGTGACGGTTTTTTTGATCCATACCAAAGAATTCCGGGTATTACAACTGACGAGCGTTTCTAGCTGTCCAAGTGAGAATATTTGTGGCTTCACAAGAAACCAGCCTAATTCCTTAACTTAGTCTATCCTAAGCTTAACACACTGGCCGACAGAGATATGTGTTGAAAATTCTACGAAAAGACGTGACGAATAACAGAAGATTTCAAGACCAGAACATACTCTTGTGGAACACTCAAAGGTGATCTAGTGACTGATACCCCGAAATTATGGAAGGAACACTTCTCCAAATTACAGAATTGCGGTGTAAGCTTAACACCAGGAGACGGTGTACCCGATTCTCCAATCGATGAATATGGAGCGGACCTTTTATTGCCCTACCATGAAAAAATTCGAAAAGCAATCAACCGTCTAAAGAACAGCAGCAGGGGGGCCGATGGATAAGGCCCTTCGATACCAACGCGGTTTCGGACAGTCTATCTATTGCTGGAGAAAAAAAATTGACCTGCAGAGTTTGGTGGCCCTTTGCGAATTGGCAACGGCGAATACCGGAGTCGATGGCACGACGAGCTGTACGCGATATACGACGACATTGACATAGTTCAGCGAATTAAAGACAGAGGCTACGCTGGCTAGGTCGTGTTATTCAAATATATGAAATTATTCCTACAAGCCGGAGGAAGCAGAGGAAGAGGAAGACCTCCACTCAGTTGGAAAGACCAGTTGGAGAAGGACCTGGCTACAATGGGAATCTCCAGTTGGCGCCAAACATTGAAAAGGAAGAACGACTGGCGCGCTATTGGAAATCGACTATAACCATGTAAGGGGTATCTATGTCAATAAGGAAGGAAAATTAGAAGGATAGAAATGCAGGATCCAGAAGTTTTCTTTACTTTGTGAAATTCTCTTTTAGATAACACAGTACAACAGCTAAAAACTTAAAAGGTCATAAAAAAAAACTTGACAATACGAACGCCAAACCCTTTGAGGGTTTTACTATACTGACCTAGTACCATCACCCTGGCTTGGAATTTCTCACCCCCCAGACAATAATTTCAAAAATGTTCCACAGTGTAATCAGTCTTTGCAAACGCACTTCACAAGATTTTCTGCATAGAAAATCCGTTTACTCAAGTACAAGGAAACTCTGGGAGTATGATTCCATTTTTACCATATCCACCAGCTTAAATTTTGCTTTAAACAATGCGGGAATTTCTGCGCTCTGTACAATTTGCATACTCGCACGTACATGTGGTGTTGTATAATTCTTAATGCTGCATCTAATTTACGAGTTTCTATTAAAAATTTAACAGAATTTTTATTTAAATTAGAATAAAACGCGCAAAAGCTCCCATAGCACCAAGAGAGGGGTGTGATTGTGAGCAACACTTGAGAGTGGAAAGTTGGAATAGAAGCAGCGGCAAACTTTTTATCATTTTTACGATGCCGCCAAAGCCGCGCGCAACAACAATGTGAGCAAAGTGTAGCTGAAGGATGTAAAAATGGTTGAAGAAAGTGCCCATAATAGTAGGCAGCTAGGCAATTGCGGCGCTCTTAGACAATTGAAGTGGCGGCTAAGAAAGAGCACAAGCAACCAACGACGAAGCAACAGCGGCAGCAAGCGCGGGGAACTAACGACACAGCTGCAATTTGTGCGCCAAAGAAGAGCGTAAGGATAGCACAGTGCGTGTGTGCATGTGTGTGTGTGAGCTACACCGGCTGTTTCAGGGGCGTTACAGCGTAAAAACTAAACGCCACATTAAAGCGCCCAGGCGTAGTCAGCCAGTCAGCCAGCAAGCAATCTATCCTGCTTTCAATGCCATTCTCCTTTTATGAGCTCAAGCCGTCCCGTAAGCAAAAAATGCAAATTTATTGTTGAAATTTTCATTCACTACGTTTATGTGTGGCATTTCGTGCTGAACTCGCTGGCTCAGTCGGCGAGATTGCGAACATTGCTTACTTTTAATATCTTCTTTTTCATATTTTTTTTGCTGCTTTGAGCGGCATTTCGGTGTCACCAGGATTTCAGGCAAGTGCTTCTTACAACAACACATGCGTAAATACAGATATTCCTGTGTGTGTGTATCACACATACAAAGTAGTTAGCTCAGCTGTTGTTTTGCGCCACCAACTCATCACAGCCTTGAAAACGAGTCCGTTGGGAGCCGCTGCGTCTTGTTGCTTTTTGTCGCAATTGGCAACAAATGTTGTGAATGTGGTAATATATCATAAATTTCCATTTCCTACTACCTACCCAAATGGTTTTCTAGGTAATTTAAAATTTTTTCAGCTTATCCTCTTGTTTCTTTTTTATTTTCATTTGTATTTGTGCTTTCACTACGCCACCATTAGTTTGGCCACAGTTAGTCCCCAGCTGGCAACAAAGTGTCTGCAAAATCTATGAATTCTTTGGAAAGTTGCCTTTTTTCTCAGTTCTCTTATGTATTTATTTGCATGTAGCAGATTAAAAAGTGAATTAATTTCTGGATCCCATAGGCGCAGGCAAAGAATTTATTGAGAAAATTTTATTATTTTTGTGTATTTTTCTAAAGTGAAACTGGTAAAATGTGCCCACAACTCCATGTTGAATTAAAAAAAGACCCACAAAACAATTGGACCGTGGATATTTATGAAGGTCGGAAAATTGGAAATTTAATTGAATACTGAAGACAAAATAAATTTGAACTCGCTTGCAGGCGAGGCGGAAAGCTTCGAAGAATTAAGTGAAACCACCATAAGTTAGGTTAGATTATTCATTTAGGTTCACACTCTTCTAGATAGCAAGTATAGTCTGGTAGGTTAATGAGCCACAGTTAGACTAGTTTTGGTGCTACGCGATATCAGATGGAGTTCAGTTACGAAGCTCATGCAGAGTAGTCATTTTTTGGCATGCACAAGAGATGCTCCATTGGTTCCCTGGTGCCTTGCTCTAGACATTTCCTGCAGTCTTCTTGATTTGTCAGTCCTCTGGTAAAATGAAAGCTGTCATCGAAGCGTCAGCTCTACTTATGGCAAAACTACGACATATACAGTATATTAGGCGTCAGTCAGTACGTAGAATAGATGAGATTTAAAGTCTTCCAAATTAGTCCGGTGGTTTCGTGGGAGAGTTAGAGTTGGCTCCCCACTCCGGCTTTCGATGCTTCTTCTATATATTTCATATGTACTATAAAAAAAGCCCCATCCAGTGGGAGTGTGTTGCCACTAGACAGTGACCAGTTAGTATTCCGATCATCTTCCTGCACTCTCTTCTATCGAGTGTCAATAGGCTTTGTCATGTTTCTGCCCAGACCATCGCTTAGACATTACAAGGGTTTTCTAAGACACGTATGCGATATGAGGTAGATGTTGACTCTGGAGTTTCCTATTGATGCATTAGAGACCAAAACTACAACTTTCCCAACAGCAAAGACCTCACCTTGAAATATACTGCACTTGTCCTCCAACGGAGTAGAGATCTTCTTCTTCCTTTTCCATCAGATGATGTCATTGTTCGTGCCTCCGCACCACATACAAGAACGGGCATGAGGAGTGTTAGCAGTACCGATCCTTTCATTGTCCTTCTACACATCCGACACCCCTCCCCTATGGTCCAACTTCGTCGAAACTGCACGTTTCCTACGCCCACATTTAGATGACCTCATGACAACTTATCTGAACTTTACCATCCTAACGGGGACTAGATAACTATTATAACAATAACAACAGGCATGATGAATGACTTCTTAGTCGAGAAAGGACTTAATTACCTACTCAGTCTAAAGTAGCAACTGTTGACAAAGAGTGATTATGCTTTGGATTTCAAATCTGGAAAAAGCAGAATTAATGGCGTGGTGGGGAAATCAATATCATCGGCGTACGCCACCAGCTATACCCTTTTATAGAAGGAACCCCATAACATTCATATCCAACTGATCAATCAGGCGAGCTGAGTCGATTTAGCCATGTCCGGCTTTCGACTGTCGGCTGTCAGTATATATGCCAACTATTCACTCAGTTTTTGAGATATCGACATGAAAGTTTTTGCATCTCGTTTTTTTTCACAAGAAACTGCATATTTGCCAGAATTCCAGATATCGGATCACTAAAGCATATAGTTGTCATACAAACTGAACGATCGGAACCAAGCGCTTGTATGGAAAACTTTTTTAATTTGCAAGCTATCTTTACGAAATTTAACACGGACCATTTCCCAAGGGAACGGTATAATCTGCGAGAAAATTTTTCAGATCGGGCTACTATAGCATATAGCCACCATACAAAGTCACGGATCGAAATCAAGCGCTTGTTTGGAAAACTTTTTCATTTGACGAGATTTCTTCAAGAAATTTGACATGGTTAATGGTCCAAAGCAACGTTAAAACCTCCGAAAAAATTACTCAGATTGAGTCACTATAGCATTTAGCTGCCATACAAACTGACGAATTAAACTTAAATTATCCGAAGAAATCTTTTATAATTGTGAAGGGTATTATAACTTGGATGAACAAGAAATCATCGCTTCTTCTTACTTTCTTTTCATTTCTGCAAATTTATTGCAATCATTCGAACCAAGGTTACACTTGTGTACCTAAATGAAAATAGACAACTAAGTGAGTTAGCTTGGAAATGAAATTGTTAGCTTGTGCATCCTGTGTGCATATCCGCCGTGCAAAAAGCACCCTTTCACATATCCTTTCACCGTAAGTCATTACATTTTGTTGCAACGCAATTATTTCTTTTCAACCACACACCTAAAAACCTAACGAGATAAATTGTAATACATTCTATAATAAAGTCATTCTTTATGCCACACACTTTGTACAACAACACGACACACACACACACACATAGACAAAGGCAGGCACAAACGAGTGCAACGAAGTGCAAACATTTCTTTTAATTCCTTTATGCGCTCGTATTTAGTATGTTGCCATGTAATTTCCGAAGTAATGCTCCTGCTCGAACTTACTGCCATCCTGTTTCCTTCCTTCCTTCCCCACTGGCATGCTGCTTGTCGCTTCGCGCTGCGCTGGTGATTTAGTTGTTGAGTTGATAGATTTGTTGCCAACGGCACTTTTGCACTTTTGCTATTCTTTTCCTGCTTCAAATGCATTGTCGAGAGAGAGGTGAGTGGCATTGGTGTCTTTATTCTTTAAGTGTGTGTGTGTAGGTGTGCGTTGAGTGTAGTTGCGCCCGAGCCAGTGTCTCGGATGCTTTATGCGAAACGGAAGTTTGCACTTCGTTTGTGGTTAACTAGCAACAATTTCATTATTTCTTGGTAAGACAATATTTTTTGGTTTTCCTCTCCTTTCGTTAGAGTTGTAGTTGCGAGGGTGCTTAGTGAGCGGTGACGGTTGTTTGTGGTGGCTTTCCACTAACAAATTTAGTGCAGAAAATGCTTAGGTGCGGATATATAAATAAGAAAATAACAAACATAAATGTTGTTAGAAAGTGTCTGCTCTGAATTACTATCGTGATGTTTTCATCTGGTTTTACTTTAGTCGATTATATCGATATTTCATGAAATAAAATGTTATCGATTTATCATTAACTGTTTTAATAATGATATTTTCGGGTATTTTGATCTTATATCGATATGTTAATCGACGATAATATTATATTTATATATTTAATCGATTATGTCGATATTTCAGTATTAATCACAATTTTTAAGCTACTTTTTCACTTGTTAATCGATGCTTTTGATCTCATGATTTTTTTTAGCTATTTTACCTTATATCGATATATTAGTCGACTATAACGGTTCTTCAATCGACCACGTCGAAATTAAATGTTATCGATTTTTTTAATAACTATTGCTATCCTGATATTTTTAGCTGTTATATCCTTATATCTTATATTAATCCACTATAATGGTATTTTATTTGACTATATCGATATTTCGTAAATTGAAATGATATCGATTTTTTTATTAACCATTTCTATCGAATTTCCAGCTATTTTTGCTTTAAATTAATCATTGTATTAATCGACTGTGACGAAATTTTAATCGACTGATCGATATTTAAATGTTATCGATTTATTATTAACTGTTTTTATATGACTTTTGTGCTATTTGGTTTTGTATTAATAGACTGAAACGATATAGTAACCCACTTTATCGGTATTTCAACGAATCAAATGTTATCGATTTTTTATTAACTGTTTCTATCACGTTTTTGCAGATTTTTTGCTTTATATTGATATATTAATGGATGTGCGTGGATATTTATCAAATCATTTCTAGAAAAGTGAATATATTAGAACTTTGAACGATAACCGATAAATACATATATCGATACTTATTTAGCTTACGATAATAGTTTTATGTTATGAGATGATGATAATGTATTTCTTACGAAAAAACCTCCAATCGATAACCGATAAAAATATATATCGCTCCTTAATAATTAGGTCACTACAATAATGTTGTATCGAAATAAGAAGATACTGAATTTACGAATTTCTCACGAAAACTTAAGCAATAGACCTTTAATCTATAACCGATAAAAATATATATCGATAATAATTTATGTGACTACAGTATTATTATGACGAGATAAGTTAATTGATTGTTCATATTGTGTTTCTAACAAAAACTAAAAAATATAGCGTCGATCGATAACCGATAAAAATATATATCGATAGTTATTAATAAGGTTACAACAATATTATTATATCGTTATATGATGGATTGACTGATAATATTCTATTTTTACGAAAACCAAAAGATTTGCTTATAATCGATAACCGATAAAAATATATGTCGATACTTATTTAGGTTACTACATTGCTAATATGACGAGATATGATGTTTGATTGATGATATTCAATTCCTTACAAGAACTAAAAAATTTACCTATAATTGATAATCGATAATGTTACTACAATATTATTCGATATGAAGATTGATTATTGATATTGGGCTTCTAGTGAAACCAAAAATGCAGATCTTCAATCAATAACCAATAAAACTATATATCGATAATCGATAAAACTATATATCTATAAGTGTATCGATAACCGATAACGTATATATCGATACTTATTTTGATAACAGATAAACATGTATATCGATACTAATTTATTGTATTGCAATAATATAATATCCAAATAACTTTTTGAAATCTGCTCATTTTTCAAATTTTATAATTGTCATTTTAGCCCTAACCTCACAATTTCTTAGACGCATTATGACGTATTTTGTAGCCTTTTCGTAGCAGCTCAGCACGCAGCATTATAAAACTCAAATCTTTGAGGTTACAAAATTATTTATTTTTGTAATTTCTAAAATTTAATAAACACGCATACTCCAAAATACAAACAAACAAACATATAACATTATGATTAATTAATTTGGTCTAACATCAACGCAAGAAGAAGCAGAAAGGCCTATTTTGGTTTTTGTATTTTTTTTTCGAAAAATTTCACCGATATCATTAATTAGTCTGCTGACATGTTGGCCCCTAATACCGAGCAAATAAATCTATTAGAAATTCCACAATTTCCGTCAAACTGTGCCACACAACCAGCGCCAGCGTTGACTGAACGCTGACCTCTGGGCCAAAACGCAAAAGCAACAAAAATGTAAACTGCTTAAACGGCCCGCTTTGGCATGTTTACGGCTTTTTAGCATTAACTTTGTTAATTAACTTGGTCAAAAAGGCAGTTGTGGGCTGTCGCACAAGGCAATACCGTTATGTTTATTTGTGTTTTGGAAATAAAAAAAAAACGAGGAAATAAATAAAATAACATAAGGTAACTTTTGGGGCCTATGGAATATATATTTTAATATTTTATACCCTGCACAGGTTATTTTAAGTTTGTTAGCAAGTTTGTAAGAACCAGTAGGAAACGTCGTAGACTGTACATATATATAAATGATCAAGAGTCGATTTATCCGGGTTCCTCTATCTGCCCGTATTTATATACTAGTTATCCCTCAGTTTTTGAGATATCGATCTGAAATTTTGTACACACTCTTTTCTAGCCAAAGAGCTGCTTATATGTCGGAATCGCTGATATCGGGCAACTATAGCATATAGCTGCCATACAAACTGACCCATCGAACTACAGTCCTTGTAAGAAAAACTTTCTTATTTGATAAGATATAGTGACGAAATTTGGTACACATTATAATAGGGTACATTCCTATAATATACGAACAAATCATTCAGATTGGAACTCTATAGCATATAGCTGCCATACAAACTGAACAATCTAAATCATGTTCTTATATGGATTTTTTTTTTTTTGGTGAAGGGTGTTATTGTGTATATGCACATGAAGTTAACGGATTTTTTGTTATTGTTGTTTTTTTTTTTTTTTATTTTGTAATAATTTTTCTCTCTGCTAACCTTCGGTTCTTTTATGTTGTAGCTATAAGAAAGATCTATAGTAGGCCTCACTGCCTTCCTCTAGGCCTTCTAAGCGCTAACACATATCTAAGCATTGTAACATTATCGCATTCCGTGTCTCGTGCTGATTACATGTGTAACAGTTGTATGCGTTATAAATATAACAGAAATATTTATATGATGTTTATGATATATGACAGCAACTTCCGTCGAAGTTAACCTTAAAACGAGCAAACGTCACACATGCATACAGTTACAATCCAAATAAGGGCTACACAGTGCACGGCACAACGTACACGACCTCGGCCATATCAGAGCCGTACTCACATTTGCAGTCGCAGGAAATGTTGCAATGCAATAGAAATAAATTGGTGTGTTCGTGTGTGATTGTAGGCGATAACACACTGAATGACCACGGCGCCAACCAACCAATGTGGCATGTGGAAGCGAGCAGCGCGCCAACAAATCAGCCAAGCGAAACCGAGCAGTCAAGCAAGCGACCCAGCGACCGAGCGCCCGACCAACGAATCGTTCAAGCGGCCGGACAATGTGTTAACCCGGCTTGGCCGCACAAGCTCATAATGCAAAGGAAATGGTCACCAACAGCGCAGCGTTTAGCACACACACTCACTCACTGTACCGATTTCCTACGTCGGAGCCAACGTGCACGAGTTGAGCCTCCGCCGTCGCACGGCCGCAGTCGCTCAGCAGTTCAAACGCTTTGTGGCAACGTAAAATTTCATTTCATTTCACTTCACTTCTCGGCAAAATCTCATAAATTTCTTTCAAGTGTTCCACGAACTTCATCATCCCTTTACGACAGGTTCGCCAAGCGTTCACTGCACAGCCCTTGTTCGCTTTGCTCACTTGAAAGCGCACAATTTCCGCTGCTGTGTGTTGCTCTCCTGCTCAAAGTAACAACTCGAAAATAATTAATATTTATTGCTTACAATGAAATATTATCAAATTGCATAATTGCCCATTCTTAACGGACTCGCCTGGGCGGGATTGCTGGCATACACCGGCTGCTTGATTGGTTGCTTCGGTGTGCTTACTTTATGAAGTTTGACGCGACAGCGTGCAAAAGAAGAGAGTATGAAACATGCAGCCCTGTGGGAAATGAGAGCTAACTGTATTGGAGACTAGTACCCGCTCACGCTGTTGGTTGAGAGGTTTCGAGATGAAGTTATTTGAAGGAATGCTACAAAACCTTGGCCGCATAAAACTCCGGATCCGTTCCGGTTACATAAATCCGACGTCGCCTGCAGTAATTTCGCGGAATGCTGCTAAGCCTTGGTCGCATAAAGCTCCGGATCCGTGCTGGTTACATAAATCCGAAGTCGTTTAAAGTAAGTTGGAGGAAACCTGCTAAAAAAACTGCTTGAAGTAAATTGGAGGAATACTGCTAAACCGTGGCCACATAAAACTACGGCTCCGTTCCGTTTACATAAATCCGACGCCTTTGACCGTATAAAACTCTGAATTCGTCCCAGTTACACAAATCCGACGTCGCCTGAAGTAATTTGAATGAATACTGTCCATTTCGGTTACATAAATCCGACGTCGTCTTAAGGAACTTAAAGTAATGCTCTAAACCTTAGACGCATAAAACTCCGGATCCGTTCTTTGCTGGCGTAAAAAAACTCCGGATCTGTTCCGTTTACATATATCCGACGTCGTTGCAACGAATTTAGCCATTGTTTTTTAGAGCCAGCTCTCGAATGTGTACTTTTTCCTTTGAGGCTGCGCATACTTTTCAGATTTATTTTTTAGAATTTTTAAAGCAGCAGCACAACCTCTAACTTTCTCTTACTTTTACGCTGACCACACTTTTCGCCCAGCTCACACTCTTTTTTCTTTTGCATCGCACTCACAGAACTTCCGTCTTCCACTAAATTGTTACTTTTATATTGCTGCGTCTCACGCTGTTCGTTCTAACTATTTGGCTTGTCACTTTCCGGTTTTGATATATGAAATAAGTTTAGGTTGAGACATTCCGACTCTGAAGGAAGTCGCTCGGGTAATTATTGGCTCTGGACATGAATGGCAACATGTGTGTTCGTTGTGAAAAGAAAAAATTAATGGTTGGACTATGTAGTTAGTTCTAAATTAAGTCGGCCAGCAAGTATTTTTATAACTTGGTGAGCACTATGCTGATGTGATAAATAAATGGTTTAATTTATGGCAGTACGTGGCAAGACATTTTCCATTTCGGTGACTTATTTTTAGGCGGAGACGTCTGTAGAAGCTTGAAGGTAGGTGAGATTAGGTTATACTTGCCGGCTTTCACGTCATACATAGACCTAGTGGCCTTTTGTAATGCCAGATAGAAGTGAAGTCTAATTTTGTCACACAATACGTCGGACGTCAGGATGTTTTTTGCGAACTTTCAGAGCGATTTGATATCTAATTTTGATACTTTGTCGAATCCCCTGAACTGTGAAGCTCCTAGATGCAAAACGAGTTCAAAATAATACTTGACGGAATCATAGGCGTTGTTCCAGCTTCTCTCTCATGTTAACCTCACCACACTTTCTACACTTTTGGAACTTCGCGTAGCCCCCTGAACTGCGAAGCTCCCAGATAACCAAAACTGTTCAGTCTAATTTGAGTTGATGTATTCGTCGTACAAATTGTCGGACGTCAGGATGCTTTTTGCAAACTGCTTTGAAATCTAATTTTAATACCTGGCCTAGTACCCTAAACTGCAAATCTTGTTTATGTAAAGGAGTTCAAAAGAATGATTGATGGAATCTTGGCGTCTCTTTCATGCCTACTTCACCTCCTTTTCTACAATTTTGATACTTCCTCTAGTCTCCTTAACTGCGAAGCTTCCAGATATCCAGGACGAGTTTTAGATAATGCTGAATAGAAGCATAGGAGATGTTCCATCGCTTCCTTCCCTGCACTTCCTGCATGTTTCGCCTTTACTTATGCCCATTCAGTTCGCATGTGATACCAATAGGTTGTGACCAGTCATTAGGCCAACAACCGCAATCCAGCCTTTCGATATCGTGCTAGTAAAAATCATGCATGATTTTCTTCAGTTTTCTTGTAGATGATTTTGGCGCCCCTTGATGTCTATAAGGCGTTTCATCTCACCCTGATTCAGCCGTCAGCCCTTTCGGACACTCGTAAGTAACGAAAATTAGTATTTTTTCGAGTTCTACTACTTCAAGTAGTCGGGTTCAAAGGATATCCTAAATGAATGCGACGACACAGGAATGAAAATGAATACATCATGAGATTTTCGAGACAGTGGATAAATCGGGTACGAGCAAGCGAATCAACAACTTCAATTAGAGAAAATATCGATGTATGCACCAAAATCGGAGAGTCCAGAGCTTTTATTATATACTGAACGGAGTTGAACTTGGCTTGAAGTTTATAAAAGCCAGAAGTAAACGTCGGTCCTTAAGGGAGCGGACATTCCAGGGATCCTCCCTCAAATCATAATCCTTAACACGTTTGCAGGGATTGTCATCAAAAGAGGGGTCACTTATCCGCGGCTGTTGTTTCCTTTTCATTCGTAGGTTTTTTACGTTGCGGTTCTCAAACCCAGCGAAAACCCTTGGGGAGGCAACTACCCACATACAGTTTTAACGCCAGGTGTTTTTATAATATGTTAGAAGAAACAAGTTCTAAAAATAATTTTTCGTCTGTTACTCATACCCAAGCCTATGTAAGTTAGCAACAGCCCACACCCAAGCCCAAAACTATTTCATTACCTTATTGGGACTAATAAAAAATGGAAATGTGGGTAAATATTTAGCTATTTTTGTCACTTTGGCTTCATTTCGAAATTGACGAAAGGCACGCCATTTCACTTTACCAACAAAGCTCAAGCCTTTGAAAAATATCTAAGCGAGTTCATTTGTTTGCGACGCGCAGTTCGTCGCCGCGTTGTCTGTGAGCTGATGAAGCCTTTTACCAAAGCCGCCGTCTTCACGTCATTCTCACTTACGTCGCAAGCTACGTAGATATATTCCCCGGTGGACGGTCACGTCAAACGCGCAAATATTTTGACAGTAAACACAAACAATGCAGCAGTGGACGAAAAAACTGGCAACAGCGTGAAAAAATTGAAATACAAAGACAGCAAGATTGAACGCGAAAAAGGGCACAAACACAGTGCAGTTTTTGTGTTCCTCATTCTTTCCACATTGATTTTTTTTTTGTGTTTATGGCTTTCAGGGTCTGCGCTTCTTTCATCGTTAGCGAAATGTCGAATATCATAAGCTGGCATTAACGTTGAGGGCTGACAGTAGTGACATTCGTGTAAATAGACGATGACAAGAGTCGGCGAAAAAGCTAAATAAACAACAACAAAGCGGTAATGAAAGTATAGTTAAGAGAGTTGTATCGGTAGTTTTTGTGAATGCGGTGCTGTTGTCATCGACTAACGATCACGTTGAGCTTAACTAAGTGACAGCTGAGGCTAACAAAACTTTGCAATGTTTTTTTTAGTATGTACAAACTACGAAGACTATGCTAGTGGCAATAATTGGATTTACGTGAGTTGAGAACTAAGGAATAGTAGCGAGGGTACAGACACTTCAGCGAAAAAAAAAAAAATCTAGCAATAATTAGTAGCAAACTTCTGCCGTTCTAAAGCCGCTGATTGGCTTTGGTTAAGAGCACAAAGCAACATTAAACCATAAGCAACTTCTAAACCTTTGAAGTTTCGATCCAAACTTATGCTCTTAAGGTTTTGATACTTTAACTCTACTTCCGGTTCGATTCGAGTATCTACAGATGATGTGATAAGATTCTAGATAGTTAGGAAGGTGAGGCTTTGCACTGCGACCTATGGTCTATTGTGCCTTGATAGGGTTCCAAAGGAGTTTCAGTCCTAAGTGAGATTAGGTTAGTCTGTGTGTCGCCACCAAACTGTGAACAGTGAGTGTTTCAATAACCTTCCAAAAGTCTGTTCTGTCAAGAGTGAGCAGATACTTTGTTTATTATACCGATAGATCATTGCATCGAGTTTTACCGTTCCTGCTGATATACGGAACGAGGTTATAGTATTGATTGCTACTTGAACTTGGACTTGCCTGCTGAAGCATTAGAGCTAGCTCCGTGGCTTTCATAATAGTAAAGACTCCTGAACAGTTGAGGCAAAAACTTAGCTTGATAAAGAGTTCGCGGACACCACTCTAGGAGAATCAATCATCAGGGATCAAGGTAGGTTAAATTTCAGACTAAGCTCAGACCAAAATTTTTCTAAATCTCATCAAGAACCAAACATATCAAACCTAAAAAATCATTTTAAGCTAAATCCAATCAAAACTTCAACGGCCCTGCTCGGACAGGAAATCAATCTGCAAATATAGATCAGACCTACAATATCTTGGATCAAAGAATCAAATATGAGGCTATACTGAGACAACGCTTTTAATTACCAAAAACTGACGAAGCGGTAGGAAGTCTAAACTAGTACCCAATTTTTCTAGTTTCTCAGTAGCTTTCTCTATTTCTGTTTTCAATGCTTGAAGAAAAGAAGTTACCACTTTCTAAGCAATGGCTAGAACACAAGGAAATGTTAGGAGGATTAGACCACAGAATATCATAGTCTCGAACAATACACCCTATTTTTTCTTTTTTCGGTGATTAAAGGCCAGGTGGCAATACTTTTGAAGCAATAACTATAAAACGCGGACATGGTTAGAAGTTTGGACCAAAAATATCATAGTTTCGACCTGATCGACGCTAATGTTTCTGCGAGGGTTTCTCTGTTCATTTTTTTATACATTTTGTTGGACCTTTAAACAATATTTTCTGGTATTTCATCAATCCTTCGGCTTTACTAAGAATTCAATGACTGATGACAAGAAGACAACACTTTCCAAGTAATGGCTACGAAAGGAGGAAATAGCAAGAAGCATGGACAAAAAGATTTACAAGCAACCAAACCTGTAGTGTCTTTCTTTACTTCTTTTTCTTATAATGGTAAATTTTGTTAGACATAAAAGCAGTCTTTTCTGGAATTTATACATTCAGCATGCTTTGTTTCACTGTGGATTCATTGACTAAAGGCATACTGTTAAGATCATCCCAGATTTAAACATAACAGGGAAGGTATGTATAAGCTGAAGATCATATTTGCCGCATGCAGCTAAATGGGAGCTCCCAGGAACCATATAAACAGAAGATGCTGAGAGTTCCTGCAGAAGATCGTTCATTAAGATAATTTATGGTCCAGATTAATTCACTTTTTTGATAATATTTACAGCATTCTTGTTTTTTTAACACCTTGTCTATTCTTTCTACAACAAAAACAGCTATAAACAGCCTCATTCGACCTGCAACTAATAAGCCCTTGCCACTTCTATGAAATTTCATTAAATATTTCGTAACGTTCCACAAATACATATATGCACACAATTTGAATACAATTCGTAGGCAAACTATTTATAGAGCATTTGTATGGCATTACGTCTATACAACAACAAGAACGAAAACTCTTCATAAATATAGCACACCTGTATACCGCACACAAAAACCAATTCAACAGCAGACACGCAGTGTCATTTCTTTGGCTGCCTTTATTACTCATAACGCCTTTGTTGCTGTTGGTGTTGCTGTTGTGACAGCAAATGTCAAATGTGTAGGTCCGGCAATTATTATCAACTCTCCACTGTTAAGAGCCGAATATATACAGGCAACCAAAACATTTCCATTTATATTGCTGCGTCATCTCTTTTCATTTTTGCCAAACAATTCTACAACAACGAGCGTCCTTTCATCGTTGGTGAGACTGGTTTTTGTGTAAGAGTGTGTGTGCGTGTCTGGTGCCTTGCTACGTTTGCTAGTTTGCTAGTTTTCTAGTTTCAGGTGCAGGTATGACTGACGTCTGGGATTCGTGACTGGCAGAGATTTAACTGCCACACCAAACGTGGCAAAAGTAACGTAGACACAATTTACAACATTTCGTTGGCATTTGGCAAACATTTTGTGGATACAAAACGCACCATTGCTGGTTGGTGAAGTGGAATGGACGCATGAGAGACACCGCAATACCTCGGCAGTTCCCAAAAATTGCCAGCAATCACAGTGCTTTATGACAGCAGCAGCAAAGTCATTTAAGTTCTAGGTATGAGTTTCATTTCGCACAAAAATTTACTGAAAGTGAGATTAGTTTTGCTGAAGGCCACAAGAGGGTTTAAGTAGTAAAAGCAAGGCTTTCAAAATAGTAACTTGGCCAATGGATTGTCATCCGAGCTATTCAATTAAGGTGGGAAAAAACTGATAACGAACATACATCAGCTTCTGTGTAGAATATGGTCGGACGAAAACATGCTCAACGATTGGAAATTAAGTTTGCTCTGCCCACTAAAAGTTCCGTCAGGATCGGGAAGAAGCTCTCCGAGCAGTTCGTTACTAAACGAGATTTCAGACAAGATGACTGACTGCCTATGATGTGACTTCTTCAATTACTGCTGGAGAAACAGCACTTCAAATACCCTACAGACCTTTTAGCACATCAGTCGCAAATATTTCTTTCAGATTTGTTGAGTAGTGCTATTGATATGTCCAGAATCTACCCACCCTTCACGGAATCAAATATGTATTTCGCTGCACGTCTTCTTTGCTTTTTGACAATTAAGTAAATGTTTGGCTTTATGCTTGAGTGAGCGCTTATTTGTTTGTTTACCTTTTGTTGCCCGATTCTATCACTCATGTATCCCTCTATATATTGATACATGTTTAAGTATATATTTATATTATATTTATATGTATATATGCTAATACATATATAGAGAGGTATATGAGCGGTACATACATATATATTTGTGTTTACCCGCTTCTAGGCAATTTTACGCTGAAGTCCTTTCAAAATTGAAATGATCTTATGCATGACAGAACTTTATGTTGTTGGCTTCGCCGCAGCCAAGCGGAATATTTACAAACGCCATTAAAGCTGTACCACTTTTAAATGGTGTATTTATATATTTTTGTTTGCTTATAAAGGGTGTCCCGCAAAAATTAACGTGAAACTGAAATTATTTTATTTACAGGAGATATAAAGTTCCGAACGTACGCCTATCCTTATACGGAGGCTTAAGCTTCATATGTTGATAAGGTGAGGTAAGGTAAGGTGAAACATCTGGCGTTTATTTTTGAAAGAAAGCTACCGTGAATGCCAAATATTGGAGAGTGCTGTGGAGGTGCTATAAGGGAGAAAGGAGGACTCTCAGCAAAGGTCACGCTTTGACTCTACCGTAGTCAAGCTTGTATTATTCTATTGTGCATTCGACTGCTGGAGAGCAATCGAAAATACTACACTCACTAAGAACTTTGAATGAGTCCTAAGAGCGACTCATATCGGCATCTGTGTTGTAATGCGGAGTACAGCAATAAGCGCACTTAATGCCGCAGTACCCGTTGGTATTGTCCACAGATGAATTGCTTCCAAGGTCTCTCTAAGTCTCAGAGAAGCTGGGTATATGTTGCGGTCTAAGCAGGAAACTTGCGTCGCAGAAGCTACTCCTTTTAGCTATTTCTCCGCTCGTATAATGACGCACGATATGTGACGGCCAAAAGTCGATGTAGAAGATGGGCAGTGAGCTTTTTTATGGTTGAATAGAAGCTACGGGGGAAGGTTGAATGGGTTTTCTTCTGAAAGGATCTCTCCGTCCAGCTTAGCCTTAAGCTACTGGAATAGTGTAGTGTTTTTCAGGCAGAATTGGCTGCTATGTATTAATGTAGCAGTAGACTTACTGTAAGTACGGCTCTTCCAAAGATGTGGGTATTTACTCGGACAGCAAAGCGACAATACTTGCGTCAAACTGGCGAGCTGTAAGCTCAAATTTATTCAAGGAATGTGCCTAACCTTATTAGATATGGTATGAAGCTACTTCATTATCAGGTGCCTGGTCATAACAGAATCGCGGGAAACTGTAAAGGCGATGAACTAGCAAAAGATGGCACCCTTACACCGCTGTCATCGAAATGGCAACGAGTTGGAGGGAGCCGCGTTGTCATCTTGACCACCAACCTCTTCATGACTGTGTAATCCTTCTGGCTTGGAATAGAACGTAGGAGATTTTGGTAGATGTTTGGATATCTACTTGTTCACCTTGCCGCAAATGTAGGAATCTTTACAAGACCTTTTACAATATACATTCATACTTTAAGACTAAAAATTCAGTCGGACGCAAGCAAAGTATGTCGGTTATGTCAAAATAGTTTGGAAGAAGATTAGCTGGGAACATACAGGCACTTTCTCCTCCATTGTTTCGATTTGGTAATACTGATATTGAAACATATCGGCAGTCATATCTTCTATGAATCACGAGATATAGCCGAAACTGATACTAGCCGTATCAGCAAATTTTTGATCGTCTCAAAGTACTACATCAATTCATGTGGGTGTGGAGGATGGAGCCATGTGTAGAAGTTCACGCGAGTGAGGAAAGTTCTCTGAGCGCCATTCACTTGGGAATGACCGGAAAGGATTCTTTTACATACGGCTGAAGCAGCTCACGATTTCCGGTCTTAGACCAAGTATCCTCTGGGTAGCCAAAACAGATCCATTTGAAGGCGAGCTAAAATGAGAGGACGAGAAAACCAAAAGGGTTGTGCGTTGGGTTTGGGACCCACTGCGCAAAAAACTCCCCCAATGAAGAGAACGAAACAGCCTCGGAGGAAAGAGTGAGCGAGAGCAAGACGGAGCATCTTTTGTCAGCAAACAAAAAGTGGTCGCTCTCGAACAATTTGAAGTCATTTATAATTTCGTTAGTCTTGGGACCAATATTAACACCAATAACAATGTCAGCCTCGAAATCCTACGCAGAGTAACTTTTGCCAACAGGTGCTATTTCGGACTAAGTAGACAATTTTGAAGTTAAGACCTCTCTCGACGAACAAAGACTAAACTCCAAAAGTCCCATATTATTCCCGTCCTGCTGTATGGTGCAGAAGTATGGACGATGACGACAACTGACGAGTCAACGCTACGAGTTTTCGAGAGAAAGGTTCTGCAGAAGATTTATGTTATTATCAGTCGATGGAATGATAAGCTGACAGCGAATGTTCAACGTATTAAGAGACAGTGGCTACGTTGACTAGATTTTGCCGTCCGAATGGATAAAGGCACTCCAGCTCTGAGAGCATTCAACGCAGTATCCGTCGGGGGAAGCAGAGGAAGAGAAAGACCTCTACTCCATTGGAAAAACAAGGTGGAGAAGGACATGGATATTTTTCGAATCTCTAGTTTGTACCAAAAAACGAAAGGAAGAACGACCGTAGCGCGGCGAAGAAGAGGAATTTCTCAAAATATTTGGAAATTTTTGCATAACTTCATAAGCTTCCAAGCTAGGCATTATTTGAAGAGTTTTAAGCACAAAAAGTTGACGATCAGCCGAAAATATAACCAAAAAAGCCTGTAAACAATGTAATCGTCTTCTTAGATCTGAATTCAAGTACAAATCTGTCAATTCAATAACCTCTTTAATCACCTCCACTAGTTCTCTATCACTCTCGTATAGCTCTACTAACATCGCTCAAATGTTCGGTGTAATGTTCGAAAATCTTACAAGTGATTTGTTGTTGTAATGTTTTCTTGTTTTTCCTGAAAGTTTACGCTTTCTTCGCAAAACTATTTACACTATATTGGTGAGTTGGCGAACTCTGCCAAGAACCAAAGTCCCGCCTAATGACTATTTCTATTACATAGACAATTAAACTTGCTACAACTTTTCCTAAGAAGTTGTCATGCACAAACCGCTTCGATACACCGCAACAAACACACATGGGACACATACATATTTGAAAACAAGACTCATACATATTTGAAATCAACACACACACACATATATGAAATCAACACACACACATATTTAATCTCAACCTTCATACATGCTTTGAGTTACAACTACATATGAAGGCTTGCAAGTATGTGAGAATGCTTGCATGTGTTGCTGCGAATGTTCGCAACTTTTCCACGTGCATTGTAAAAGTTTTGATTAAGAAATTAATTGCATTTGGAGAACACAGTTTAATGCTCCCGAACGCTCAGGCAAATTAACGTGTATTTTAAAGTTGAAAAGTGTAATGGCAATACATACATACACACGCACTTGAGTGTCGCTGTGTGTGTAGGTGCGCGTATGTGAGGAGTGCGGGTAAGCAGAAATGTTTGATAACAAGCGAAAGCTTGCGGGCGATAAAGGATAAATGCGCGCCTATATGGGCAAATAACGGTAAAGGAATATGCATATACATATATGAGAGTGTGTGTGTGTGTTCTTTGAATGCCTTGCTATGCGCCTGAGTTGCTGCTTGTGCCTCATTTGACTTCGGTATTATGGTGTTTGTGACTTTTTTCCATAGTTTTTTGTGCCCCCAAAACATATTTACTTCCGAGCCATTCATTCCGGCCAGGCCATCAAGTAGGCAAGCAAAGCCGTAGCAAGAAAAATATTTGCGATTGTGCAAAAAAGGTTGTGCGCCGAAACATTCTTCGCATGGAACTACTCATGTATACTAAATGCCTTCAAAAGGCCGCCAGGCTTGCAGAAAGATAGCGCACATGAGTCCATTATTGTGCGTGTGTGTGTGTGTGTGTGTGCTTATTGTGTATCATTGTGTACGCTGAATGCGTTGAATGACTAAGTTGATGACTTCTTCAGCACGCAAAAAGATAGCTAAGTGAAAGAAAATCACGACGGCATTACAACTGGTTCAATAACTAGTGCTAAACGAACTAGTTATGTTTCGTACTATTTGCAGACTACACTGGTCTTAAGAAAAGACGCACTTTAGGCACTGCGGCTTTACCAGTAGTTCAAAAACTAGTGTAAAACGAACTAGTTGCATTTCGTACCGGTTGAGATGTAGTCTGATGCACAGAAATGACGAGTTGTAAGCGGAACTTAGTAACCCTTGATGACTACTTCAGCATACAATGCACTAATAAAAGGGCTGGGTAAAAGAAAAGCACTGCAACATTGCTACTAGTTCAAAAACTAATGTAAAAATAACTGGTTGTGTTTTGCAACCATTGCGATAGAGTTTAAAATTCCGAAAATGGCGCATTCAAACATTGCAGCCTCTCCACTAGTTCAAATACTAGCATAAAATGAACTAGTTATGTTTCGAACTAGTTTCGGATTTCTCTAACATTACAGAAATGACGCACTTTAAGCGAAAATTAGTAATAGTTGATGACTTTGTTAGCCTAAAATGCATTACTACGAAAGCTAAATAAGAGGAAAGCACTGCAGCATTACTACTAGTTCAAAAACTAGTGTAAAACGAACTAGCTCTCTTTCGTACCAGTTTCCGCGTACTCTAGCATTACAGAAATGGTGCGCTTTAGGCTCTGTGGCACTACAACTAGTTCAAACTAGTTCAAAAACTAGTACAAAATGAACTAGTTACATTTCACCCTAGTTGCGGAGTAGTCTGATTATACAGAAATGACGCACTTTAATAGGAAGTTAGTAATTTTTGTTACTAGTGCACTGCAAAACTGAATCACCGCTGTCAATACTTTTTTAGGTTAGGTTATGTCCATGTTTCTACACAGCAAATGTACCAATTTAGCAGCTGATGCATATATAGAATGTATGTATGTGTAATGGGTATGCATAAAAGGGTCACCTAACATGCGCCACATTCTACATAAAGCACATATCAGGCAATACAATATTACTAAGGCAACTTTTTTGCCATGCACAAAGCTTGTTTGCTCGCCATTGGGCGTATGCGTGTACGGCAAATACAAGGGGCCATACAAACTTTACGAAACCTTTAGATACCAGCATAAATAAGAATACGTGTATGTGTATATGTGTGTGTGTGTGTGCGTGTGTTGCGTAAGAAAAGTAACATGGTAACTTGCTAGTCGGGCTTAAGATACCCTCTGGTCCCATTCATTATTATCAGTTACATCGCTTTTTTCCTTCATTTTAAAAAAGATCACTACAAGTACGCACAAAGCGCACATATCTCGGATATTTGGTCCTTTCTTGTTATTTCAAAGACATACGCCACCCACCGCAACCCCGCTGCGTGGCCGGATGAACGTTTGCATGCAGGGAATTTAAGCAATGTGACATCTACAGATACTACTATTTATACAATAATCGCAATAATAACAACAAATACATGCAACAACAACAATAAACACTGTACAAAGAGTAGATAACAAATGTCGCATTGGTAATATGGCGAAATGAAGGGACATTGACGACCAAAGCTTGGCAAACGACCTATTAGGATAATGTAGTAGAAAAGGCATGGAAAGTGACCGAAAAAAAGCAAATAAAGGCGTAGAAATGTATAAAAAAATATTTGAGTGCTCCACAGTGAGGACCAAAGAGGTCGGTAAGGCAATTGAAAGCGGAGTAATGAATGTGGCGGTGTGGGTTGGAAGCTGGTGGAGTAGGCAGATATTGAAAGCCAAAGAAATACGGACATACATAAGTAACTACTTATATATATATATACAAATATAGAAATATGCAAAGATACATATATACACATATACATATATATGTAATACTTATACACATACATATTTATCCCCAACTTCGTGCAACTTCCTTTTCTTTGGTATTTTCTCAATTTAATTTTATAAGCCCAACAACAATAGCAATGATAACAATAATTACTGTACAAATGAGTGAATTAGAGCAGGAAACCTCAAATGAAATTGTAGCAGGCGGCATACCCAAGGGTCACTTGGTACATTTTTTAAACGAAATTTTAGAGTTTCTTTTGCTTTAAGGCGTTTATACCGGAAATATGAGATGCAATCAATTATTTGGAAGGATGTTAGTAAATTAAATGTATAAATGAAATGTATAAAAGTATAAATTAAATATATAAATGTATAAGTTAAATGTATATACCTTTTTGATATAATAGACCTATTTGATATAAAGGAAATTTCTGCATAATTTTGTTATTGTAAATAAATTAATTCATCGAGTGATAAATTGTAACAATATTTTTGGCACTAAAGGCTAGAAAACACTAACTGCTGGAGTTAAGAAACGTTTTATCTCAATTTAACTGACTTCATACATGGAAGAAACGTTTCCGGTGGCGTGGGTTTACAAAACTCGTTTACTGCAGGTAACAACAACAAGAATATTCCTTAAATGAATAATTAGAGAATAGTGCGTGCCAAATTTCATACATACAGCTCGTCTAATACACAAGTTTTTCATACAAAGACTGGTTTACGATCGGTCAGTTTGTATGACAGCTATATGCTATAGTGATCAGAATTGAATAATTTCTTCGGAGGCTACATCCCTTACTTTAGTAATAATCCATGCAAAAGTTCGTAAAGATAGCTCATCGAATACAAAAGTTTTTCATACAAGGACATGAGTTGGAACGGCCAGTTTGTATGACAGCTATATGCTATAGTCTTCCGATTTATGCGATTTCTTCGGACATTGCTCCATTGCCCTAGACATTACCTTGTACCAAATTTCGTGAAGATAGCTCATCAAATGAAAAAGTTTTCCCTGCAAGCACTAAATTCCGATTGTACGGTTTGCCTGCCAGCTATATGGAATAGTCATCGGATATCGGCGGTTCCGAGTAATAAGAAGATTTTTGAATGAAAAAGAACGCGTGCAAAATCTCAGAACGATATCTCTTAAACTAAGGGACCAATTTTGAGCATATATTGACTGACGGTCTATCCGTGCAACGTATATCCACAGATGGACAAACGGCCTGGTTTAATGAATTCACCTCGTCAGTCTTATTAATTATTTATATATTTTATGGAGTTTCAGATGTCTGCTTCCGTTCAGTGTATAAAAATCATTGTGTCATATAGAGGATATGGAAGGATTCTGTGAGGATAATGCTTGATGTGCCTTGAATTTGCTCCTAAACGCTCCTCTTCAACGGACAGTTGGTTTTGGTGTAAAAAAATCATTGTGTCAAATCGAGGTTATATGGGAATTTTTTGAACAACCAGTCAGTTAGAAGTTAGGTGACAGTTACCTCGTCGGCTTGTTAGCCTCTCCGCGTTTGAGTGTTTGATATTCTCTAAATTTTCCCCTAAACGTCCCTCTTCAATGGAATGTTGGCGTTGTTGTTATTGAAGCGACAGAATCTATTTCTGAAATAATTTCGAGAAATGGTATCCAGTTGACCATCCTTGGCAGGATAAAAATTCGTCTGCGTTCCGGTTACTGAGGCCCAACTGTTGTGGGACGGTTTTCTCGGTTTTCTATGGAATTATATCCAACGAAACTTAAAAAAAATCCATTTTCAGCCACAGCACTAATATGTTCGATGTAGGCATAATAAGCTCGAAACCCATTTGCGTATTCTCGTTCTCTGCTGAAGGCTTTTTGTCGGTTACAGTCTGTAATTAGTAGTTTTTGACTTCAAAAAAGGCTTTCTTTAACTATCCAAACATATTTGATAATTTCAGACCTGAACACCATACCGATGTATATACTATATGTAAAACTAAGAATGGCTTATAAATAAAAAATTGAGGTCCAAAACTCGACCTGAAATCGTTAAAGGACTGTATGGAGTGTTCACATTTAAGCTCTATATAAGTATTAGGGCCGGAAAAGCCTGCCTACCGTGCTCGCAGTCATAAAATTGTCATAGTCCGAAGAAGTCAGGTCCATACCACGTAGTACGAGCTTATGAGCGAACTGCCGAACTCTAGAAAAAGGCAAGAGACTCTCACCAGTAGTGAAGTTTTCACTGAGGAGTTCTATTGGACCGTATGCCGTTCACACGACGGTCGGGTTTAAGTAATCGGAACGGGTTCGGGTTTTCATTCGGCCAAGGACTGTCAAGTCAACCCCACGCCATGCCTCAGAACTTTTTCTGTCGCTACAACAACAGCAATATTGGAACTTATACAAGGAGCTTTCTCTTTGAAAACACTGCCATAATTCACGCATGTCCGCCTATACAAACCGCTGAAGACTTAACAAACTTATTTATGAAAATTAAATTTTTATAAGTACTTTGTTTAAGCACATTGGGCAGTGTTAGTCAATTTGTGTATCATACTCAGACCAAAGCGGCCTTTTCCAATTTCCAAGCACAACACAGGTCTTTATCACTTAACTTGCTTGGTACGCCTTTCAGCTGCTAACCCGCCTTTCATCAATCACTTTGCTTTACTTTAAGTAAATTAATTTTTTCTAGCCAACAACAACGAAAACACAAATAATAATTTACCGCCTTGCGCTTTTTGCACTAATAAACAAATTAACGCAATGACTTGGCAAGTGAAATGACAGAAAGCGTAAAAATTCCATGCGTGTGTGTGTGAATATATGAAAGTGTATATGAAAGTGCGTTGTTGTGTGTGTTGTTGTGTAGGCGGTCAGCCGCAGCGAGCAGGGCAGAGAGCGTGAAAAATGAAATTAATAAATCCTTCACGTTTACTGTTGTTGTTGTTATTGCCGCTGCTGTTGTTGTTGCCTCGAAGGCGGAAAGTGAAAAAACGCCAAATCATTATGACTTGAATGAGGTAAAGTGCACATACAAATTAGTATTAATGATCGCACATAAACACAAGCACATACACATACACACACATGTGCGCCAAGTGCTTGCGTTTGACTACAAGCACGCATGGCTGTATGTTGTTGTGTGCGTATGTAAATTGAAGAAAATTTTTAAGCAAAAGAAAAAATGAACTAAATCATTGCCAGCGTTTTGCTTGAGGGCACACACACACGCACACACATGTTTGGACCTAATGCAGAGCAGCCACGCGTCCAAAGCAAAAAACCAACACAAAGCAAACTAAAAAAATAACACAAAAAATGGAGAAAAATCATTAAGGAAAAATTATGAAAAAAAAAAACTTTGGAAAAAATGTTAAATCATTTTAATTTTAATTTCTTTACACTCGCTGAACGCGCATTAAAATCGAGGCTTCGAACATTTGTGCGTTATTAAGCCGAGCGTTGCCGCTTTGGTGCGGGTGTTAAGTGAAGAAAGCGCGGTGCAGGGAAGTTGGAGAGCACAGAAATAAACTCATTTGTGCCACTTCAGTCAGTCACTGAAGCAAACACACATACATACATACATACACTTAAGTATGAAAACAGTTGGGTCTAAGAAAGAGGTTATTTTCAAGCAAACAGGGAAAGGTAAATGCATTTTGGAAAGCAATGCAGCCCAAACCACAAAGCGAAAGGTTGAAGTCCGTATAGTTGTTGTGGCTTTAAAGTGGCCATAAATTATCAGCAGTGCATAGAGCTCTATATAACTGCGTATATGCCGACATATGTACTATGTTAATGATTATAACTTAGCATTTCCGGTTACATAGCGTAAGGTGGGCTGAAATATGGCTAGGAGGAAGGAGGGAGGCTTGACTGAAGCAGAGCAGCTAGAGGGAAGAAGAGTAGTTGGTTCGAGGTAGAGAGTTGAAAAGGGAGATGTGATTCTGGGACCACTCGGTAAACTGGAACCACCTTCCTCAGACAGAAGTTGGCTCCGACGTTCGATACAAAAGTTACTATCATTAAAATACTTATAAAATAACGGCGTTTTCAATAAGGACGCTAGAAAAGTACACCGGCAGAGACAGCAAACGATGCCATATTTTTCCCGTTTTTTGACACTTCTTTTCAGAAAGGTTTGACATTTCGCCATGGGAAGATATACGACTCAATAACGAGTCGAATTTATTAACATTTACTGCCGCAATTCGTAGTCAGTCCAACTTATGGTCCTGTGAGATCAACAACTAAGCGTCTAGTAGAAAAATTTTTAATCCACAGATACGATACAAAATGTTGCTGCGCCAGTGATACAAAGAAGTGTCAGTAGTGTCAGGAATATTGCTGCGAATTAATTGAGAAGTCCCAAATCAGTCTCCAATACGTCGTTCTCAAGCAACTCAATGTCTTCGTCTGGGCATCTCTGTGACGTCGTGGTGAATTTTGCGAAAAGATCTTGACCTACATCCTTACGAGATCAAAGAACTGAGATCAAGAACTGGAACCGCTTTATCACCAGAATCGTCGTATGTTTGTGAATTGGGCTGAGCAACAATCTGAAAATGATCCGGATTTTCATCGAAAAATCATCTTCAGAGATGAGGTTCATTTCTGGCTGAATGGTTTCATCGATAAGCAAAACATGTCATTGGTCAGGCAGTAATCCACACGTACTCCATGAGTCACCATTGCAACCCAAAAAAGTTACTTTTTGGTGCGGTTTATGAGCCGGCTGCGTCATTGGACCGTAATACTTCTGGGATGATCAAGACTAGCACGTTACTGTGAATGAGAATCGCTACTGCTCAATGATAACCTAATATTTTTGGTCCAAACTGCATGAAATGGACTTGAACTATATGTGGAGTGGAGATTTTCGACTTCTTCTTCTTCCCCTGGCATATACTGAGTTGGATAATCTAAGAACTGTACTTCCTTTTCACTGTTTGGCACCAATTGCTGACTCCTAGTGTAGTCTGATCTTCTCCATCTGATCTTTCCAACGGAGCGGAGGTCTTTCTCTTAATCTGATTTCACCGAAGGGTACAGCGTCGAATACTCTTAGAGCGGGATTCGTCCATGACTCTTCACCATATAGCAGGACATATCTGGTCAGTTGTTGATTTTCTAGGCCTGAAGCCACACTGATAAGGTCCAATCAGTTTGTTGATGTTGGGCTAATCCTTTACAGAAAACACTCGATAGCACATTTGCGGATTGTGCAAGGCACACTTAAATTCCGTTCGTTGTGCATGCTTTCGTCTGACCATATTCTAGAAAGAAGCTGATGCATGGTCCTAAGCAGTTCTTCACAACCATATTTCAATACATCCATCGGCAATCCAACGGCCCGTGCCACTTTGCTGTTCTTCAGACAGATAATTTCTTTTCAAGCTTCTTCATGGTCGGGATTTGGAACGTCTGTTTCATCGTCGACTTTCCTCACTTGCGTAGAAGTTGATAGTCCTTCTTTCCAGACTGCTACCGTACTGTCAGAACATTTCAGCGGCATGTATTTATTCATTATTTATTTTTTATTTGTCTAATTGATAGATTGTAAATAAATAAACCCAAACAAAAAAAAAAAAATTAATATATTTATCAACATTTGAAGTTTTTGAAAATTTTTTTGAAACAATATTTCTGCTCTTAAACAGCTGTTAAAATATGAAATAAACACAGTGTTTGGATTCATGACTCGCTAGACGTCAGTCGTAGCTGGTAAACGATAGTTTAAAAACTCCATCAGCAAATTATCTTTCCTATTCAATAGCAATATTATCGTTTTACTATACTTAAACCCACTTATATCTTGTAACCATTGCTGCTATCATCCACTCACGCAATCTTTTGAGCCGCTCAATGCCTTATTGAACGCAATCAGCAAACAGACAAGCGGCTTCAGCTATCACATCACTCAATTGAATATCTTTTTCAACATAACCTTATGCTCCGTTTGTCTATTCATATTTCAGCGCTAACTGCAAGAGCGCGTTCTCTAAGCCACAGGTGCGTCATGTACCTGGCACTAATTTCTTTTTTCATATTTTTTGTCGTTGCACACCGTAAAGTGTGTACGTGCATTTGAGCAGCTATGCAGTTATGTGCATCCTTGTAGGTTTTAGCGTTTATTCCTGGCTTTTTTGTCTTTCTTTGTGTTCAAAACATTGTCTATGCGTTTCTTTATTTAACATTTTTCTTTTTTCTGTCGCCGTCATTCCCACCGGCAACGCGTTCGGTTTTTAATTTCTTTTTCACTGATCTATAATCTGCAACGCCTCCACTCTTTTGTTAATCTGCGCATCCTTTTGTATCATAAGATACTTCAAAACTGTCTAGTATTTTATTGAAAAGTATTAATTTACACATCAGCTCCCTAATCGGGTTTGTAAAATCTTTTGTGTGTTACTCTTTTATCTATTCCTCACTGCAACCTTACTATTTATAATTATATTTGTAAAAAGGCATATTTAACTCTGTTGGTTTTGGTGGATTACTTTTTGATCGGAAGTGAAGACAAAGCATACTTAATACCCACAACATATGTTAATCGTGTTTAGAATCTAAGAAAGGCTGGTTCTGTGAACCAGTAACCGTGAGCAAAATAATATATCAATGAACTTCGGTTCATTCAGACATTATTTCCTCTCAATCGTCTGTGCTTCCTGATGAATCAATTATAATTAATTATTGTTTTCGAAACAATCGCAGAAATTTTGAGTTTCATTGGATGAACGTACTAATTTTAAGTTTAAAAATTAGTTTTAAAATTGTAACCTCAAAAATAAAGGCTGATCTATTTCGAGGTTTCCTACCTTTTTCGAAGAAATACCACAGAAACTTCAAATTTAGTGGGTAATGCTTATTTTCATTCGAAAGAACATTCTTTCACATTTCTATTTCGAAGATTATCTCTTTCAAATGCTGGCAGCGGCAACAAGTCAGATGGTCCATCCGTTGAGTACAATTTTCGATGACTCGTGCGAGCTTTTCCACTGGTAACTGGCGAGTGACACACATGTTGTTTTGCTTCAAGGCTTGAATCGAAGCGGGATCTTTCGCATAGACTTCACGCTTTACATATTCCCACGAAAATGTCTAACGGTGTGATATCACATGGTCTTGGTGGCCAATCGACCGGCGTAATACGTGAAATTATCTGCACACCGAAGTGTTCTCCCGATAAATCGATTTGTAAATGAGATGAGTGGAAAGTGGCTTCATCTTGTTGAAACCAAATGTCGCCAAAATCACGAGCTTTAACATCAGGCTGAAATCATCGGTTATCATGACGTGATAATGGCCGCCATTGCCGGTTACGTTCTCACCGGCATTAGTTTTGAAGAAAAATGTACATACAATTCCACCGGCCCACAAACCACACTAAACCGTAGAGTTTTCAGGATGAAATTTCAGCTCTTGAATGTCCTCAGGTTTTTCTTTGGCCAGAATGGACCTCATCACCGAAGAGAATTTGGATCGAAAACGTCGGATCTTCTTTGATCTTTTCAAGAGTCTCCATAGAGCGTAACTATATCACCTGGGAAGATCGAACGGCTTCAGTTTTTGCACAATTTGTATTTTTTAAGCTTTCAATTAAAAATCTCGACGTAAAATGCGTCAAGTCGTTCCATACGTTAGAGCGAATTGCTGCGAGCGGCGCCGAATCGACTCACTACGGTCTTCGTGTACACTCTGAGCTATGACTGTTATATTTTCTTCACTACGTGCTGGACGTGATCTATTCAGTCAAATATTATCCAATAATGAATGCTGGGTTCCAAGATGGGTGATGGTCTTGCGAATGGAAAGTTCAGTAGGCCGATTATATTGACCATAAGATGAGGTCGTAAGTTTGATACAAAAATCATTGGATCCCACTTAGAACTATATTTTCCCTTTGTGTTATCCAAAACTTCCATTAAGTGCATCATCTTATTGATCGACAAAGCGTTTTGAACTTACCAAAAATTAATTAAGGCAGCTACTTTGGACTACATTCCCGTCCTGCTACATGGTGCGTTGGCATGAGTAATAACACCATCCGATGAGTCGGCCTTAGGAGCGTTCGAGACAAAAGATTTTCGGAAAATTTATGGTCCTTTACGCATCCAGTTATTAATTCAGTGAATCAAGAAACTGCGGCTGCGAGGCTTGCTGTCTGTTGACCGGATGGAAGAAAAGACTCCAGCTTTTAAGGCTTTCATGCGGGTCAATACACACAGCTGGAAGTAGAGGAAGAGGATGACCTCCACTCCGTCGGAGAGATCAGGTGGAGAAGAACCTGGCTGCGCTTGTAACTCGATTTGGCGACATATAGTGAAAAGAAGAAACGGATGGTATTGAAAAGTTGGAGGTTCGCGATAATCAGTGCAACACCCTTGAAGGGAACTGTGATAAATAATGAATTGTGGCAACAAAATGTGTTTTACTATGGTAGGCCGCGGACTTTTCAAATGACCTGTCATATGCCCTACGCATATACTCAGCTATATTTTATATAACCTTCATCACCGCGAGAGTTTCAGCGCAAAATTACAAACTCAATTTAAATTCCAAGACAGTTGTGTTCAAACAAATGCGCAAATGAGAATTTGTTGTTTGTGGAAAACTTCAAATATTATTTAAGCTGTCAGCGCGCGCAACACTCAGTTGACATTTGATATCATTATGCTTGGCCCAGGCCACCGCGCACAGCTAAATGTCACGCCATGCAACACTAAAACGGCGTACAAGTAAATAGAAGCTGTGCAAAAGTGGCTGGGAGTTCAGTCCGAGACACTTCAACACTGTTTGCATAACTGCTATTCATTTCAGATGTTCTTGAGCTGCTTTGTTGTTCTTGTTGTTGTTGGTGTCCGTTTGTCAAGTGCATAGATATTACAATACTTAACACAATCCCACTTTATACGCTTGTTGGCGCGTCGTGTCCTGCAGCCGCTGCTCAAGGCGCACACTACCGGCGCGTGGACCCGCCGCCAACCCACTACAACACAGGCACGGATATTACCGTCTTACTCATAACAAATGCGCACTTTGTGTAGCAATATCACGAGTCAAGCGGCCGCCACTTCGTATCCTTCAGCAGCATTCAGCATTTCTTGGCAATCATACCAACTTAGCATATTAAGCAGCGTGTGTTGTAGTTTCGCCAGCTCGAGCTTCAGCTCCAATGCTTGCTTTGATATTACAGCACTTCTTCATTTACTCATCCGTTTAATTTTACGAACCGCTGGCGCATTTGTGCGATTCGTGTGAGTTTTCTTTTGGTTTTACTTTATTTTTTTCGACTCTCAAGTCACTTGTTCGCGTTGCTTGCGACTTCCCTGCTCGGCTTGGTTTTCCCATTAGAATACCATTACTTTTTGTACGCCTTACGGTGTTCCTACTACTTGTTGTTGTTGTTGTTTTCGCTTGTGTTTAGACACTTGCAGGCATTTCACGCTTAAATGCCCTGTCATTTCTAGTTGGAAATGTCAATGCTTTTACTGTTACTTTGTGCCCCCAAGCCGCTACTCGCCTGCAACGTTTCAGAGTGTGTCGGGAGTTTGCGGCCGCTGTTGTCCTTTTTGCGAGCTCGCAGTAGTTGCGGTCGCATGAATAATGAATTCTAATTTTAAAGTTTGCTTCGTTCAGCATTGAATTACAAATTTATTGTGCAACAAACTGTGTTTCTATGGTAAATATATGCGCGCTCATACTCGCACTGCGAGGCATGCCTTATTTCGAGCACATTTCCTTTTACATGTGAATAAATGCAAATCGGCTGACACCCACTGCGCTGTCGAGTAGTGCGAGCTTCGTTGATTGCATGCGATTGCGTTTTGTGGCAGTTCGTGTCGGCTTTTATGTGACTTTTCAACTGTGAGCTGCGCTGGTGCCGCTTGCGGCAGCATGGCTTGAAGATTGTGGCGTTTAAACTTGCGGAAGTTAGGAGAATAGAAATTGTGTTGCTGCAATAAAACTTTAAGTTTTGTTTTCGTGCTTAAAATTCTGACGAAACTTCAAGTAAAAGTTGACAAAATTCTTCCAGACTGTGAAACACATCGGGCTCTTATAGTCCATAGGTAGCCAAATAGTAAAGCTATCCTCATATTGACTCTTAAACTTAGGGTCCCGCTAGGTCAAGTTAGGGTTAGGGTTATATTAATACTCGGTTTTGTAGTAAATCTGTTCACTTTTTCTAAAATAGAGTTATATGCAGCTTGAAGAATTCGTTTCCGTGTAGCATTATATATTCCTAAGACATCTGCGACTAATATATATTGTACTCTATGGCTCCGCGATGGAGCAAAGTGCTACAATGAGAGTTTTCCATTTATTTCGATCTTGTATTTAAAATCACTTTAACTTTTCTGGTTCTTAGAAATTTCGATGTCCAATAATCTTCTCTATCTTAGGCTCCAATTATTTTGGTCTTTGGATATCCATATTACTGTTATCAACCAGAGCGGGTCTGCCTTCCCGTCGGCTGCCTTGTAGATCTTAGTCAACAAACTTTCTTGTATCCTATAACACTGCGGAGCAACAAAGTACCACAATGAGACCCTTCTATCTATTATGACTTTTGCTAATCGTTTGACTTGACTACCACTTTTTTGATCCTTAAATATCTCGATGACCAAATTGGTTATCCTGGTTAGAGCGGATCGGACTTGCCATCGACTGACTTTTGGATTCCAGTCGATAACGTTCCGGGTATCTCTAGAAGGCTTTTCCTTTTATTTCGGTCTTGTGCTGGTTTCTTCATTTGACACCAACTTTTTTGATTCTTGGATATCTCGCTGTCCAAACTGCTTATCCTGGTTCGGCCTTGGCGTCAGCTGCCTTGTAGAAGCCAGTCAATAATGTTTCGGGTATCCTATTGTTTTGCGTGGAATCGAAGGACCACAAGTATGCTTTCCCATTTATTTGGATATTGTGCTAGTCTTTTGATTTGACTACCACTTTTTTGGTTTTAGGATATCTGGATGTCCAAATTGCTTATCCAAGTTAGAATGGATCGGTCTTGCCATCGGCTGACTTTTGGATTTCAGTCGATAACGTTCCGGGTATGCTATAGCTTTGAGTGGAAACTAAGGCCCACAAGTAGGTTTACCCGTTTAATGCGATCTTGTGTTAGCTGCTTGATTTGACTTCAACTGTTTTGGTTATTTTATATTTCGATGTCCAAATTTCTTCTCCGTGCCCAAAGCTTGCTTGGCTTTCTGTATACGATTGGTGATGTTTGGGTTTGATCTATCCTCCGTTTGCAGATATAATACTGCCCCAGTAACAGAAGGGATACACATTTTAATTTTATTTCTCAATATACTCCTATGTAAGTCTTTCATAGCCAACTTTCTAATGCAAATAACCCTATCCTGAACCAGCTAATCTTGGGTATATCAGACAATCTCCACCAGAAGTTAGATTTTAAAAGCGATTGCTAGAAGAGCATATCCTCTAGACGTGAATGGAGAAGTGCTTTTGTAGGGGAGGATGATGCAACCTCTGTCTATGTCGACGGGTCCAAAATGAATTGCGGATTGCAAGCAGTTGTATAATCCAATGATCTTGACAATTCTCCTTCTATTCGACAACTAAACGCGGCACCAAGTCATGAATGGTTGTCCAAAAACCATAACGGTAGTTTCACTGCCAGCACCAAATGGTTTAGGCGTAAAGACGAAACGAGATGGTAAGATTATTGAGGTCCTAAGAAAGAGCCAAAAGTTGCTAACGAATCGGTTCACCTTAGGACTCAACTCTAGGTGATTCTTAAGTATTAGGAAGTCGCATTTGATAAATTGTATTCCTTTAGCTGATTAGCGAACGTCAAGAGCTTCGCATATTCGGTGACTGAACCCAAAACAAGATAAGAAACGATCCCGTGATTGGTATTGGAGATTCCAACTGTAGTCAGGTCTTTCTCCATCTAGTTTTTCCAATGGAGTGGAGATCTTAGCTAATTTCTAGTTGAAACCTGAAGCCAAAAGCCGCCGTGTCACTCGACTACTTTATGCTCGTCTCATTTTTATTGCCCGAAAAAGACCCTACAGCAGTGAAAACGGTAAG
>CM050325.1:96190275-96225944 GCA_027475135.1 Bactrocera correcta
ATTCTTCCAAATGCACTGCCGTTATGCCGCCATGGCTTAAAAGCCAACTTCCTTTCGATAAAGAAGGTTTATTAACTTAAATATGTTAAACTAATGATTTGAAGCATTTCGATATCGATTGCTAAATGTGTATATACAAGAAAATCGACTTTATGGCTAAATATAAGACCATGGAATTATGGCTTTATGTCAACTTCAGTTCGCTAAAGGAGGTTTATTAACTTAAATACGTTAAACCAGTTATCTGAAGCATTTCGATATCGATTGCGAAATGTGTATATACAAGAAAATCGACTTTATACCTAAATATAAAATTATAACAATACGGAATTCTTCTAAATGCACTGCCGTTATACCGTTAAGGCTTTATGTAGACTTCAGTGTGCTAAAAAATGTTTATTAACTTAATATGTTAAACTTATGATTTGAAGCATTTCGATATCGATAGCTAAATGTGTATATACAAAAAAATCGACTTTATACCTAAATATAAGATTACGGAATTTTTCCAAATAAACTGCCGTTATGCCGCCATGGCTTTAAGCCAACTTCCGTTCGTTAAAGAAGGTTTATTAGCTTAAATATGTTAAACTAATTATTTGAAGCATTTCGATATCGATTGCTAAATGTGTATATACAAGAAAATCCACTTTATACATAAATATAAGACTTCGGAATTCTTCCAACTGTACTGTCGTTATGCCGCCATGGCTTTATATCAACTTCAATACGTTAAAGAAGGTTAATTAACTTAAATATGTTAAACTAATGATTTGAAGCATTTCGATATCGATTGCTAAATGCGTATATACAACAAAATCGACTTTATACCTAAATATAAGATTACAGAATTCTTCTAAATGCACTGTCGTTATGCCGCCATGGCTTTATATCACCTTCATTACGTTAAAGAAGGTTAACTAACTTAAATATGTTAAACGAATGATTTGAAGCATTTCGATATCGATTGCTAAATGTGTAAATACAAGAAAATCGACTACATACCTAAATATAAGATTACGGAATTCTTCTACATGCACTGTCGTTATGCCGCCATGGCTTTATATCACCTTCATTACGTTAAAGAAGGTTAATTAACTTAAATATGTTAAACTAATGATTTGAAGCATTTCGATATCGATTGCTAAATGTGTATATACAACAAAATCGACTTTATATCTAAATATAAGATTACGGAATTCTTCCAAATGTACTGTCGTTATGCCGCCATGGCTTTATATCGACTTCAATACGTTAAAGAAGGTTAATTAACTTAAATATGTTAAACTAATGATTTGAAGCATTTCGATATCGATAGATAAAAGTGTATTTACAAGAAAATCGACTTTATACATAAATATACGATAACGGAATTCTTCTAAATGCACTGCCGTTATGCCGCCATGGCTTTATATCACCTTCATTACGTTAAAGAAGGTTAACTAACTTAAATATGTTAAACTAATGATTTGAAGCATTTCGATATCGATTGCTAAATGTGTATATACAAGAAAATCGACTTTATACCTAATATAAGATTACGGATTTCTTCTAAATGCACTGCTGTTATACCGTTATGGCTATACGTACACTTCAGTAAGATAAAGAAGGTTAATTTACTTAAATATGTTAAACTAATGATTTAAAGCATTTCGATATCGATTGCTAAATGTGTATATACAACAAAATCGACTTTATACATAAATATACGATTACGGAATTCTTCTAAATGCACTGCCGTTATGCCGCCATGGCTTTATATCACCTTCATTACGTTAAAGAAGGTTAACTAACTTAAATATGTTAAACTAATGATTTGAAGCATTTCGATATCGATTGCTAAATGTGTATGTACAACAAAATCGACTTTATACCTAAATATAAGATAACGGAATTCATATAAATATACTGTCGTTATGCCGCCATGGCTTTATATCAACTTCAATAAGTTAAAGAAGTTTAATTAACTTAAATATGTTAAACTAATGATTTGAAGCATTTCGTTATCGATTGCTAAATGTGTATATACAAGAAAATCGACTTTATACCTAATATAAGATTACGGATTTCTTCTAAATGCACTGCTGTTATACCGTTATGGCTATACGTACACTTCAGTAAGATAAAGAAGGTTAATTTACTTAAATATGTTAAACTAATGATTTAAAGCATTTCGATATCGATTGCTAAATGTGTATATACATCAAAATCGACTTTATACATAAATATACGATAACGGAATTCTTCTAAATGCACTGCCGTTATGCCGCCATGGCTATATATCACCTTCATTACGTTAAAGAAGGTTAACTAACTTAAATATGTTAAACTAATGATTTGAAGCATTTCGATATCGATTGCTAAATGTGTATGTACAACAAAATCGACTTTATACCTAAATATAAGATAACGGAATTCATATAAATATACTGCCGTTATGCCGTTATGGCTTTATGTAAACTTCAGTAAGATAAAGAAGGTTAGTTAACTTAATTATGTTAATCTAATGATTTGCAGCATTTCGTTATCGATTGCTTAATGTGAATATTTAAGAAAATCGACTTTGTACATAAATACACGATAACGGAATTCTTCTAAATGCACTGCCGTTATGCCGTTATGGCTTTATGTTAACTTCAGTTCGTTAAAGAAGTTTTATTAACTTAAATATGTTAAACCAGTTATTTGAAGCATTTCGATATCGATTGCTTAATGCATATATACAACAAAATCGACTTTATACCTAAATATAAGATTACGGAATTCTTCCAAATGTACTGTCGTTATGCCGCCATGGCTTTATATCAACTTCAATACGTTAAAGAAGGTTAATTAACTTAAATTTGTTAAACTAATGATTTGAAGCATTTCGATATCGATAGCTAAATATGTATGTAAAAGAAAATCGAATTTATACCTAAACATTAGATCACGGAATTCTTCCAAATGTACTGTCGTTATGCCGCCATGTCTTTATGTCACCTTCATTACGTTAAAGAAGGTTAACTAACTTAAATATGTTAAACGAATGCTATGAAGCATAGAACTGAAGAGGGCTTTAACGGTACACTTCAGTGCGTTAAAGAAGGTTTATTAACTTAAACATGTTAAACTAATGATTTTTGGCATTTCGATATAGATTGCTAAATGTGTATATACAAGAAAATCCAATTTATACCTAAATATAAGATAACGGAATTCTTCTAAATGCACTGCCGTTATGCCGTTAAGGCTTTATGTAGACTTCAGTTCGTTAAATATGGTTTATTAACTTAAATATGTTAAACTAATGATTTGAAACATTTCGATATCGATTGCTTAATGTGTATATACAAGAAAATTTACTTAATATTTAAATATAAGATTACGGAATTCTTTCAAATGTATTGTCGTTATGCCGCTATGGCTTTATGTCAACTTCAATACGTTAAAGAAGGTTAATTAACTTAAATATGTTAAACTAATGATTTGAAGCATTTTGATATTGACTGCTAAATGTGTAAATGCAAGAAAATCGACTTTACACCTAAATATAAAATTATAACATTACGGAATTCTTCTAAATGCACTGCCGTTATACCGTTAAGGCTTTATGTAGACTTCAGTAAGCTAAAAAATGTTTATTAACTTAATATGTTAAACTAATGATTTGAAGCATTTAGATATCGATAGCTAAATATGTATATACAAGAAAATCGACTTCGTACCTAAATATAAGATTATTGAGTTCTTCTACATGCACTGCCGTTATGCCTCCATGGCTGTATGCTAACTTCAGATCGTTAAAGAAGGTTTATTTACTTAAATATGATAAACTAATGAGCTGAAGCTTTTCTATATCGGTTGCTAAATGTGTATATACAAGAAAACCGATTTTATACCTAAATAAAAGATTACGGAATTCACCCAAACATACTGCCGTTATGCCGCTATGGCTTTATGTAAAATTCAGTAAGATAAAGAAGGTAATTAACCGAAATATGCTAAACCTGTTATTTGAAGCATTTCGATATCGGTTGCTAGATGTGTAAATACAACAAAATCGACTTTATACCTAAATATAAAATTATAACATTACGGAGTTCTTCTAAATGCACTGCCGTTATGCTGTTAAGGCTTTATGTAGACCTCATTAAGCTAAAAAAATGTTTATTAACTTAATATGTTAAACTAATGATTTGCAGCATTTCGATATCGATTGCTAAATGTGTATTATACAAAAAAATCGAATTTATACCTAAATATAAGCCGTTATGCCGCCATGGCTTTGTGTTAACTTCAGTGCGTTAAAGTAGGTTTGTTAACTTAAATATGTTAAACTAATGATTTGAAGCATTTTGCCGTTATGCCGCCATGTCTTTGTGTTAACTTCAGTGCGTTAAAGTAGGTTTGTTAACTTAAATATGTTAAACTAATGATTTGAAGATTTTCAAAATCGATTGCTAAATGCATATATACAACAAAATCGACTTTATACCTAAATATAAGATTACGGAATTCTTCAAATGCACTGCCTTTATACCGTTATGGCTTTATATCAACTTCAGTTAGTTAAAGAAGGTTTATTAACTTAAATATGTTAAACTAATGATTTGAAGCATTTCGATATCGATTGCTACATGAGTATATACAAGAAAATCGACTTTATACCTAAATATAAGTTTACGGAATTCTTCAAATGCACTGCCGTTATACCGTTATGGCGTTTGTAGACTTTAGTAAGATAAAGAGGGTTGATTAGCTTAAATATTTTAAACTAATGATTTGAAGATTTTCGAAATCGATCGCTAAATGCATATATACAAGAAAATCGACTTTATACCTAAATATAAGTTTACGGAATTCTTCAAATGCACTGCCGTTATACCGTTATGGCGTTTGTAGACTTCAGTTAGATAGAGAGGGTTAATTAACTTAAATATGTTAAACTAATGATTTGAGGCATTTCGATATCGATTACTAAATGTGTATATACAAGAAAGTCGACTTTATACATAAATATAAGATTACGGAATTCTTCTACATGCACTGCCGTATGCCGTCATGGCTTTATGTCACCTTCATTACGTTAAAGAAGGTTAACTAACTTAAATATGTTAAACGAATGCTATGAAGCATAGAACTGAAGAGGGCTTTAACGGTACACTTCAGTGCGTTAAAGAAGGTTTATTAACTTAGATTTGTTAAACTAATGATTTGAAGCATTTCGATATAGATTGCTAAATGTGTATATACAAGAAAATCGAATTTATACCTAAATATAAGATAACGGAATTCTTCTAAATGCACTGCCGTTATGCCTTTAAGGCTTTATGTAGACTTCAGTTCGTTAAAGATGGTTTATTTACTTAAATATGTTAAACTAATGATTTGAAGCATTTCGATATCGATTGCTAAATGTGTATATACAAGAAAATTTACTTTATATTTAAATATAAGATTACGGAATTCTTCCAATGTACTGTCGTTATGCCGCTATGGCTTTATGTCAACTTCAATACGTTAAAGAAGGTTAATTAACTTAAATATGTTAAACTAATGATTTGAAGCATTTTGATATCGACTGCTAAATGTGTAAATGCAAGAAAATCGACTTTACACCTAAATATAAAATTATAACATTACGGAATTCTTCTAAATGTACTGCCGTTATACCGTTAAGGCTTTATGTAGACTTCAGTAAGCTAAAAAATGTTTATTAACTTAATATGTTAAACTAATGATTTGAAGCATTTAGATATCGATAGCTAAATATGTATATACAAGAAAATCGACTTCGTACCTAAATATAAGATTATTGAGTTCTTCTACATGCACTGCCGTTATGCCTCCATGGCTGTATGCTCACTTCAGATCGTTAAAGAAGGTTTATTTACTTAAATATGATAAACTAATGAGCTGAAGCTTTTCTATATCGGTTGCTAAATGTGTATATACAAGAAAACCGATTTTATACCTAAATAAAAGATTACGGAATTTACCCAAACATACTGCCGTTATGCCGCTATGGCTTTATGTAAACTTCAGTAAGATAAAGAAGGTAAATTAACCGAAATATGCTAAACCTGTTATTTGAAGCATTTCGATATCGGTTGCTAAATGTGTATATACAATAAAATCGACTTTATACCTAAATATAAGATTACGGAATTCTTCTAAATGCACTGCCGTTATGCCGCCATTGTTTGTATCAACTTCAATACGTTAAAGAAGGTTAATTATTTTAAATATGTTAAACTAATGGTTTGAAGTATTTCGATATCGACTGCTATATGTGTAAATACAACAAAATCGACTTTATACCTAAATATAAAGTTATAACATTACGGAGTTCTTCTAAATGCACTGCCGTTATGCCGTTAAGGCTTTATGTAGACCTCATTAAGCTAAAAAATGTTTATTAACTTAATATGTTAAACTAATGATTTGCAGCATTTCGATATCGATTGCTAAATGTGTATATACAAAAAAATCGAATTTATTCCTAAATATAAGCCGTTTTGCCGCCATGGCTTTGTGTTAACTTCAGTGCGTTAAAGTAGGTTTGTTAACTTAAATATGTTAAACTAATGATTTGAAGCATTTTGCCGTTATGCCGCCATGGCTTTGTGTTAACTTCAGTGCGCTAAAGTAGGTTTGTTAACTTAAATATGTTAAACTAATGATTTGAAGATTTTCAAAATCGATTGCTAAATGCATATATACAACAAATCGACTTTATACCTAAATATAAGATTACGGAATTCTTCAAATGCACTGCCGTTATACCGTTATGGCTTTATATCAACTTCAGTTAGTTAAAGAAGGTTTATTAACTTAAATATGTTAAACTAATGATTTGAAGCATTTCGATATCGATTGCTAAATGAGTATATACAAGAAAATCGACTTTATACCTAAATATAAGTTTACGGAATTCTTCAAATGCACTGCCGTTATACCGTTATGGCGTTTGTAGACTTTAGTAAGATAAAGAGGGTTGATTAGCTTAAATATGTTAAACTAATGATTTGAAGATTTTCGAAATCGATTGCTAAATGCATATATACAAGAAAATCGACTTTATACCAAATATAAGATTACGGAATTCACCTACATGCATTGCCGTTATGCCGTTAAGGCGTTTGCAGACTTCAGTTAGATAGAGAGCGTTAATTAACTTAAATATGTTAAACTAATGATTTGAGGCATTTCGATATCGATTGCTAAATGTGTATATACAAGAAATTCGACTTTATACATAAATATAAGATTATGGAATTCTTCTAAATGCTTTGCCGTTATGCCGTTAAGGCGTTTGTAGACTTCAGTAAGATAAAGAGGGTTAATTAACTTAAATATGTTAAACTAATGATTTGGGGCATTTCGATATCGATTGCTAAATGTGTATATACAAGAAATTCGACTTTATACCTAAATATATGATAACGGAATTCTTCTACATGCACTGCCGTTATGCCGTTAAGGCGTTTGTAGACTTCAGTAAGATAAAGGGGGTTAATTAACTTACATATGTTAAACTAATGGTTTGAAGCATTTCGATATCGATTGCTAAATGTGTATATACAACAAAATCGACTTTATACCTAAATATAAGTTTACGGAATTCTTCTAAATGCACTGCCGTTATGCAGTTATGGCTTTGTGTTAACTTCAGTGCGTTAAAGTAGGTTTGTTAACTTAAATATGTCAAACTAATGATTTGAAGCATTTCGATATCAATTGCTAAATGTGTATATAAAAGAAAATCGACTTTATACCTAAATATAAGATTACGGAATTCTTCTAAATGCACTGCCGTTATGCAGTTATGGCTTTATGTTAACTTCTGTTCGTTAAAGAAGGTTTATTAACTTAAATATGTTAAACTAATGATTTGAAGCATTTCGATTTCGATTGCTAAATGAGTATATACAAGAAAATCGACTTTATACCTAAATTTAAGATTACGTAATTCTTCTAAATGCTTTGCCGTTATGCCATTAAGGCGTTTGTAGACTTCAGTTAGCTAAATAGGGTTAATCAACTTAAATATGTTAAACTAATGATTTGAAGCATTTCGATATCGATTACTAAATGAGTATTACAAGAAAATCGACTTTATACCTAATTAAAAGATTATGTACTTCTTCTAAATGCTTTGCCGTTATGCCGTTAAGGCGTTTGTAGACTTCAGTAACATAAAGAGGGTTAATTAACTTACATATATTAAACTAACGACTTGAGGCATTTCGATATCGATTGCTAAATGTGTATATACAAGAAAATCGACTTTATACCTAAATATATGATAACGGAATTCTTCTACATACACTGCCGTTATGCCGTTAAGAATTTTGTAGACTTCAGTAAGATAAAGGGGGTTAATTAACTTAAATATGTTAAACTAATGATTTGAGGCATTTCGATATCGATTGCTAAATGTGTATATAAAAGAAAATCGACTTTATACCTAAATATAAGATAACGGAATTCTTCTAAATGCACTGCCGTTATGCAGTTATGGCTTTACGTTAACTTCTGTTCGTTAAAGAAGGTTTATTAACTTAAATATGTTAAACTAATGATTTGAAGATTTTCGAAATCGATTGCTAAATGCATATATACAAGAACATCTTCTTTATACCTAAATATAAGATTACGGAATTCTTCCAAATGTACTGTGGTTATGCCGTTATGGCTTTATATCACCTTCAAAACGTTAAAGAAGGTTAATTAACGTAACTTGTTAAACTAATGATTTGAAGCATTTCGATATCGATTGCTAAATGCGTATATACAACAAAATCGACTTTATACTTAAATATGAGCTTACGGAATTCTTCTAAATGCACTGCCGTTATGCCGTTATGGCTTTATGTTAACTTCAGTTCGTTAAAGAAGGTTTATTTACTTAAATATGATAAACTAATGAGCTGAAGCTTTTCTATATCGGTTGCTAAATGTGTATATACAAGAAAACCGATTTTATACCTAAATAAAAGATTACGGAATTCACCCAAACATACTGCCGTTATGCCGCTATGGCTTTATGTAAACTTCAGTAAGATAAAGAAGGTAAATTAACCGAAATATGCTAAACCTGTTATTTGAAGCATTTCGATATCGGTTGCTAAATGTGTATATACAATAAAATCGACTTTATACCTAAATATAAGATTACGGAATTCTTCTAAATGCACTGCCGTTATGCCGCCATTGTTTGTATCAACTTCAATACGTTAAAGAAGGTTAATTATTTTAAATATGTTAAACTAATGGTTTGAAGTATTTCGATATCGACTGCTATATGTGTAAATACAACAAAATCGACTTTATACCTAAATATAAAGTTATAACATTACGGAGTTCTTCTAAATGCACTGCCGTTATGCCGTTAAGGCTTTATGTAGACCTCATTAAGCTAAAAAATGTTTATTAACTTAATATGTTAAACTAATGATTTGCAGCATTTCGATATCGATTGCTAAATGTGTATATACAAAAAAATCGAATTTATACCTAAATATAAGCCGTTTTGCCGCCATGGCTTTGTGTTAACTTCAGTGCGTTAAAGTAGGTTTGTTAACTTAAATATGTTAAACTAATGATTTGAAGCATTTTGCCGTTATGCCGCCATGGCTTTGTGTTAACTTCAGTGCGTTAAAGTAGGTTTGTTAACTTAAATATGTTAAACTAATGATTTGAAGATTTTCAAAATCGATTGCTAAATGCATATATACAACAAATCGACTTTATACCTAAATATAAGATTACGGAATTCTTCAAATGCACTGCCGTTATACCGTTATGGCTTTATATCAACTTCAGTTAGTTAAAGAAGGTTTATTAACTTAAATATGTTAAACTAATGATTTGAAGCATATACCTAAATATAAGTTTACGGAATTCTTCAAATGCACTGCCGTTATACCGTTATGGCGTTTGTAGACTTTAGTAAGATAAAGAGGGTTGATTAGCTTAAATATGTTAAACTAATGATTTGAAGATTTTCGAAATCGATTGCTAAATGCATATATACAAGAAAATCGACTTTATACCTAAATATAAGTTTACGAAATTCTTCAAATGCACTGCCGTTATACCGTTATGGCGTTTGTAGACTTTAGTAAGATAAAGAGGGTTAATTAGCTTAAATATGTTAAACTAATGATTTGAAGATTTTCGAAATCGATTGCTAAATACATATATACAACAAAATCGACTTTATACCAAATATAAGATTACGGAATTCACCTACATGCATTGCCGTTATGCCGTTAAGGCGTTTGCAGACTTCAGTTAGATAGAGAGCGTTAATTAACTTAAATATGTTAAACTAATGATTTGAGGCATTTCGATATCGATTGCTAAATGTGTATATACAAGAAATTCGACTTTATACATAAATATAAGATTACGGAATTCTTCTAAATGCTTTGCCGTTATGCCGTTAAGGCGTTTGTAGACTTCAGTAAGATAAAGAGGGTTAATTAACTTAAATATGTTAAACTAATGATTTGGGGCATTTCGATATCGATTGCTAAATGTGTATATACAAGAAATTCGACTTTATACCTAAATATATGATAACGGAATTCTTCTACATGCACTGCCGTTATGCCGTTAAGGCGTTTGTAGACTTCAGTAAGATAAAGGGGGTTAATTAACTTACATATGTTAAACTAATGGTTTGAAGCATTTCGATATCGATTGCTAAATGTGTATATACAACAAAATCGACTTTATACCTAAATATAAGTTTACGGAATTCTTCTAAATGCACTGCCGTTATGCAGTTATGGCTTTGTGTTAACTTCAGTGCGTTAAAGTAGGTTTGTTAACTTAAATATGTCAAACTAATGATTTGAAGCATTTCGATATCAATTGCTAAATGTGTATATAAAAGAAAATCGACTTTATACCTAAATATAAGATTACGGAATTCTTCTAAATGCACTGCCGTTATGCAGTTATGGCTTTATGTTAACTTCTGTTCGTTAAAGAAGTTTTATTAACTTAAATATGTTAAACTAATGATTTGAAGCATTTCGATTTCGATTGCTAAATGAGTATATACAAGAAAATCGACTTTATACCTAAATTTAAGATTACGTAATTCTTCTAAATGCTTTGCCGTTATGCCATTAAGGCGTTTGTAGACTTCAGTAAGCTAAATAGGGTTAATCAACTTAAATATGTTAAACTAATGATTTGAAGCATTTCGATATCGATTACTAAATGAGTATTACAAGAAAATCGACTTTATACCTAATTAAAAGATTATGTACTTCTTCTAAATGCTTTGCCGTTATGCCGTTAAGGCGTTTGTAGACTTCAGTAACATAAAGAGGGTTAATTAACTTACATATATTAAACTAACGACTTGAGGCATTTCGATATGGATTGCTAAATGTGTATATACAAGAAAATCGACTTTATACCTAAATATATCGCACCCTAAATACAAAAGGGTCACAACTCAAAATACTAAGATTTTCAGGAGAGACGAAAAACGTTTTATGTAAAAATTATTGCAATATTTAAAGAAAATATTGTGCCATCATGAAAATATACAACATTGAAGAAGGTTCTGCTATATTTTTTTCAATTTTATATTATGTTTGCGAAAATAAAACAAAATTTTGATTTATGACTCTTTAACTAAAATTTTTTCGATTAACTTGCGATATTATCTTAAGTTGTGCCTTTTTAACTGATAAAATGTTTTAATTTTATAAGTTTCCTAACCGCCGACTGAATAGAAGAATAAGAATAATAAAAAAATCACAGGAGTGAGGAAATGTATGTTTTTATTTAAATATTTCTATTTTGAAATAAAGCTTTATTCATTTCAAGAACACATATGTATCAAAGTAGCACAAAGTAGAAATCAAAATAGTTCACTATATTAAAAAAGAAAATCTTCAAAAATTTACGTTTTTAAATGCCATTAAAACTATGTAATAAATAAATATTTGTAATATGATTCATAAAAGCTTTTTGGAATATGATTTTTATCCACCAGTTCCTTTAGGTCCTTTTGCTTTATTTGTGGAAGCGATAGCCTTCCCGAATAAATGGCACATAAGCTAAAAATATTATTTATAAAAGAATGTTTAATGTTTTTAAAAGTAGCGAAATAAAGTAAATTGTGTTATGCTTCCCAATTCTTAATGTCTGTAATGTCCAAGGTTTGGGCAAGACATTTTCATCAAAGGGGTCACAACTAAAAATTAAATTTTGTATTGCAAATAATTTAAGATTTTACAAAAGGCATGCAAAATAAGTAAACAAACAAAATACTAATACCAATATCATTAACATTTAATTCTTTTTTCTACTTCAAAATAAAAAAAAAAATTATAAAACTTACGACGCTCACGATTATTTCATCAAAGAAGGCACATAAATAAATAATACTGTTAACTGAACTCACTTTTCACAACTAAAGAGGCACAATGCAAAATAATATACCACGAAATTTATCACTTTTTACAGTTATAGAGGCAGAACTCAAAATAAAACTCTTTATTTGTAATGAAAGTAATCAGCTAGGTTTGAGCACATTAACGCAACTAAAAATAATTCTCTTTAGTTGATCGTGCAAAAGCAACACACTTGACATAAAAATAGACATAACTGTATTTTTCCAGTTAAAGAAGACAGTTATGTGAACAAAATTTTTGCAGTAGTTAGAGATGTGTACTCTGAATTAATTTATGCAAAAAACTCAGTTTTGGAAAATTTTGAGTTGTGACCCTTTTGTATTTAGGGTGCGATATGATAACGGAATTCTTCTACATACACTGCCGTTATGCCGTTAAGGCGTTTGTAGACTCCAGTAAGATAAAGGGGGTTAATTAACTTAAATATGTTAAACTAATGATTTGAGGCATTTCGATATCGATTGCTAAATGTGTATATAAAAGAAAATCGACTTTATACCTAAATATAAGATAACGGAATTCTTCTAAATGCACTGCCGTTATGCAGTTATGGCTTTACGTTAACTTCTGTTCGTTAAAGAAGGTTTATTAACTTAAATATGTTAAACTAATGATTTGAAGATTTTCGAAATCGATTGCTAAATGCATATATACAAGAACATCTTCTTTATACCTAAATATAAGAATACGGAATTCTTCCAAATGTACTTTATACCTAAATATAAGATTACGGAATTCTTCTAAATGCACTGCCGTTATGGCTTTATGTTAACTTCAGTTCGTTTAAGAAGGTTTATTAACTAAAATATGTTACACTAGTTATTTGAAGCATTTCGAAATCGTTTGCTTAATGCATATATACAAGAAAATCGATTTTATACCTAAATATATGATTACGGAATTCTTCCAAATGTACTGTCGTTATGCCACCATGGCTTTATATCAACTTCAATACGTTAAAAAAGGTTAATTAACTTAAATATGTTAAACTAATGATTTGAAGCATTAAGATATCGATTGCTAAATGTGTATACACAAAAAAATCGAATTTATACCTAAATATAAGATTACGGATTTCTTCTACATGCACTGCCGTTATGTCGCCATGGCTTTGTGTTAACTTCAGTGCGTTAAAGTAGGTTTGTTAACTTAAATATGTCAAACTAATGATTTGAAGCATTTCGATATCGATTACTAAATGAGTATTACAAGAAAATCGACTTTATACCTAATTAAAAGATTATGTACTTCTTCTAAATGCTTTGCCGTTATGCCGTTAAGGCGTTTGTAGACTTCAGTAAGATAAAGAGGGTTAATTAACTTACATATATTAAACTAATGACTTGAAGCATTTCGAAATCGATTACTAAATGAGTATTACAAGAAAATCGACTTTATACCTAAATATATGATAACGGAATTCTTCTACATACACTGCCGTTATGCCGTTAAGGCGTTTGTAGACTTCAGTAAGATAAAGGGGGTTAATTAACTTAAATATGTTAAACTAATGATTTGAGGCATTTCGATATCGATTGCTAAATGTGTATATACAAGAAAATCGACTTTATACCTAAATACATGATAACGGAATTCTTCTACATACACTGCCGTTATGCCGTTAAGGCGTTTGTAGACTTCAGTAAGATAAAGGGGGTTAATTAACTTAAATATGTTAAACTAATGATTTGAAGCATTTCGATATCGATTGCTAAATGCGTATATACAACAAAATCGACTTTATACTTAAATATGAGCTTACGGAATTCTTCTAAATGCACTGCCATTATGCCGTTATGGCTTTATGTTAACTTCAGTTCGTTAAAGAAGGTTTATTAACTTAGATATGTTACACCAGTTATAAGAAGCATTTCGAAATCGATTGCTTAATGCATATATACAAGAAAATCGACTTTATACCTAAATATAAGATTACGGAATTCTTCCAAATGTACTGTCGTTATGCCGCCATGGCTTTATATCAACTTCAATATTTTAAAGAAGATTAATTAACTTAAATATGTTAAACTAATAATTTGAGGCATTTCGATATCGATTGCTAAGTGCATATATACAACAAAATCGACTTTATACCTTAATATAAGCTTACGGAATTCTTCTAAATGTACTGCCGTTATTTCGTTATGGCTTTATGTTAACTTCAGTTCGTTAAAGAAGGTTTATTAACTTAGATATGTTACACCAGTTATTTGAAGCATTTCGAAATCGATTGCTTAATGCATATATACAAGAAAATCGACTTTATACCTAAATATAAGATTACGGAATTCTTCCAAATGTACAGTCGTTATGCCGCCATGGCTTTATATAAACTTCAATATGTTAAAGAAGGTTAATTAACTTAAATAAGTTAAACTAATGATTTGAGGCATTTCGATATCGATTGCTAAATGTGTACATACAACAAAATCGACATTATACCTAAATATAAGATTACGAAATTCTCCCAAATGCACTGCCGTTATACTGTTATGGCTTTATGTAAACTTCAGTAAGATAAAGAAGGTTAGCTAACTTAAATATGTTAAACTAATGATTTGAAGCATTTCGATATCGATTGCTAAATGCGTATATACAAGAAAATCGACTTTATACCTAAATATAAGATTACGGAATTGTTTCAAATGAACTGCCGTTACACCGTTAAGGCTTTTGTAGACTTTAGTAAGATAAAGAGGGTTAATTAGCTTTAATACGTTAAACTAATGATTTGCAGCATTTCGATATCGATTGCTAAATGTGTATATACAACAAAATCGACTTTATACCTAAATATAAGATAACGTAATTCTTCTAAATGCTTTGCTGTTATGCCGTTAAGCCGTTAAGCCGTTTGTAGACTTCAGTAAGATAAAGAGGGTTAATTAACTTAAATATGTTAAACTAATGATTTAAAGCATTTCGAAATCGATTGCTTAATGCATATGTGTATTCAAGAAAATCGACTTTATACCTAAATCTAAGCTTACGGAATTCTTCTAAATGCACTGCCGCAAGCTTTATTAACTTAAATATGTTAAACCGGTTATTTGAAGCATTTCGATATCGTTTGCTTAATGCATATATACAAGAAAATCGGCTTTATACCTAAATATAAGATTACGGAATTCTTCCAAATGTACTGTCGTTATGCCACCATGGCTTTATATCAACTTCAATACGTTAAAAAAGGTTAATTAACTTAAATATGTTAAACTAATGATTTGAAGCATTTAGATATCGATTGCTAAATGTGTATATACAAAAAAATCGAATTTATGCCTAAATATAAGATTACGGATTTCTTCTACATGCACTGCCGTTATGCAGCCATGGCTTTGTGTTAACTTCAGTGCGTTAAAGTAGGTTTGTTAACTTAAATATGTCAAACTAATGATTTGAAGCATTTCGATATCCATTGCTAAATCAGTATATACAAGAAAATCGACTTTATACCTAAATATAAGATTACGTAATTCTTCTAAATGCTTTGCTGTTATGCCTTTAAGGCGTATGTAGACTTCAGTAAGATAAAGAGGGTTAATTAACTTAAATATGTTAAACTAATGATTTGAGGCATTTCGATATCGATTGCTAAATGTGTATATACAAGAAAATCGACTTTTTACCTAAATATAAGATTACGGAATTCTTCTAAATGCACTGCCGTTATGCAGTTATGGCTCTATGTTAACTTCTGTTCGTTAAAGAAGGTTTATTAACTTAAATATGTTAAACTAATGATTTGAAGATTTCCGAAATCGATTGCTAAATGCATATATACAAAAAAATCTTCTTTATACCTAAATATAAGATTAAGGATTTCTTCCAAATGTACTGTCGTTATGCCGCTATGGCTTTATATCACCTCAATACGTCAAAGAAGGTTAATTAACTTAACTTGTTAAACTAATGATTTGAAGCATTTTGATATCGATTGCTAAATGCGTATATACAACAAAATCGACTTTATAATTAAATACAAGATTACGGATTTCTTCCAAATGCACTGCCGTTATTTCGTTATGGCTTTATGTTAACTTCAGTTCGTTAAAGAAGGTTTATTAACTTAGATATATTACACCAGTTATTAGAAACATTTCGAAATCGATTGCTAAATGCATATATACAAGAAAATCGAATTTATACCTAAATATAAGATTACGGAATTCTTCCAAATGAACTGTCGTTATGCCGCCACGGCTTTATATCAACTTCAATATGTTAAAGAAGGTTAATTAACTTAAATATGTTAAACTAATGATTTGAGGCATTTCGATATCGATTGCTAAATGTGTATATACAACAAAATCGACTTTATACCTAAATATAAGCTTGCGAAATTCTCCCAAATGCACTGCCGTTGTACCGTTATGGCTTTATGTAAACTTCAGTAAGATAAAGAAGGTTAATTAACTTAAATATGTTAAACTAATGATTTGAAGCATTTCGATATCGATTTCTAAATGCGTATGAACAAGAAAATCGACTTTATACCTAAATATAAGATTACGGAATTATTCTAAATGCACTGCCGTTATGTCGCCATGGATTTATGCCAACTTCAGTGGGTTAAAGTAGGTTTGTTAACTTAAATATGTTAAACTAATGATTTGAAGCATTTCAAAATCGATTGCTAAATGCATATATACAAGAAAATCGACTTAATACCTAAATATAAGATTACAGAATTCTTCTAATTGCACTGCCGTTATTCCGTTATGGCTTTATCTTAACTTTAGTGCGTTAAAGAAGCTTTATTAAACCAGTTATTTGAAGCATTTCGATATCGATTGCTTAATGCATATTTACAAGAAAATCGACTTTATACCTAATTATAAGATTACGGAATTCTTCCAAATGTACTGTCGTTATGCCGCCATGGCTTCATATCAACTTCAATACGTTAAAGAAGGATAATTAACTTAAATATGTTAAAATAATGATTTGAAGCATTTCGATATCGATTGCTAAATGTGTATATACAAAAAAATCGAATTTATAGTTACCTAAATATAAGATTACGGATTTCTTCTACATGCACTGCCGTTTTGCCGCCATGGCTTTGTGTTAACTTCATTGCGTTAAAGTAGGTTTGTTATCTTAAATATGTTAAACTAATGACTTGAAGCATTTCGATATCGAATGCTAAATGAGTATATACAAGAAAATCGACTTTATACCTAAATATAAGATTACCTAATTCTTCTAAATGTACTGTCGTTATGCCGTTGAGGCGTTTGTAGACTTCAGTAAGATAAAGAGGATTAATTAACTTAAATATGTTAAACTAATGATTTGAGGCATTTCGATATCGATTGCTAAATGTGTATATAGAAGCAAATCGACTTTATACCTAAATATAAGATTACGGAATTCTTCTAAATGCACTGCCGTTATGCCGTTATGGCTTTATGTTAACTTCTGTTCGTTAAAGAAGGTTAATTAACTTAAATATGTTAAACTAATGATTTGAAGCATTTCGATATCGATTGCTAAATGTGCATATACAAAAAAATCGAATTTATACCTAAATAGAAGAATACGGAATTCTTCTACATGCACTGCCGTTATGCCGCCATGGCTTTGTGTTAACTTCAGTGCGTTAAGGTAGGTTTGTTAACTTAAATATGTTAAACTAATGATTTGAAGCATTCCGCTATCGATTGCTTAATGAGTATATACAAGAAAATCGACTTTATACCTAAATATAAGGTTACTTAATTCTTCTAAATGCACTACCGTTATGCCGTTATGGCTTTAATTTAACTTCAGTTCGTTTAAGAAGGTTTATTAACTTAGATATGTTACACCAGTTATTTGAAGCATTTAGAAATCGATTGCTTAATGCATATATACAAGAAAATCGACTTTCTACCTAAATATAAGATTACGGAATTCTTCCAAATGTACTGCCGTTATGCCGCCATGGCTTTATATCAACTTCGATATGTTAAAGAAGGTTAATTAACTTAAATATGTTAAACTAATGATTTTAGGCATTTCGATATCGATACCTAAATGAGTATATACAAGAAAATCGACTTTATACCTAAATATAAGATTACGGAATTCTTCCAAATGCACTGCCAATATGCCGTTAAGGCTTTTGTAGACTTTAATTAGATAAAGAGGGTTAATTAACTTAAATATGTTAAACTTATGACTTGAAGCATTTCGATATCGATTGCTAAATATGTATATACAAGAAAATCGACTTTATACCTAAATATAAGATAACGAAATGCTCCTAAATGCATTGGCGTTATACCGTTAAGGCTTTGTGTAGACTTCAGTAAGCTAAAAAAAGTTTATTAACTTAAATATGTTAAACTAATGATTTGAAGCATTTTGATATCGATTGCTAAATGAGTATATACAAGAAACTTGACTTTATACTTAAACATAGGATAACGGAATTCTTGCAAATACACTGCCGTTATTCCGCCAAGGCTTTATGTCAACTTTAGTTCGTTAAAGTAGGTTTGTTAACTTAAATATGTTAAACTAATGATTTGAAGCATTTCGATATCGATTGTTAAATGAGTATGTACAAGAAAATCGACTTTATACCTAAATATAGGATTACGGAATTCTTCCAAATGTACTGTCGTTATGCCACCATGGCTTTATATCACCTTCAATACGTTAAGAAGATTAATTAACTTAAATATGTTAAACTAATGGCTTGAAGCATTTCGATATCGATTGCTAAATATGTAAATACAAGAAAATCGACTTTACATCTAAATATAAGATTACGGAATTCTCCTAACTGCACTGCCGTTTTACCGTTAAGGTAGACTTCGGTAAGCTAAAAAAAGTTTATTAACTTAAATATGTTAAACTAATGATTTGAAGCATTTCGATATCGATTGCTTATTGTGTAAATTTGAGAAAATCGACATTATACCTAAACATAAGATTACGGAATTCTCCTAAATGCAATGCCGTTATACCGTTAAGGCTTTGTGTAGACTTCAGTAAGCCAAAAAAAATTTATTAACATAAATTTGTTAAACTAATGATTTGAAGCATTTCGATATCGATTGCTTATTGTGTAAATTTAAGAAAATCGACTTTATACCTAAATATAAGATTACGGAATTATTCTAAATGCACTGCCGTTATGACGCCATGGATTTATGCCAACTTCCGTTCGTTAAAAAAGGTTTATTAACTTAAATATGTTAAACTAATGATTTGAAGCATTTTGATATCGATTGCTAAATGAGTATAAACAAGAAAATCGACTTTACACCTAAATATAAGATTACGGTATTCTCAAAAAAAGTTGATTAACTTAAAAATGTTGAACTAATGATTTTAAGCATTTCGATATCGATTGCTAAATGCGTATATACAAGAAAATCGACATTATACCTAAATATAAGATTACGGAATTATTCTAAATGCACGGCCGTTATGCCGCCATGGATTTATGCCAACTTCAGTTCGTTAAAGAAGGTTAATTAACTTTAATATGTTAAAGTATGATTTGATTCATTTCGATATCGATTGCTAAATGAGTATATACAAGAAAATCGACTTTATACCTAAATATAAGATTACGGAATTCTTCCAAATGCACTGCCGTTATGCCGTTAAGGCTTTTGTAGACTTTAGTAAGATAAAGAGGGTTAATTAACTTAAATATGTTAAACTAATGATTTGAAGCATTTCGATATCGATTGCTAAATATGTATATACAAGAAAATCGATTTTATACCTAAATATAAGATTACGGAATTCTTCCAAATGCACTGCCGTTATGCCGTTAAGGCTTCTGTAGACTTTAATAAGATAAAGAGGGTTAATTAACTTAAATCTGTTGAACTAATGATTTGAAGCATTTCGATATCGATTGCTAAATGAGTATGTACAAGAAAATCGACTTTATACGTAAATATAAGATTACGGAATTATTCTAAATTCACTGCCGTTATGCCGCCATGGATTTATGCCAACTTCAGTTCGTTAAAGAAGGTTTATTAACCTAAATATGTTAAACTTTTGATTTGAAGCATGTCGATATCGATAGCTAAATGAGTATATACAAGAAAATCGACTTTATACCTAAATATAAGATTACGGAATTCTCCTAAATGCACTGGCGTTATACCGTTAAGGCTTTGTGTAGACTTCAGTAAGCTAAAAAAAGTTTATTAACTTAAATATGTAAAACTAATGATTTGAAGCATTTCTACATCGATTGCTAAATGAGTATATACAAGACACTTGACTTTATACCTAAACATAGGATATCGGAATTCTTCCAAATACACTGCCGTTATTCCGCCAAGGCTTTATGTCAACTTTAGTTCGTTAAAGTAGGTTTGTTAACTTAAATATGTTAAGCTAACGATTTGAAGCATTTCGATATCGATTGTTAAATGAGTATATACAAGAAAATCGACTTTATACCTGAATATAAGATTACGGAATTCTTCCAAATGTACTGTCGTTATGCAACCATGGCTTTATATCACCTTCAATACGTTAAGAAGTTTAATTAACTTAAATATGTTAAACTAATGGTTTGAAGCATTTCGATATCGATTGCTAAATATGTAAATACAAGAAAATCGACTTTACATCTAAATATAAGATAACGGAACTCTTCTACATGCACTGTCGTTATGTTACCAGGGCTTTATGCCAACTTCAGTTCGCTAAAGAAGGTCTATTAACTAAAATATGTTAAACTTATGGGTTGAAGCATCTCGATATCGATTGCTAACTGTGTATTTACAACAAAATCGACTTTATACTTAAACATAAGATTACGGAATTCTTCTAAATGCGCTGCCGTTATACCGGTATGGCTTTATGTTAACTTCAGTTCGTTAAAGAAGGTTTATTAACTTAGATATGTTAAACTAATGATTTGAAGCATTTCGAAATCGGTTGCTTAATGCATATATACAAGAAAATCGACCTTATACCTAAATATAAGATTACGGAATTACTCTAAATGCACTGCCGTTATGCTGCCATGGATTTATGCCAACTTCAGTTCGTTAAAGAAGGTTAATTAACTTAAATATGTTAAACTAATGATTGGAGGCATTTCGATATCGATTGCTAAATGAGTATATACAAGAAAATCGACTTTATACCTAAATATAAGATTACGGAATTCTTCCAAATGCACTGCTGTTATGCCGTTAAGGCTTTTGTAGACCTTAGTAAGATAAAGAGGGTTAATTAGCTTAAATATGCTAAACTAATGATTTGAAGCATTTCGATATCGAATGTTAAATGTGTATATACAACAAAATCGACTTTATACCTAAATATAAGATTACGTAATTCTTCTTTATACTTTTCCGTTATGCCGTTAAGGCGTTTGCAGACTTCAGTAAGATAAAGAAGGTTAATTAACTTAAATATGTTAAACTAATGATTTGAAGCATTTCGATATCCATTGCTAAATGAGTATATACAAGAAAATCGGCTTTATACCTAAATATAAGATTACGGAATTATTCTAAATGCACTGCCGTTATGCCACCATGGCTTTATATCACCTTCAATACGTTAAGAAGATTAATTGACTTAAATATGTTAAACTAATGGTTTGAAGCATTTCGATGTCGATTGCTAAATTTGTATATAGAAGAAAATCGACTTTATACCTAAATATAAGATAACGGAGTTCTTCTCAATGCACTGTCGTTATGCATTTATGGCTTTATGTTAACTTCAGTTCGTTAAAGAAGTTTTATTAACTTAAATATTTTAACCAGTTATTTGAAGCATTTCGATATGGATTGCTAAATGCATATATACAAGAAAATCGACTTTATACCTAAATATAAGATAACGGAATTCTTCTAAATGCACTGCCGTTATGCCGCCGTGGCTTTATGCCAACTTTAGTTCGTTAAAGAAGGTTTATTAACTTAACTATGTTAAACTAATGATTGAGAAGAACTCCGTTATCTTATATTTAGGTATAAAGTCGATTTTCTTCTATATACACATTTAGATATCGATATCGAAATGCTTCAAATCATTAGTTTAACATATTTAAGTTAATTAACCCCCTTTATCTTACTGAAGCCTACAAACGCCTTAACGGCATAACGGCAAAGCATTAAGAAGAATTACGTAATCTTATATTTATGTATAAAGTCGATTTTCTTGTATATACACATTAAGCAATCGATATCGAAATGCCTCAAATCATTAGTTTAACATATTTAAGTTAATTAACCCCCGTTATCTTACTGAAGCCTACAAACGCCTTAACGGCATAACGGCAAAGCATTTAGAAGAATTACGTAATCTTATATTTATGTATAAAGTCGATTTTCTTGTATATACACATTAAGCAATCGATATCGAAATGCCTCAAATCATTAGTTTAACATATTTAAGTTAATTAACCCCCTTTATCTTACTGAAGCCTACAAACGCGTTAACGGCATAACGGCAAAGCATTTAGAAGAATTACATAATTTTATTTTTAGGTATAAAGTCGATTTTGTTGTATATACACATTTAGCAATCGATATCGAAATGCCTCAAATCATTAGTCTAACATATTTAAGTTAATTAACCCCCTTTATCTTACTGAAGCCTACAAACGCCTTAACGGCATAACGGCAAAGCATTTAGAAGAATTACGTAATCTTATTTTTATGTATAAAGTCGATTTTCTTGTATATACGCATTAAGCAATCGATATCGAAATGCCTCAAATCATTAGTTTAACATATTTAAGTTAATTAACCCCCTTTATCTTACTGAAGCCTACAAACGCCTTAACGGCATAACGGCAAAGCATTTAGAAGAATTACGTAATCTTATATTTATGTATAAAGTCGATTTTTTTGTATATACACATTAAGCAATCGATATCGAAATGCCTCAAATCATTAGTTTAACATATTTAAGTTAATTAACCCCCTTTATCTTACTGAAGCCTACAAACGCCTTAACGGCATAACGGCAAAGCATTTAGAAGAATTACGTAATCTTATATTTATGTATAAAGTCGATTTTCTTGTATATACACATTAAGCAATCGATATCGAAATGCCTCAAATCAGTAGTTTAACATATTTAAGTTAATTAACCCCCTTTATCTTACTGAAGCCTACAAACGCCTTAACGGCATAACGGCAAAGCATTTAGAAGAATTCCGTAATCTTATATTTATGTATAAAGTCGATTTTCTTGTATATACACATTAAGCAATCGATATCGAAATGCCTCAAATCATTAGTTTAACATATTTAAGTTAATTAACCCCCTTTATCTTACTGAATCCTACAAACGCCTTAACGGCATAACGGCAAAGCATTTAGAAGAATTACGTAATCTTATATTTATGTATAAAGTCGATTTTCTTGTATATACGCATTTAGCAATCGATATCGAAATGCTTCAAATCATTAGTTTAACATATTTAAGTTAATTAACCTTCTTTATCTTACTGAAGTTTACATAAAGCCATAACGGTATAACGGCAGTGCATTTGGGAGAATTTCGTAATCTTATCTTTAGGTATAAAATCGATTTTGTTGTATACACGCATTTAGCAATCGATATCGAAATGCCTCAAATCATTAGTTTAACGTATTACTTTAATAAACATTTTTTAGCACACTGAAGTCTACATAAAGATATAAAGTCGATTTTCTTGTATATATGCATTAAGCAATCGATTTCGAAATGCTTCTAATAACTGGTGTAACATATCTAAGTTAATAAACCTTCTTTAACGAACTGAAGTTAACATAAAGCCATAACGGTAAACGGCAGTGCATTTAGAAGAATTCCGTAATCTTATATTACTGGCTTAACATATTACGGTATAACGGCAGTGCATTTGGAAGAATTACGTAATCCTGTATTTAGGTATAAAGTCGATTTTCTTGTATATACACATTTAGCAATCGATATCGAAATGCCTCAAATCATAAGTTTAACATATATAAGTTAATTAACCTTCTTTAACATATTGAAGTTCATATAAAGCCATTGCGGCATAACGACAGTACATTTGGAAGAATTCCGTAATCTTATATTTAGGTATAAGGAAGATTTTCTTGTATATATGCACTTAGCAATCGATTTCGAAAATCTTCAAATCATTAGTTTAACATATTTAAGTTAATAAAGCTTATTTAACGAACTGAAGTTAACACAAAGCCATGGCGGCATAACGGCAGTTCATGTAGAAGAATTCCGTAATCTTATATTTAGGTATAAAGTCGATTTTCTTCTATATACACATTTAGCAATCGATATCGAAATGCCTCAAATCATTAGCTTATCATATTTTAGTTAATTAACCTTTTTTAACGTATTGAAGTTGATATAAAGCCAAGGTGGCATAACGACAGTACATTTTGAAGAATTCCGTAATCTTATCTTTCGGTATAAAGTCCATTTTCTTGTATATACACATTTAGCAATCGATATCGAAATGCCTCAAATCATTAGTTTAACATATTTAAGTTAATTAACATATTGAAGTTCATATAAAGCCATGGCGGCATAACGACAGTACATTTGGAAGAATTCCGTAATCTTATATTTAGGTATAAGGAAGATTTTCTTGTATATATGCACTAAGCAATCGATTTCGAAAATCTTCAAATCATTAGTTTAACATATTTAAGTTAATAAAGCTTCTTTAACGCACTGAAGTTATCACAAAGCCATGGCGGCATAACGGCAGTTCATGTAGAAGAATTCCGTAATCTTATATTTAGGTATAAAGTCGATTTTCTTCTATATACACATTTAGCAATCGATATCGAAATGCCTCAAATCATTAGTTTATCATATTTTAGTTAATTAACCTTTTTTAACGTATTGAAGTTGATATAAAGCCATGGTGGCATAACGACAGTACATTTGGAAGAATTCCGTAATCTTATATTTAGGAATAAAGTCGATTTTCTTGTATATATGCATTAAGCAATCGATATCGAAATGCTTCAAATAACTGGTTTAACATATTTAAGTTTATAAACCTTCTTAAGATAACTGAAGTTAACATAAAACCATAACGGTATAACGGCAGGGCATTTGGAAGAATTCCGTAATCTTATATTTAGGTATAAAGTCGATTTTCTTGTATATATGCTTTAAGCAATCGATATCGAAATGCTTCAAATAACTGGTTTAACATGTTTAAGTTAATAAACCTTCTTTAACTAACTGAAGTTAACATAACAGTATAACGGCAGTGCATTTGGAAGAATTCCGTAACCTTATATTTAGGTATAAAGACGATTTTCTTGTATACACATTTAGCAATCGATATCGAAATGCCTCAAATCATTAGTTTAACATATTTAAGTTAATTAACCCCCTTTATCTTACTGAAGTGTACAAACGCCTTAACGGCATAACGGCAGTGCATGTAGAAGAATTCCGTTATCATATATTTGGGTATAAAGTCGATTTTCTTGTATATACACATTTAGCAATCGATATCGAAATGCCTCAAATCATTAGTTTAATATATTTAAGTTAATTAACCCACTCTACCTTACTGTAGTCTACAAACGCCTTAACGGCATAACGGCAAAGCATTTAGAAGAATTCCGTAATCTTATACTTAGGTATAAAGTCCATTTTCTTGTATATACTCATTTAGCAATCGAAATCGAAATGCTTCAAATCATTAGTTTAACATATTTAAGTTAATTAACCTTCTTTAACATATTGAAGTTCATATAAAGCCATGGCGGCATAACGACAGTACATTTGGAAGAATTCCGTAATCTTATATTTAGGTATAAGGAAGATTTTCTTGTATATATGCACTTAGCAATCGATTTCGAAAATCTTCAAATCATTAGTTTAACATATTGAAGTTAATAAAGCTTCTTTAACGCACTGAAGTTAACACAAAGCCATGGCGGCATAACGGCAGTTCATGTAGAAGAATTCCGTAATCTTATATTTAGGTATAAAGTCGATTTTCTTCTATATACACATTTAGCAATCGATATCGAAATGCCTCAAATCATTAGTTTATCATATTTTAGTTTATTAACCTTTTTTAACGTATTGAAGTTGATATAAAGCCATGGTGGCATAACGACAGTACATTTGGAAGAATTCCGTAATCTTATATTTAGGTATAAAGTCGATTTTCTTGTATATATGCATTAAGCAATCGATATCGAAATGCTTCAAATAACTGGTTTAACATGTTTAAGTTAATAAACCTTCTTTAACTAACTGAAGTTAACATAAAACCATAACAGTACAACGGCAGTGCATTTGGAAGAATTCCGTAATCTTATATTTAGGTATAAAGTCGATTTTCTTGTATACACATATAGCAATCGATATCGAAATGCCTCAAATCATTAGTTTAACGTATTTAAGTTAATTAACTCCCTTCATCTTACTGAAGTCTACAAACGCCTTAACGGCATAACGGCAGTGCATGTAGAAGAATTCCGTAATCTTATATTTAGGTTTAAAGTCGATTTTTTTGTATATATGCATTAAGCAATCGATATCGAAATGCTTCAAATAACTGGTTTAACATGTTTAAGTTAATAAACCTTCTTTAACTAACTGAAGTTGACATAAAACCATAACAGTATAACGGCAGTGCATTTGGAAGAATTCCGTAACCTTATATTTAGGTATAAAGTCGATTTTCTTGTATACACATACAGCAATCGATATCGAAATGCCTCAAATCATTAGTTTAACGTATTTAAGTTAATTAACCCCCTTTATCTTACTGAAGTCTACAAACGCCTTAACGGCATAACGGCAGTGCATTTAGAAGAATTCCGTAAGCTTATATTTAGGTATAAAGTCGATTTTGTTGTAAATACACATTTAGCAATCGATATCTAATGGTTCAAATCATTAGTTTAACATATTTAAGTTAATTAACCTTTTTTAACGTATTGAAGTTGATATAAAGCCATGGTGGCATAACGACAGTACATTTGGAAGAATTCCATAATCTTTTATTTAGGTATAAAGTTGATTTTTTTGTATATACACATTAAGCAATCGATATCGAAATGCTTTAAATAACTGGTTTAACATATTTAAGTTAATAAACCCTCTTCAACTAACTGAAGTTAACATAAAACCATAACGGTATAACGGCAGTGCATTTGGAAGAATTACGTAATCCTATATTTAGGTATAAAGTCGATTTTCTTGTATATACACATTTAGCAATCGATATCGAAATGCCTCAAATCATAAGTTTAACATATATAAGTTAATTAACCTTCTTTAACATATTGAAGTTCATATAAAGCCATGGCGGCATAACGACAGTACATTTTGAAGAATTCCGTAATCTTATATTTAGGTATAAAGTCGATTTTCTTGTATATGTGCATTAAGCAATCAATTTCGAAATGCTTCTAATAACTGGTGTACCATATCTAAGTTAATAAAACTTCTTTAACGAACTGAAGTTAACATAAAGCCATAACGGCATAACGGCAGTGCATTTAGAAGAATTCCGTAAGCGTATATTTAGGTATAAGGTCGATTTTGTTGTATATACACATTTAGCAATCGATATCGAAATGCCTCAAATCATTAGTTTAACATATTTAAGTTAATGAACATATTGAAGTTCATATAAAGCCATGGCGGCATAACGACAGTACATTTGGAAGAATTCCGTAATCTTATATTTAGGTATAAGGAAGATTTTCTTGTATATATGCACTAAGCAATCGATTTCGAAAATCTTCAAATCATTAGTTTAACATATTTAAGTTAATAAAGCTTCTTTAACGCACTGAAGTTAACACAAAGCCATGGCGGCATAACGGCAGTTCATGTAGAAGAATTCCGTAATCTTATATTTAGGTATAAAGTCGATTTTCTTCTATATACACATTTAGCAATCGATATCGAAATGCCTCAAATCATTAGTTTATCATATTTTAGTTAATTAACCTTTTTTAACGTATTGAAGTTGATATAAAGCCATGGTGGCATAACGACAGTACATTTGGAAGAATTCCGTAATCTTATATTTAGGTATAAAGTCGATTTTCTTGTATATATGCATTAAGCAATCGATATCGAAATGCTTCAAATAACTGGTTTAACATGTTTAAGTTAATAAACCTTCTTTAACTAACTGAAGTTAACATAAAACCATAACGGTATAACGGCAGTGCATTTGGAAGAATTCCGTAACCTTATATTTAGGTATAAAGTCGATTTTCTTGTTTACACATTTAGCAATCGATATCGAAATGCCTCAAATCATTAGTTTAATATATTTAAGTTAATTAACCCCTTTATCTTACTGAAGTCTACAAACGCCTTAACGGCATAACGGCAGTGCATGTAGAAGAATTCCGTAAACTTATATTTAGGTATAAAGTCGATTTTCTTTTTATATATGCATTAAGCAATCGATATCGAAATGCTTCAAATAACTGGTTTAACATGTTTAAGTTAATAAACCTTCTTTAACTAACTGAAGTTAACATAAAACCATAACAGGGATAACGGCAGTGCATTTGGGAAAAATTCCGTAACCTTATATTTAGGTATAAAGTCGATTTTCTTGTTATACACATATTTGCAATCGATATCGAAATGCCTCAAATCATTAGTTTAACATATTTAAGTTAATTAACCCCCTTTATCTTACTGAAGTCTACAAACGCCTTAACGGCATAACGGCAGTGCATGTAGAAGAACTTTCCCTAATCATTTTATTTAGGGGATAAAGTCGATTTTCTTGTATATACACATTTAGCAATCGATATCGAAATGCCTCAAATCATTAGTTTAACATATTTAAGTTAATTAACCCACTCTTTAAATTACTGAAGTTACAAAAGCCATTTACGGCATAACGGCAAGCATTAAGGGAAAAATTCCGTAATCTTATACTTTTGGTATAAAGTCCATTTTCTTGTATATATCATTTAACAATCGAAATCGAAATGCTTCAAATTACTAGTGTAACATATCTAAGTTAATAAACCTTCTTAAACGAACTGAAGTTAACATAAAGCCATAACGGCATAACGGCAGTGCATTTAGGGAAAAATTCCGTAATCTTATATTTAGGTATAAAGTCGATTTTCTTGTATATACTCATTTAGCAATCGATATCGAAATGCCTCAAATCATTAGTTTAACATATTTAAGTTAATTAACCTTCTTTAACATACGAAGTTGACATAAAGCCATAACGGCATAACGGCAGTACATTTGGAAGAATTCCGTAATCTTATATTTAGGTAGAAAGTCGATTTTCTTGTATATATGCATTTTAAACAATCGATTTCTAAATGCTTCAAATAACTGGTGTAACATATCTAAGTTAATAAACCTTCTTAAACGAACTGAAGTTAAATTAAAGCCATAACGGCATAACGGCAGTGCATTTAGAAGAATTAAGTAACCTTATATTTAGGTATAAAGTCGATTTTCTTGTATATACTCATTTAGCAATCGATATCGAAATGCTTCAAATCATTAGTGTTTAAAATATCTAAGTTAATAAACCTTCTTAAACGAACTGAAGTTAACATAAAGCCATAACGGCATAACGGCAGTGCATTTGGAAGAATTCCGTAATCTTATATTTAGGTATAAAGTCGATTTTGTTGTGTATATGCATTTAGCAATCGGTTTCGAAAACTTTCAAATCATAAGTTTAACATATTTAAGTTAATAAAGCTTCTTTAACGCAACGAAGTTAACACAAAGCCATGGCGGCATAACGGCAGTGCATTTAGAAGAATTCCGTAAGCTTATATTTAGGTATAAAGTCGATTTTGTTGTAAATACACATTTAGCAATCGATATCTAATGCCTCAAATCATTAGTTTATCATATTTTAGTTAATTAACCTTTTTTAACGTATTGAAGTTGATATAAAGCCATGGTGGCATAACGACAGTACATTTGGAAGTATTCCGTAATATTATATTTAGGTAGAAAGTCGATTTTCTTGTATATATGCATTAAGCAATCGATTTCGGAATGCTTCCAATAACTGGTGTAACATATCTAAGTTAATAAACCTTCTTTAACGAACTGAAGTTAACATAAAGCCATAACGGCAGTGCATTTAGAAGAGTTCCGTAAGCGTATATTTAGGTATAAAGTCGATTTTGTTGTATATACACATTTAGCAAGCGATATCTAATGCTTCAAATCATTAGTTTAACATATTTAAGTTAATTAACCTTCTTTAAAGTATTGAAGTTCATATAAAGCCATGGCGGCATAACGACAGTACATTTGGAAGAATTCCGTAATCTTATATTTATGTATAAGGAAGATTTTTTTGTATATATGCACTTAGCAATCGATATCGAAATGCTTCAAATCATGAGTTTAACATATTTAAGTTAATAAAGCTTCTTTAACGCACTGAAGTTAACACAAAGCCATGCTGGCATAACGGCAGTTCATGTAGAAGAATTTCGTAATCTTATATTTAGGTATAAAGTCGATTTTCTTCTATATACACATTTAGCAATCGACATCAAAATGCCTCAAATAATAAGATTATCATATTTAAGTTAATTAACCTTTGTTAACGTATTGAAGTTGGTATAAAGCCTGGTGGCATAACGACAGTACATTTGGAAGAATTCCGTAATCTTATATTTAGGAATAAAGTCGATTTTCTTGTATATATGCATTAAGCAATCGATATCGAAATGCTTCAAATAACTGGTTTAACATATTTAAGTTTATAAACCTTCTTAAGATAACTTCCGTTATCTTATATTTAGGTATAAAGTCGATTTTCTTGTATATACACATTTAGCAATCGAAATCTAATAGCTTCAAGGCATTAGTTTAACATATTTAAGTTAATTAACCCTCTTTATTTTACTGAAGTCTACAAACATCCTAACGGCATAACGGCAAAGCATTTAGAAGAATTACGTTATCTTATATTTCGGTATAAAGTCGATTTTCTTGTATATATGCATTAAGCAATCGATTTCGAAATGCTTCTAATAACTGGTGTTACATATCTAAGTTAATAAACCTTCTTTAACGAACTGAAGTTAACATAAAGCCATAACGGCATAACGGCAGTGCATTTAGAAGAATTCTGTAAGCGTATATTTAGGTACATATAAAGTCGATTTAGTTGTATATACACATTTAGCAATCGATATCGAAATGCCTCAAATCATTAGTTTAACATATTTAAGTTAATTAACCTTCTTTAACATATTGAAGTTCATATAAGCCATGGCGGCATAACGACAGTACATTTGGAAGAATTCCGTAATCTTATATTTAGGTATAAGGAAGATTTTCTTGTATATATGCACTTAGCAATCGATTTCGAAAATCTTCAAATCATTAGTTTAACATATTGAAGTTAATAAAGCTTCTTTAACGCACTGAAGTTAACACAAAGCCATGGCGGCATAACGGCAGTTCATGTAGAAGAATTCCGTAATCTTATATTTAGGTATAAAGTCGATTTTCTTCTATATACACATTTAGCAATCGATATCGAAATGCCTCAAATCATTAGTTTATCATATTTTAGTTTATTAACCTTTTTTAACGTATTGAAGTCTATATAAAGCCATGGTGGCATAACGACAGTACATTTGGAAGAATTCCGAATTCTTATATTTAGGTATAAAGTCGATTTTCTTGTATATATGCATTAAGCAATCGATATCGAAATGCTTCAAATAACTGGTTTAACATGTTTAAGTTAATAAACCTTCTTTAACTAACTGAAGTTAACATAAAACCATAACAGTATAACGGCAGTGCATTTGGAAGAATTCCGTAACCTTATATTTAGGTATAAAGTCGATTTTCTTGTATACACATTTAGCAATCGATATCGAAATGCCTCAAATCATTAGTTTAACATATTTAAGTTAATTAACCCCCTTTATCTTACTGAAGTCTACAAACGCCTTAACGGCATAACGGCAGTGCATGTAGAAGAATTCCGTTATCATATATTTGGTTATAAAGTCGATTTTCTTGTATATACACATTTAGCAATCGATATCGAAATGCCTCAAATCATTAGTTTAATATATTTAAGTTAATTAACCCACTCTATCTTACTGAAGTCTACAAACGCCTTAACGGCATAACGGCAAAGCATTTAGAAGAATTCCGTAATCTTATACTTAGGTATAAAGTCCATTTTCTTGTATATACTCATTTAGCAATCGAAATCGAAATGCTTCAAATCATTAGTTTAACATATTTAAGTTTATTAACCTTCTTTAACATATTGAAGTTCATATAAAGCCATGGCGGCATAACGACAGTACATTTGGAAGAATTCCGTAATCTTATATTTAGGTATAAGGAAGATTTTCTTGTATATATGCACTTAGCAATCGATTTCGAAAATCTTCAAATCATTAGTTTAACATATTGAAGTTAATAAAGCTTCTTTAACGCACTGAAGTTAACACAAAGCCATGCTGGCATAACGGCAGTTCATGTAGAAGAATTTCGTAATCTTATATTTAGGTATAAAGTCGATTTTCTTCTATATACACATTTAGCAATCGACATCAAAATGCCTCAAATAATAAGATTATCATATTTAAGTTAATTAACCTTTGTTAACGTATTGAAGTTGGTATAAAGCCTGGTGGCATAACGACAGTACATTTGGAAGAATTCCGTAATCTTATATTTAGGAATAAAGTCGATTTTCTTGTATATATGCATTAAGCAATCGATATCGAAATGCTTCAAATAACTGGTTTAACATATTTAAGTTTATAAACCTTCTTAAGATAACTTCCGTAATCTTATATTTAGGTATAAAGTCGATTTTCTTGTATATACACATTTAGCAATCGAAATCTAATAGCTTCAAGGCATTAGTTTAACATATTTAAGTTAATTAACCCTCTTTATTTTACTGAAGTCTACAAACATCCTAACGGCATAACGGCAAAGCATTTAGAAGAATTACGTTATCTTATATTTCGGTATAAAGTCGATTTTCTTGTATATATGCATTAAGCAATCGATTTCGAAATGCTTCTAATAACTGGTGTTACATATCTAAGTTAATAAACCTTCTTTAACGAACTGAAGTTAACATAAAGCCATAACGGCATAACGGCAGTGCATTTAGAAGAATTCTGTAAGCGTATATTTAGGTACATATAAAGTCGATTTAGTTGTATATACACATTTAGCAATCGATATCGAAATGCCTCAAATCATTAGTTTAACATATTTAAGTTAATTAACCTTCTTTAACATATTGAAGTTCATATAAGCCATGGCGGCATAACGACAGTACATTTGGAAGAATTCCGTAATCTTATATTTAGGTATAAGGAAGATTTTCTTGTATATATGCACTTAGCAATCGATTTCGAAAATCTTCAAATCATTAGTTTAACATATTGAAGTTAATAAAGCTTCTTTAACGCACTGAAGTTAACACAAAGCCATGGCGGCATAACGGCAGTTCATGTAGAAGAATTCCGTAATCTTATATTTAGGTATAAAGTCGATTTTCTTCTATATACACATTTAGCAATCGATATCGAAATGCCTCAAATCATTAGTTTATCATATTTTAGTTTATTAACCTTTTTTAACGTATTGAAGTCTATATAAAGCCATGGTGGCATAACGACAGTACATTTGGAAGAATTCCGAATTCTTATATTTAGGTATAAAGTCGATTTTCTTGTATATATGCATTAAGCAATCGATATCGAAATGCTTCAAATAACTGGTTTAACATGTTTAAGTTAATAAACCTTCTTTAACTAACTGAAGTTAACATAAAACCATAACAGTATAACGGCAGTGCATTTGGAAGAATTCCGTAACCTTATATTTAGGTATAAAGTCGATTTTCTTGTATACACATTTAGCAATCGATATCGAAATGCCTCAAATCATTAGTTTAACATATTTAAGTTAATTAACCCCCTTTATCTTACTGAAGTCTACAAACGCCTTAACGGCATAACGGCAGTGCATGTAGAAGAATTCCGTTATCATATATTTGGTTATAAAGTCGATTTTCTTGTATATACACATTTAGCAATCGATATCGAAATGCCTCAAATCATTAGTTTAATATATTTAAGTTAATTAACCCACTCTATCTTACTGAAGTCTACAAACGCCTTAACGGCATAACGGCAAAGCATTTAGAAGAATTCCGTAATCTTATACTTAGGTATAAAGTCCATTTTCTTGTATATACTCATTTAGCAATCGAAATCGAAATGCTTCAAATCATTAGTTTAACATATTTAAGTTTATTAACCTTCTTTAACATATTGAAGTTCATATAAAGCCATGGCGGCATAACGACAGTACATTTGGAAGAATTCCGTAATCTTATATTTAGGTATAAGGAAGATTTTCTTGTATATATGCACTAAGCAATCGATTTCGAAAATCTTCAAATCATTAGTTTAACATATTGAAGTTAATAAAGCTTCTTTAACGCACTGAAGTTAACACAAAGCCATGGCGGCATAACGGCAGTTCATGTAGAAGAATTCCGTAATCTTATATTTAGGTATAAAGTCGATTTTCTTCTATATACACATTTAGCAATCGATATCGAAATGCCTCAAATCATTAGTTTATCATATTTTAGTTTATTAACCTTTTTTAACGTATTGAAGTCTATATAAAGCCATGGTGGCATAACGACAGTACATTTGGAAGAATTCCGAATTCTTATATTTAGGTATAAAGTCGATTTTCTTGTATATATGCATTAAGCAATCGATATCGAAATGCTTCAAATAACTGGTTTAACATGTTTAAGTTAATAAACCTTCTTTAACTAACTGAAGTTAACATAAAACCATAACAGTATAACGGCAGTGCATTTGGAAGAATTCCGTAACCTTATATTTAGGTATAAAGTCGATTTTCTTGTATACACATATAGCAATCGATATCGAAATGCCTCAAATCATTAGTTTAACGTATTTAAGTTAATTAACCCCCTTTATCTTACTGAAGTCTACAAACGCCTTAACGGCATAACGGCAGTGCATGTAGAAGAATTCCGTAATCTTATATTTAGGTATAAAGTCGATTTTGTTGTGTATATGCATTTAGCAATCGGTTTCGAAAATCTTCAAATCATAAGTTTAACATATTTAAGTTAATAAAGCTTCCTTAACGCAACGAAGTTAACATAAAGCCATGGCGGCATAACGGCAGTGCATTTAGAAGAATTCCGTAAGCTTATATTTAGGTATAAAGTCGATTTTGTTGTAAATACACATTTAGCAA
>CM050325.1:96226444-96262106 GCA_027475135.1 Bactrocera correcta
ATACCTAAATATAAGATTACGGAATTCTTCCAAATTAAACTAATGATTTGAAGCATTTCGATATCGATAGCAAAATGAGTATATACAAGAAAATCAATTTTATACCTATATATAAGATTACGGAATTCTTTTCATGCACTGCCGCTAGGCCGCCATGGCTATATGCCAACTTCAGATCGTTAAAGAAGGTTTATTAACTTAAATATGTTAAACTAATGAGTTGAAGCATCTTGATATCGATTGCTAAATGTATATATACAACAAAATCGACTTTGTACCTAAATATAAGATTACGGAATTCATCTAAATGCACTGCCGTTATACCGTTATGGCTTTATCTAAACTTCAGTAAGATAAAGAAGGTTAATAACCTTAAATATGTTAAACTATCGATTTGAAGCATTTCGTTGTCGATTGCTTAATGTATATATACAAGAAAATCGAATTTATACCTAAATATAAGATTACGAATTTCTTCTAAATGCACTGCCGTTATGCCGCCATGGCTTTATATCAACTTCAATAAGTTAAAGAAGGTTAACTAACTTAAATATGCTAAACTAATGATTTGAAGCATTTCGATATCGCTTGATAAATGTGTATGTACAAGAAAATCGGTTTTATACCTAGATATAAGATTACGGAATTCTTCTACATGCACTGCCGTTATGCCGCCATGGCTTATGTCACCTTCGGTAGGTTAAAAAAGGTAATTAAACTTAAATATGTTAAACTAATGGTTTGAAGCATTTCGATATCGATTGCTAAATGTGCTAGTACAAGAAACCTGACTTTATAACTAAACATAGGATAAAGAAGGTTAATTTAACTTAAAAAAGTTAAACTAATAATTGGAAGCATTTTGATATCGCTTGCAAAATGAGTATATACAAGAAAGTCGAATTCATACCTAAATATAAGATAACGGAATTCTTCTAAATGCAGTGCAGTTATACCGCTAAGGCTTTGTGTAGACTTCAGTGCGTTAAAGAAGGTTTATTATCTTAAATAAATTAAACTAATGATTTGAAGCATTTCGATATCGATTGCCAAATGCGTATATTGAACAAAATCGACTTTATACCTAAATATAAGATTACGGAACTCTTCCAAATGCACTGCCGTTATGCCGTTAAGGCTTTTGTAGACTTCAGTAAGATAAAGAGGATTAATTAACTCAAATCTGTTAAACTTATGATGTGAAGCATATCGGCATCGATTGCTAAATGTGTATATACAAGAAAATCGACTTTATACCTAAATATAAGATTACGGAATTGTCCCAAATATGCTGTCGTTATGCGCCATGGCTTTGTATCACCTTCAATACGTTAAAGAAGTTTTATTAACTTAAATATGTTAAACTAATGATTTGAAGCATTTCGATATCGATTGCTAAATGAGTATGTACAAGAAAATCGAATTCATACCAAAATATAAGATTACGGACTCTTCAAATGCACTGCCGTTATGCCGTTAAGGCTTTTGTAGACTTCAGTAAGATAAAGGGGATTAATTAACTCAAATCTGTTAAACTTATGATGTGAAGCATATCGGCATCGATTGCTAAATGTGTATATACAAGAAAATCGACTTTATACCTAAATATAAGATTACGGAATTGTCCCAAATATGCTGTCGTTATGCCGCCATGGCTTTGTATCACCTTCAATACGTTAAAGAAGGTTTATTAACATAAATATGTTAAACTAATGATTTGAAGCATTTCGATATCGATTGCTAAATGAGTATATACAAGAAAGTCGAGTTTATACCTAAATACAAGATAACGGAATTCTTCTAAATGCACTGCAGTTATACCGTTAAGGCTTTATGTAGACTTCAGTGTGTTAAAGAAGGTTTATTATAAATAACTTGAAAATGTAAAACCAATGATTTGAAGCCATTTCGATATCGAATGCTAAATGTGTATATACAAGAAAATCGACTTTACATATACCTAAATATAAGATTACGGAATTCTTCCAAATGTACTGTCGTTATGCCAACATGGTTTGTATCAACTACAATACGATAAAGAAGGTTAATTATTTTAAATATGTTAAACTAATGGTTTGAAGCATTTCGATATCGACAGCTAAATGTGTAAATACAACAAAATCGACTTTACTACCTAAATATAAAATTATAACACTACGGATTTCATCTAAATGCACTGCCGTTATACCGTTAAGGCAAAAAAATGTTTATTAACTTAATATGTTAAACTAATGATTTGAAGCATTTCGATATCGATAGCTAAATGTGTATATACAAGAAAATCGACTTTATACCTGAATAAAGGATTACGGAATTCTTCTACATGTACTGCCGTTATGCCGCCATGGCTTTATATCAACTTCAATATGTTAAAGAAGGTTAACTAACTAAAATATGTTAAACTAATGATTTGAAACATTTCGATATCGCTTGCTAAATGTGTATATACAAGAAAATCGAATTTATACCTAAATATAAGATAACGGAATTCTTCTAAACTCACTGCCGTTATGCCGTTAAGGCTTTATGTAGACTTCAGTGCGTTAAAGAAGGTTTATTATAAATAACTTGAAAATGTAAAACTAATGATTTGAAGCATTTCGATATCGATTGCTAAATGAGTATATACAAGAAAATCGACTTTATACCTAAATATAAGATAATAAAATTCTTCTAAATGCACTGCCGTTATGCCGTTAAGGCTTTTGTAGACTTCCGTAAGAAAAAGAGGGTTAATTAACTTGAATATGTTAAACTAATGATTTGAAGCATTTCGATAACGATTGCTAAATGTGTATGTACAAAAAATTGACTTTATACCTAAATATAAGATAACGGAATTCATATAAATATACTGTCGTTATGCCGTTATGGCTTTATGTAGACTTCAGTAGATAAAGAAGGGTTAATTAATTCAAATATGTTAAACCAGTTATCTGAAGCATTTCGATATCGATTGCGAAATGTATACATACAAGAAAATCGAATTTATACCTAAATATAAGACTACGGAATTCTTCCACATGTACGGTCGTTATGCCGCCATGGCTTTTTATCACCTTCAGTACGTTAAAGAAGGTAATTATTTTAAATATATTAAACTAGTGGTTTGAAGCATTTCGATATCGATTGCTAAATGTGTAATACAAGAAAATCGACTTTATACCTAAATATAAAATTACAACATTATGGAATTCTTCTAAATGCACTGCCATTATACCGTTAAGGCTTTATGTAGACTTCAGTAAGCTAAAAGATGTTTATTAACTTAAAATATTAAACTAATGATTTGAAGCATTTCGATATCGATAGCAAAATGTGTATATACAACAAAATCAATTTTATACCTATATATAAGATTACGGAATTCTTCTACATGCACTGCCGCTATGCCGCCATGGCTATATGCCAACTTCAGATCGTTAAAGAAGGTTTATTAAATTAAATATGTTAAACTAATGAGTTGAAGCATCTCGATATCGATTGCTAAATGTATATATACAACAAAATCGACTTTATACCTAAATATAAGATTACGGAATTCTTCTAAATGCACTGCCGTTATACCGTTATGGCTTTAGGTAAACTTCAGTAAGATAAAGAAGGTTAATAACTTTAAATATGTTAAACTATCGATTTGAAGCATTTCGTTATCGATTGCTTAATGTGTATATACAAGAAAATCGAATTATACCTAAATATAAGATTACGCATTTCTTCTATATGCACTGCCGTTATGCCGACATGGCTTTATATCAACTTCAATAAGTTAAAGAAGGTTAACTAACTTAAATATGTTAAACTAATGATTTAAAACATTTCGATATCGCTTGCTAAATGTGTATATATAAGAAAATCGAATTTATACCTAAATATAAGATAACGGAATTCTTCTAAATGCACTGCCGTTATGCCGTTAAGGCTTTATGTAGACTTCAGTAAGATAGAGGGGAATAATTAACTTAAATATGTTAAACTCGATTGCTAAATATGTAAATACAAGAAAATCGACTTTATACATTAATATAAGATTACGGAATTCTTCTAAATGCACTGCAGTTATCCCGTTAAGGCTTTATGTAGACTTCAGTGCCTTAAAGAAGGTTTATTAATTTTAATATGTTAAACTTATGATGTGAAGCATTTCGATATCGATTACTAAATGTGTATATACAAGAAAATTGACTTTACATATACCTAAATATAAGATTACGGAATTCTTCCAAATGTACTGTCGTTATGCCGCCATGGTTTGTATCAATTTCAGTACGTTAAAGAAGGTTAATTATTTTAAATATGTTAAACTAATGGTTTGAAGCATTTCGATATCGACTGCTAAATGTGTTATATAGAAGAAAATCGAATTTATACCTAAATATAAGATTACGGAACTCTTCCAAATGCACTGCCGTTATGCCGTTAAGGCTTTTGTAGACTTCAGTAAGATAAAGAGGATTAATTAACTCAAATCTGTTAAACTTATGATGTGAAGCATTTCGATATCGATTGCTAAGTATGTAAATACAAGAAAATCGACTTTTTACCTAATTATAAGGTTACGTAATTCTTCTTAATGCACTGCCGTTATGCCGCCATGGCTTTATGTCACCTTCGGTAGGTTAAAAAAGGTAATTTAACTTAAATATGTTAAACTAATGATTTGAAGCATTTCGATATCGATTGATAAATGTGCATATACAAGAAAATCGATTTTATACCTAGATATAAGATTACGGAATTCTTCTACATGCACTGCCGTTATGCCGTTAAGGCTTTATGTCACCTTCGGTAGGTTAAAAGAGGTAATTTAACTTAAATATGTTAAACTAATGATTTGAAGCATTTCGATGTCGATTGCTAATGTGCTAGTACAAGAAACCTGACTTTATACCTAAACATAGGATAAAGAAGGTTAATTAACTTAAAAAAGTTAAACTAATAATTTGAAGCATTTTGATATCGCTTGCTAAATGAGTGTATACAAGAAAGTCGAATTTATACCTAAATATAAGATAACGGAATTCTTCTAAATGCAGTGCAGTTATGCCGCTAGGCTTTGTGTAGACTTCAGTGCGTTAAAGAAGCTTTATTATCTTAAATATGTTAAACTAATGATTTGAAGCATTTCGATATCGATTGCTAAATGCGTATATTGAACAAAATCGACTTTATACCTAAATATAAGATTACGGAACTCTTCCAAATGCACTGCCGTTATGCCGTTAAGGCTTTTGTAGACTTCAGTAAGATAAAGAGGATTAATTAACTCAACTCTGTTAAACTTATGATGTGAAGCATATCGGCATCGATTGCTAAATGTGTATATACACGAAAATCGACTTTATATTTAAATATAAGATTACGGAATTGTCCCAAATATGCTGTCGTTATGCCGCCATGGCTTTGTATCAACTTCAATACGTTAAAGAAGGTTTATTAACTTAAATATGTTAAACTAATGATTTGAAGCATTTCGATATCGATTGCTAAATGAGTATGTACAAGAAAATCGAATTCATACCTAAATATAAGATTACGTAATTCTTCTAAATGCACTGCCGTTATGCCGTTAAAGCTTTTGCAGACTTCAGTAAGAAAAAGGTGGTTAAGTAACTTAAATATGTTAAACTAATGATTTGAAGCATTTCGATATCGATTGCTAAATATGTAAATACAAGAAAATCAACTTTATACCTAATATAAGATTACGGAATTCTCTAAATGCACTGCAGTTATGCCGTTAAGGCTTTATGTAGACTTCAGTGTGTTAAAGAAGGTTTATTATAAATAACTTGAAAATGTAAAACTAATGATTTGAAGCATTTCGATATCGCTTGCTAAATGTGTATATACAAGAAAATCGACTTTACATGTACCTAAATATAAGATTACGGAATTCTTCCAAATGTACTGTCGTTATGCCAACATGGTTTGTATCAACTACAATACGATAAAGAAGGTTAATTAACTTAAATATGTTAAACTAATGGTTTGAAGCATTTCGATATCGACAGCTAAATGTGTAAATACAACAAAATCGACTTTATACCTAAATATAAAATTATAACATTACGGATTTCTTCTAAATGCACTGCCGTTATACCGTTAGGGCTTTATGTAGACCTCATTAAGCTAAAAAATGTTTATTAACTTAATATGTTAAACTAATGATTTAAAGCATTTCGATATCGATAGCTAAATGTGTATATACAAGAAAATCGACTTTATACCTAAATATAAAATTATAACATTACGGAATTCTTCTACATGCACTGCGTTATGCCGGCATGGCTTTATATCAACTTCAATATGTTAAAGAAAGTTAACTAACTTAAATATGTTAAACTTATGATTTGAAACATTTCGATATCGCTTGCTAAATGTGTATATACAAGAAAATCGAATTTATACCTAAATATAAGATAACGGAATTCTTCTAAACTCACTGTCGTTATGCCGTTAAGGCTTTATGTGGACTTCAGTAAGATTGAGGGGAATAATTAACTTAAATATGTTAAACTTATGATTTGATGCATTTCGATATCGATTGCTAAATATTTAAATACAAGAAAATCGACTTTGTCCCTAAATATAAGATTACGGAATTCTTTAAATGCACTGCAGTTATACCGTTAAGGCTTAACGTAAACTTCAGCGCGTTAAAGAAGGTTTATTATAAATAACTTGAAAATGTAAAACTAATGATTTGAAGCATTTCGATATCGATTGCTAAATGTGTATGTACAACAATTTTGACTTTATACCTAAATAAAAGATAACGGAATTCTTCAACATGCGCTGCCGTTAAGGCCTTTGTAGACTTCAGTATGAAAAAGATGGTTAATTAACTTAAATATGTTAAACTAATATTTTGAAGCATTTCGATATCGATTGCTAAATGAGTATACACAAGAAAATCGACTTTGTACCTAAATATAAGCTTATGGAATTCTTCTAAATGCACTGCCGTTATGCCGCCATGGCTTCATGTCACCTTCGGTAGGTTAAAGAAGATAATTTAACTTAAATATGTTAAACTAATGATTTGAAGCATTTCGATATCGATAGCTAAATGTGCTAGTACAAGAAACTTGACTTTATACCTAAACATAGGATAACGGAATTCTTTCAAATGCACTGCCGTTAATCCGCATGGCTTTATGTCAACTACAGTTCGTTAGAGAAGGTTTGTTATCTTAAATATGTTAAACTAATGATTTGAAGCATTTCGATATCGATTGCTAAATATGCAAATACAAGAAAATCGACTTTATACCTTAATGTAAGATTACGGAATTCTTCTAAATGCACTGCAGTTATACCGTTAAGGCTTTATGTAGACTTCAGTGCGTTAAAGAAGGTTTATTAACTTTAATATGTTAAACTAATGATTTGAAGTATTTCGATATCGATTACTAAATGTGTATATACAAGAAAATCGACTTTACATATACCTAAATATAAGATTATGGAATTCTTCCAAATGTACTGTCGTTATGCCGCCATGGTTTGTATCAACTACAATACGTTAAAGAAGGTTAATTATTTTAAATATGTTAACTAATGGTTTGAAGCATTTCGATATCGACTGCTAAATGTGTAAATACAACAAATCGACTTTATACCTAAATATAAAATTATAACATTACGGATTTCTTCTAAATGCACTGCCGTTATACCGTTAAGGCTCTATATAGACCTCATTAAGCTAAAAAATGTTTATTAACTTAATACGTTAAACTAATGATTTGAAGCATTTCGATATCGATAGCTAAATGTGTATATACAACAAATCGAATGTATAGCTAAACATAAGATTACGGAATTCTTCTACATACACTGCCGTTATACCGCCATGGCTTTATGTTAACTTCAGTGCGTTCAAGAAACCTTATTAACTGAAATATGTTAAAATAATGATTTGAAGCATTTCGATATCGATTGCTTAATGAGTATATACAAGAAAATCGACTTAATACCTAAATATAAGTTTACGTAATTCTTCTAAATGCACTGCCGTTGTGCCGTTAAGGCTTTATGTAGACTTCAGGAATATAAATAGGGTGAATTAACTTAAAGATGTTAAACTAATGATCTCAAGCATTTCGATATCGACTGCTTAATGTGTTTATACAACAAATCGATTTTATACCTAATTATAAAATTACCGAATTCTTCTACATGTACCGCCGTTATGACGCCATGGCTTCATGTCACTTTCGGTAGGCTAAAGAAGGTAATTTTACTTAAATATGTTAAACTAATGATTTGAAGCATTTCGATATCGATTGCTAAATGTGCTAGTACAAGAATTTGACTTTATACCTAAATATAGGATAACGGAATTCTTCCAAATGCACTGCCGTTAATCCGCCATGGCTTTATGTGAACTTCAGTTCGTTAAAGTAGGTTTGTTACTTAATATGTTAAACTAATGATTTTGAAGCATTCGATATCGATTTCTAAATGCATATATACAAGAAAATCGACTTTATACCTAAATATAAGATTACGGAATTCTTCAAATTACTGTCGTTATGCCGCCATGGCTTTTTATCACCTTCAATACGTTAAAGAAGGTTAATTATTGTAAATATGTTAAACTAGTGGTTTGAAGCATTTCGATATCGATTGCTAAATGTGTAAATACAAGAAAATCGACTTTATACCTAAATATAAAATTATAACATTACGGAATTCTTCTAAATGCACTGCCATTATACCGTTAAGGCTTTATGTAGACTTCAGTAAGCTAAAAAATGTTTATTAACTTAATATATTAAACTAATGATTTGAAGAATTTCGATATCGATAGCAAAATGAGTATATACAAGAAAATCAATTTTATACCTATATATAAGATTACGGAATTCTTCTACATGCACTGCCGCTATGCCGCCATGGCTATATGCCAACTTCAGATCGTTAAAGAAAGTTTATTAACTTAAATATGTTAAACTAATGAGTTGAAGCATCTCGATATCGATTGTTAAATGTATATATACAACAAAATCGACTTTATACCTAAATATAAGATTACGGAATTCTTCTAAATGCACTGCCGTTATACCTTTATGGCTTTAGGTAAACTTCAATAAGATAAAGAAGGTGAATAACCTTAAATATGTTAAACTATCGATTTGAAGCATTTCGTTATCGATTGCTTAATGTGTATATACAAGAAAATCGAATTTATAAGATTACGAATTTCTTCTAAATGCACTGCCGTTATGCCGCCATGGCTTTATATCAACTTCAATAAGTTAAAGAAGGTTAACTAACTTAAATATGTTAAACTAATGATTTAAACATTTCGATATCGCTTGCTAAATGTGTATATACAACAAAATCGAATTTATACCTAAATATAAGATAACGGAATTCTTCTAAATGCACTGCCGTTATGCCACCATGGCTTTATGTAAACTTCAGTTCGTTAAAAAAGTTTTATTAACTTAAATATGTTAAACTAATGATTTGAAACAATTAGGTATTAATTGCTAAATGTGTGTATACAACAAAATCGACTTTATACTTAAATATGAGAATACGGAATTCTTCTAATGCACTGCCGTCATGTCGATAAGGCTTTATGTAAACCTCAGTACGATAAAGTACGCTGATTAACTTAGATATATTGCTTAATGCATATATACAAGAAAATCGACTTTATACCTAAATATAAGATTACGGAAATCTTCTAAATTTACTGCCGTTCTACCGTAACGGTTTTATGTAAACTTCAGTTCGTTAAAGAAGGTTTATCAACTTAAATATGTGAAACTAATGATTTGAAGCATTTCGATATCGATTGCTAAATGTGTTTAAACAAGAAAATCGATTTTATACCTAAACATAAGATTACGGAATTCTTCCAAATTACTGCCGTTATGCCGCCATGGCTTTATATCACCTTCAATAAGTTAAAGATGGTTAATTAACTTAAATATGTTAAACTAATGATTTGAAGCATTTCGGTATCGATTGCTATTTATGTAAATACGAGAAAATCGACTTTATGCATAAATATAAGATTACGGAATTCTTCTAAATGCATTGCCGTTATACCGTTAAGGCTTTATGTAGACTTCAGTAAGATAAAGAGGGTTAATTAACTTAAATATGTTAAACTAATGATTTGAAGCATTTCGGTATCGATTTCTGAATGTGTATATACAAGAAAATCGATTTATACCTAAACATAAGATTACGGAATTCTTCCAAATTACTGTCGTTATGCCGCCATGGCTTTATATCACCTTCAATAAGTTAAAGATGGTTAATTAACTTAAATATGTTAAACTAATGATTTGAAGCATTTTGGTATCGATTACTTAATGTGTATATACAAGAAAATCGACTTTATACCTAAACATAAGATTACGGAACTCTTCTAAATGCACTGCCGTTATGCCGTTATGGCTTTATGTTAACTTCTGTTCGTTAAAGAAGGTTTATTAACTTAAATATGTTAAACTAATGATTTGAAAATTTTCGAAATCGATTGCTAAATGCATATATACAAGAAAATCGACTTTATACCTAAATATAGATTACGGAATTCTTCCAAATGTACTGTCGTTATGCCGCCATGGCTTTCTATATACTTCAATACGTTAAAGAAGGTTAATTAGCTTAAATATGTTAACTAAAGAAAAAACATAAAGATGGTTTATTAACTTAAATATGTTAACCTAATGATTTGAAGAATTTCGATATCGATTGCTAAATGTGTATATACAACAAAATCAACTTTATACCTAAATATAAGATAACGGAATTCTTCTACATGCGCTGCCGTTATGCCGCCATGGCTTTATGCCAACTTCAGTTCGTTGAAGAAGGTTTATTAACTTAAATATGTTAAACTAATAAGTTGAAGCATTTCGGTATCGATTGCTAAATGAGTAAATACAAGAAATCGACTTTATACCTAAATATAAGATTACGTAGTTCTTCTAAATGCACTGCCGTTATGCCGTTAAGGCTTTATGTAGACTTCAGTAATATAAAAGGGTGAATTAACTTAAATATGTTAAACTAATAATTTGAAGCATTTCGATTTCGATTGCTAAATGTGTATATACAACAAAATCGACTTTATACCTAAATACAAGATTACGGAATTCTTCTAAATGCACTGCCGTTATGCCGTTAAGGCTTTATGTAAGCGCCAGTAAGACAAAGTAGGCTAAATAAATTAAATACATATGTTAAACCAGTTATTTGAAGCATTTCGATATCGATTGCTAAATGTGTATATACAAAAAAAGCGATTGCTAAATGTGTTAATAAAAGAAATCGACTTTATACCCAAATATAAGATTACGTAATTCTTCTAAATGCACTGCCATTATGCCGTTAAGGTTTTTGTAGACTTCAGTGAGATAAAGAAGGTTAATTAACTTAAATATGCTAAACTACTGATTTGAAGCATTTCGATTCATTTCCGTTATGCCACCATGGCTTTATGTAAACTTCAGTTCGTTAAAAAGTTTTATTAAATTAAATATGTTAAACTAATGATTTGAAGCATTTCGATAATAATTGCTAAATGTGTGTATACAACAAAATCGACTTTATACCCTAAATATAAGTATACGTAATTCTTCTAAATGCACTGCCGTCATGCCGATAAGGCTTTATGTAAGCGCCAGTAAGACAAAGTAGGCTAAATAAATTAAATACATATGTTAAACCAGTTATTTGAAGCATTTCGATATCGATTGCTAAATGTGTATATACAAAAAAAGCGATTTTATACCTAAATATAAGATAACGGAATTCTAAATGCACTGCCGTTCTGCCGTAATGGCTTTAGTAAGATTAAGAAGGTTAATTTACTTAAATATGTTAAAGTAATGATTTGAAGCATTTCGATATCGATTGCTAAATGTATATATACAAGAAAATCGATTTTATACCTAAATATAAGATTACGGAATTCTTCTAAATTCACTGCCGTTCTACCGTAATGGTTTTATGTAAACTTCAGTTCGTTAAAGAAGGTTTATTAACTTAAATATGTGAAACTATCGATTTGAAGCATTTCGATATCGATTGCTAAATGTGTATGTACAAGAAAATCGACTTTATACATAAATATAACATTACGTAATTCTTCTAACTGCAATGCCGTTATGCCGTTAAGGCTTTATGTAGACTTCAGTAAGATAAAGAGGGATAATTAACTTAAATATGTTAAACTAATGATTTGAAGCTTTTCGGTATCGATTTCTGAATTTGTCGATTTTATACCTAAATATAAGATTACGGAATTCTTCCAAATTACTGTCGTTATGCCGCCATGGCTTTATATCACCTTCGATACGTTAAAGATGTTAATTAACTAAAATATGTTAAATTAATGATTTGAAGCATTTCGATATGGATTGCTAAATATGTAAATACAAGAAAATCGACTTTATACATAAAATAAGATTACGGAATTCATCGAAATACACTGCCGTTATGGCTTTATATAAACTTCAGTACGTTAAAAAAGGTTGTTTAACTTAAATATGTTAAAGTAATTATTTGAAGCATCTCGATATCGATTCCCAAATGTGTAAATACATAAAAATAGACTTTAACCTAAATATAAAATTACGGAATTCTTCTACATGCACTCCCGTTATGCCGCCATGGCTTTATGCCAACTTCAGTTCGTTAAAGAGGTTTTATTAACTTAAATATGTGAAACTAATGATTTGAAGCATTTCGATATCGATTGCTAAATGTGTATATACAAGAAAATCGACTTTATACGTCACTATAAGATTACGGAATTCTTCTACATGCACTGCCGTTATGCCGCCATGGTTTGACCCACATCGTTCCAATAGTTTAGCCTCAGAGCGTTAGCAAAGTTGAAACAAAAATGTGACTATCGCTAAGCCCCTGGTAGAGTAAAAGAAAGATTGAGGACTTTCCTGGGAGCTTTTTAAATTATCTTACCAATGTTTTATGTTTGACCCACCTCGTTCAAATTGTTTAGCCTCAGAGCGTTAGCAAAGTTGAAACAAAATGTGACTATTGCCAAGACAATGGTAGGACTAGAAGAACAATTGGGGACTTTCCTGAGAGCTCTTTAAATTATCTAACCAATGTTTTATGTTTGACCCACCTCGTTCCTATAGTTTAGCCGCTAGAGCGTTAGCAAAGTTGAAACAAAAATTTGACTATTGCCAAGCGCTTGGTAGGAGTAAAAGAAAGATTGAAGTCAACCTAATAAAAAGATATGTTAAACTAATGATTTGAAGCATTTCGATATCGATTGCTAAATGCGTATATTGAACAAAATCGACTTATACCTAAATATAAGATTACGGAACTCTCCAAATGCTCTGCCGTTATGCCGTTAAGGCTTTTGTAGACTTCAGTAAGATAAAGAGGATTAATTAACTTAAATCTGTTAAACTTATGATGTGAAGCATACCGGCATCGATTGCTAAATGTGTATTACAAGAAAATCGACTTTATACCTAAATATAAGATTACGGAATTGTCCCAAATGTACTGTCGTTATGCCGCCATGGCTTTGTATCACCTTCAGTACGTTAAAGACGGTTTATTAACTTAAATATGTTAAACTAATGAGTTGAAGCATCTCGATATCGATTGCTAAATTTGGTATATACAAGAAACTCGACTTTATACCTAAATATAAGATTACGGATTTCTTGTACATGCACTGCCGTTATGCCGCCATGGCCTTTGTGTTAACTTCAGTGCGTTAAAGTAGGTTTGTTAACTTAAATATGTTAAACTAATGATTTGAAGCATTTCAAAATCGATTGCTAAATGCATATATACAAGAAAATCGACTTAATACCTAAATATAAGATTACGGAATTCTTCTAAATGCACTGCCGTTATACCGTTATGGCCTTATCTCAACTTTAGTGCGTTAAAGAAGCTTTATTAAACCAGTTATTTGAAGCATTTCGATATCGATTGCTTAATGCATATATACAAGAAAATCGACTTTATACCTAAATATAAGATTACGGAATTCTCCAATGTACTGTCGTTATGCCGCCATGGCTTCATATCAACTTCAATACGTTAAAGAAGGATAATTAACTTAAATATGTTAAACTAATGATTTGAAGCATTTCGATATCGATTGCTAAATGTGTATATACAAAAAAAATCGAATTTATACCTAAATATAAGATTACGATTTCTTTTACATGCACTGCCGTTATGCCGCCATGGCTTTGTGTTAACTTCATTGCGTTAAAGTAGGTTTGTTATCTTAAATATGTTAAACTAATGATTTGAAGCATTTCGATATCGAATGCTAAATGAGTATATACAAGAAAATCGACTTTATACCTAAATATAAGATTACCTAATTCTTCTAAATGTACTGTCGTTATGCCGTTGAGGCGCTTGTAGACTTCAGTAAGATAAAGAGGATTAATTAACTTAAATATGTTAAACTAATGATTTGAGGCATTTCGATATCGATTGCTAAATGTGTGTATACAAGCAAATCGACTTTATAACCTAAATATAAGATTACGGAATTCTTCTAATGCACTGCCGTCATGCCGTTATGTCTTTATGTTAACTTCTGTTCGTTAAAGAAGGTTAATTAACTTAAATATGTTAAACTAATGATTTGAAGCATTTCGATATCGATTGCTAAATGTGCATATACAAAAAATCGAATTTATACCTAAATAGTAGATTGCGGAATTCTTCTACATGCACTGCCGTTATGCCGCCATGGCTTTGTGTTAACTTCAGTGCGTTAAGGTAGGTTTGTTAACTTAAATATGTTAAACTAATGATTTGAAGCATTCCGCTATCGATTGCTAAATGAGTATATACAAGAAAATCGACTTTATACCTAAATATAAGGTTACTTAATTCTTCTAAATGCACTGCCGTTATGCCGTTATGGCTTTAATTTAACTTCAGTTCGTTTAAGAAGGTTTATTAACTTAGATATGTTACACCAGTTATTTGAAGCATTTAGAAATCGATTGCTTAATGCATATATACAAGAAAATCGACTTTCTACCTAAATATAAGATTACGGAATTCTTCCAAATGTACTGTCGTTATGCCGCCATGGCTTTATATCAACTTCGATATGTTAAAGAAGGTTAATTAACTTAAATATGTTAAACTAATGATTTTAGGCATTTCGATATCGATAGCTAAATGAGTATATACAAGAAAATCGACTTTATACCTAAATATAAGATTATGGAATTCTCCGAAATACACTGCCGTTATACCGCCATGGATTTGTGCCAACTGCAGTTCGTTAAAGAAGGTTTATTAACCTTAATATGTTAAACTAATGATTCGAAGCATGTCGATATCGATAGCTAAATGAGTATATACAAGAAAATCGACTTTATACCTAAATATAAGATTACGGAATTCTTCCAAATGCACTGCCGTTATGCGTTAAGGCTTTTGTAGACTTTAATAAGATAATGAGGGTTAATTAACTTAAATATGTTAAACAAATGATTTGAAGCATTTCGATATCGATTGCCAAATGCATATATGCAAGAAAATCAACTTTATACCTAAATATAAGATTGCGGAATAATTCTGAATGCACTGCCGTTATGCCGCCATGGATTTATGCCCAACTTCAGTTCGGAAAAGAAGGTTTAATAACTTAAATATGTTAAACTAATGATTTGAAGCATTTCGATATCGATTGCTGAATGAGTATAAACAAGAAAATCGCTTTTATACCTAAATATAAGATTATGAATTCTTCCAAATGCACTGCCGTTATACCGCCATGGCTTTAAGCCAACTTCAGTTCGTTAAGGAAGGTTATTAACCTAAATATGTTAAACTAATGATTTGAAGCATTTCGATATCGATTGCTAAATGAGTATATACAAGAAAATCGACTTTATACCTAAATATAAGATTACGGAATTAGTCTAAATGCACTGCCGTTATGCTGCCATGGATTTATGCCAACTTCAGTTCGTTAAAGAAGGCTTATTAACCTAAATATGTTAAACTATTGATTTGAAGCATGTCGATATCGATAGCTAAAATGAGTATATACAAGAAAATCGACTTTATACCTAAATATAAGATTACGGAATTCTTCCAAATGCACTGCCGTTATGCCGTTAAGGCTTTTGTAGACTTTAATAAGATAAAGAGGGTTAATTAACTTAAATATGTTAAACTAATGATTTGAAGCATTTCGATATCGATTGCTAAATGAGTATATACAAGAAAATCGACTTTATACCTAAATATAAGATTACGGAATTATTCTAAATGCACTGCCGTTATGCCGCCATGGATTTATGCCAACTTCAGTTCGTTAAAGAAGCTTTATTAACCCAAATATGTTAAACTAATGATTTGGAGCATGTCGATATCGATAGCTAAATGAGTATATACAAGAAAATCGACTTTATACCTAAATATAAGATTACGGAATTCTTCCAAATGCACTGCCAATATGCGTTAAGGCTTTTGTAGACTTTAATTAGATAAAGAGGGTTTATTAACTTAAATATGTTAAACTAATGATTTGAAGCATTTTGATATCGATTGCTAAATAAGTATATACAAGAAACTTGACTTTATACCTAAACATAGAATAACGGAATTCTTGCAAATACACTGCCGTTATTCCGCCAAGGCTTTATGTCAACTTTAGTTCGTTAAAGTAGGTTTGTTAACTTAAATATGTTAAACTAATGATTTGAAGCATTTCGATATCGATTGTTAAATGAGTATATACAAGAAAATCGACTTTATACCTAAATATAGGATTACGGAATTCTTCCAAATGTACTGTCGTTATGCCACCATGGCTTTATATCACCTTCAATACGTTAAGAAGATTTATTAACTTAAATATGTTAAACTAATGGCTTGAAGCATTTCGATATCGATTGCTAAATATGTAAATACAAGAAAGTCGACTTTACATCTAAATATAAGATTACGGAATTCTCCTAAATGCACTGCCGTTTTACTGTTAAGGCTTTGTGTAGACTTCGGTAAGCTAAAAAAAGTTTATTAACTTAAATATGTTAAACTAATGATTTGAAGCATTTCGATATCGATTGCTTATTGTATAAATTTGAGAAAATCGACATTATACCTAAACATAAGATTACGGAATTCTCCTCAATGCAATGCCGTTATACCGTTAAGGCTTTGTGTAGACTTCAGTAAGCCAAAAAAAATTTATTAACTTAAATTTGTTAACTAATGATTTGAAGCATTTCGATATCGATTGCTTATTGTGTAAGTTTAAGAAAATCGACTTTATACCTAAATATAAGATTACGGAATTCTTCTAAATGCACTGCCGTTATGACGCCATGGATTTATGCAAACTTCCGTTCGTTAAAAAAGGTTTATTAACTTAAATATGTTAAACTAATGATTTGAAGCATTTCGATATCGATTGCTAAATGAGTATACACAATAAAATCGATTTTATACCTAAATATAAGATTACGGAATTCTTCCAAATGCACTGCCGTTATGCCGTTAAGGCTTTTGTAGACTTTAGTAAGATAAAGTGGGTTAATTAACTTAATATGTTAAACTAATGATTTGAAGCATTTCGATATCGATTGCTATATATGTATATAACAAGAAAATCGACTTTATACCTAAATATAAGATTACGGAATTCTTCCAAATGCACTGCCGTTATGCCGTTAAGGCTTTTGTAGACTTTAATAAGATAAAGAGGGTTAATTAACTTAATATGTTAAACTAATGATTTGAAGCATTTCGATATCGATTGCTATATATGTATATACAAGAAAATCGACTTTATACCTAAATATAAGATTACGGAATTCTTCTTAATGCACTGCCGTTATGGACGCCATGGATTTATGCAAACTTCCGTTCGTTAAAAAAGGTTTATTAACTTAAATATGTTAAACTAATTATTTGAAGCATTTCGATATCGATTGCTAATGAGTATATACAATAAAATCGATTTTATACCTAAATATAAGATTACGAAATTCTTCAAATGCACTGCCAATATGCCGTTAGGCTTTTGTAGACTTTAATTAGATAAAGAGGGTAATTAACTTAAATATGTTAAACTTATGACTTGAAGCATTTCGATATCGATTGCTAAATATGTATATACAAGAAAATCGACTTTATACCTAAATATAAGATTACGGAATTCTCCTAAATGCACTGGCGTTATACCGTTAAGGCTTTGTGTAGACTTCAGTAAGCTAAAAAAAGTTTATTAACTTAAATATGTTAAACTAATGATTTGAAGCATTTTGATATCGATTGCTAAATGAGTATATACAAGAAACTTGACTTTATACCTAAACATAGAATAACGGAATTCTTGCAAATACACTGCCAAAGTCAAGGCTTTATGTCAACTTTAGTTCGTTAAAGTAGGTTTGTTAACTTAAATATGTTAAACTAATGATGTGAAGCATTTCGATATCGATTGTTAAATGAGTATATACAGAAATCGACTTTATACCTAAATATGGGATTACGGAATTCTTCCAAATGTACTGTCGTTATGCCACCATGGCTTTATATCACCTTCAATACGTTAAGAAGATTAATTAACTTAAATATGTTAAACTAATTTCGATATCGATTGCTAAATATGTAAATACAAGAAAATCGACTTTACATCTAAATATAAGATTACGGAATTCTCCTAAATGCACTGCCGTTTTACCGTTAAGGCTTTGTGTAGACTTCGGTAAGCTAAAAAAAGTTTATTAACTTAAATATGTTAAACTAATGATTTGAAGCATTTCGATATCGATTGCTTATTGTGTAAATTTGAGAAAATCGACATTATACCTAAACATAAGATTACGGAATTCTCCTAAATGCAATGCCGTTATACCGTTAAGGCTTTGTGTAGACTTCAGTAAGCCAAAAAAAATTTATTAACTTAAATTTGTTAAACTAATGATTTGAAGCATTTCGATATCGATTGCTTATTGTGTAAATTTAAGAAAATCGACTTTATACCAAATATAAGATTACGGAAATTATTCTAATCACTGCCGTTATGACGCCATGGATTTATGCAAACTTCCGTTCGTTAAAAAAGGTTTATTAACTTAATATTGTTAAACTAATGATTTGAAGCATTTCGATATCGATTGCTAAATGCGTATATACAAGAAAATCGACATTATATCTAATATAAGATTACGGAATTATTCTAAATGCACGGCCGTTATGCCGCCATGGATTTATTCCAACTTCAGTTCGTTAAAGAAGGTTAATTAACTTTAATATGTTAAACTAATGATTTGATTCATTTCGATATCGATTGCTAAATGAGTATATACAAGAAAATCGACCTTTATACCTAAATATAAGATTACGGAATTCTCTAAATGCACTGCCGTTATGCCGTAAAGGCTTTTGTAGACTTTAGTAAGATAAAGAGGGTTAATTACTTAAATATGTTAAACTAATGATTTGAAGCATTTCGAAATCGATTGCTAATATGTATATACGAGAAAATCGACTTTATACCTAAATATAAGATTACGGAATTCTTCCAAATGCACTGCCGTTATGCCGTTAAGGCTTCTGTAGACATTAATAAGATAAAGAGGGTTAATTAACTTTAATATGTTAAACTAATGATTTGAAGCATTTCGATATCGATTGCTAAATGAGTATATACAAGAAAATCAACTTATACGTAAATATAAGATTACGGAATTATTCTAAATGCACTGCCGTTATGCCGCATGGATTTATGCCAACTTCAGTTCGTTAAAGAAGGTTTATTAACCTAAATATGTTAAACTAATGATTTGAAGCATGTCGATATCGATAGCTAAATGAGTATATACAAGAAAATCGACTTTATACCTAAATATAGATTACGGAATTCTCCTAAATGCACTGGACGTTATACCGTTAAGGCTTTGTGTAGACTTCAGTAAGCTAAAAAAAGTTTATTAACTTAAATTTGTAAAACTAATGATTTAAAGCATTTCGATATCGATTGCTAAATATGTATATACAAGAAAATCGACTTTATACCTAAATATAAGATTACGGAATTCTCCTAAATGCACTGGCGTTATACCATTAAGGCTTTGTGTAGACTTCAGTAAGCTAAAAAAAGTTTATTAACTTAAATATGTTAAACTAATGATTTGAAGCATTTCTACATCGATTGCTAAATGAGTATATACAAGAAACTTGACTTTATACCTAAACATAGGATAACGGCATTCTTCAAATACACTGCCGTTTTTCCGCCAAGGCTTTATGTCGACTTTAGTTCGTTAAAGTAGGTTTGTTAACTTAAATATGTTAAACTAACGACTTGAAGCATTTCGATATCGATTGTTAAATGAGTATATACAAGAAAATTGACTTTATACCTAAATATAGGATTACGGAATTTTTCCAAATGTACTGTCGTTATGCCACCATGGCTTTATATCACCTTCAATACGTTAAGAAGATTAATTAACTTAAATATTGTTAAACTAATGGGTTGAAGCATCTCGATATCGATTGCTAACTGTGTATTTACAACAAAATCGACTTTATACTTAAACATAAAATTACGGAATTCTTTCTAAATGCGCTGCCGTTATACCGCTATGGCTTTATGTTAACTTCAGTTCGTTAAAGAAGGTTTATTAACTTAGATATGTTACACCAGTTATTTGAAGCATTTCGGAAATCGATTGCTTAATGCATATATACAAGAAAATCGACTTTATACCTAAATATAAGACTACGGAATAACTCTAAATGCACTGCCGTTATGCTGCCATGGATTTATGCCAACTTCAGTTCGTTAAAGAAGGTTAATTAACTTAAATATGTTAAACTAATGATTGGAGGCATTTCGATATCGATTGCTAAATGAGTATATACAAGAAAATCGACTTTATACCTAAATATAAGATTACGGAATTATTCTAAATGCACCTGCCGTCATGCTGCCATGGATTTATGCCAACTTCGGTTCGTTAATGAAGGTTTATTAACCTAAATATGTTAAAACTAATGATTTGAAGCATGTCGATATCGATAGCTAAATGAGTATATACATGAAAATCGTTTTATACCTAAATATAAGATTACGGAATTCTTCCAATTGCACTGCCGTTATGCCGTTAAGGCTTTTGTAGTCTTTAATAAGATAAAGAGGGTTAATTTACTTAAATATGTTAAACTAATGATTTGAAGGCATTTCGATATCGATTGCTAAATATGCATATACAAGAAAATCGACTTTATACCTAAATATAAGATTACGGAATTCTCCAAAATGCACTAGCGTTATACCGTTAAGGCTTTGTGTAGACTTCAGTAAGCCAAAAAAATTTATTAACTTAAATATGTTAAACTAATGATTTGAAGCATTTCGATATCGATTGCTTATTGTGCAAATTTAAGAAAATCGACTTTATACCTAAATATAAGATTACGGAATTATTCTAAATGCACTGCCGTTATGACGCAATGGATTTATGCCAACTTCCGTACGTTGAAAAAGGTTATTAACTTAAATATGTTAAACTAATGGATTTGAAGCATTTTGATATCGATTGCTAAATGAGTATATACAAGAAAATCGACTTTACACCTAAATATAAGATTACGGAATTCTCCTAAATGCACTGCCGTTATACAGTTAAGGCTTTGTGTAGACTTCAGTAAGCTATTGAAGCATTTCGATATCGATTGCTAAATGGGTATATACAAGAAATTCGACTTTATACCTAAATATAAGATCACGGAATTATTCTTAATGCACTGCCGTTATGCCGCCATGGATTTATGCCAACTTCAGTTCGTTAAAGAAGGTTAATTATCTTTAATATGTTAAACTAATGATTTGATTCATTTCGATATCGATTGCTAAATGAGTATATACAAGAAAATCGACTGTATACCTAAATATAGATTACGGAATTCTTCTAAATGCACTGCCGTTATGCCGCCATGGCTTTATGCCAACTTCAGTTCGTTAAAGAAGGTTAATTAACTTAAATATGTTGAACTAATGATTTGAAGCATTTCGATATCGATTGCTAAATATGTATATACAAGAAATCGACTCTATACCTAAATATAAGATTACGGAATTATTCTTAATGCACTGCCGTTATGCCGCCATGGATTTATGCCAAATTCAGTTCGTTAAAGAAGGTTTTATAACTTAAATATGTTAAAGTAATGATTGAAGATTTTCGAAATCGATTGCTAAATGCATACATACAAGAAAATTGACTTTATACCTAAATATATTATAACGGAATTCTTCTAAATGCACTGCCGTTATACCGTTAAGGCTTTGTGTAGACTTCAGTAAGCTAAAAAAAAGTTTATTAACTTAAATATGTTAAACTAATGATTTGAAGCATTTCGATATCGATTGCTAAATGGTATATACAAGAAATTCGACTTTATACTAAATATCAGATTACGGAATTATTCTTAATGCACTGCCGTTATGCCGCCATGGATTTATGCCAACTCAGTTCGTTAAAGAAGGTTAATTATCTTTAATATGTTAAACTAATGATTTGATTCATTTCGATATCGATTGCTAAATGAGTATATACAAGAAAATCGACTTTATACCTAAATATAAGATACGGAATTCTTCCAAATGCACTGCCGTTATGCCGTTAAGGCTTTTGTAGACTTTAGTAAGATAAAGAAGGTTAATTAACTTAAATATGTTAAACTAATGATTTGAAGCATTTCGATATCGATTGCTAATGGGTATATACAAGAAATTCGACTTTATACCTAAATATAAGATCACGGAATTCTTCTAAATGCACTGCCGTTATGCCGCCATGGCTTTATGCCAACTTCAGTTCGTTAAAGAAGGTTTATTTACTTAAATATGTTAAAGTAATGATATGAATCATTTCGATATCGATTGCTAAATGAGTATATACAAGAAAAACGACTTTATACCTAAATATATTTATACGGAATTCTTCTAAATGCACTGCCGATATGCCGTAATTGCTTTATGTTAACTTCAGTAAGATAAATAAGGTTAATTAACTTAAATATGTTAAACTAATGATTTGAAGCATTCGATATCGATTGCTAAATGTGTATATACAAGAAAATCGAATATACACCTAAATTAAGATTACGGAATTCTTCTACATGCACTGCCGCTATGCCGCCATGGCTTTATGTTAACTTCAGTGCGTTAAAGAAGCTTTATTTTCTTAAATATGTTAAACTACTGATTGAAGCATTTCGATATCGATTGCTAAATGAGTATATACAAGAAAATCGACTTTATATCTAAATATATGATAACAGAATCCTTCTCAATGCACTGCCGTTATGCCGTTATGCGTTAAGGCTTTTGTATACTTCAGTCAGATAAAGAGGGTTAATTAGCCTTTAATATGTTAAACTAATGATTTGAAGCATTTCGATATCGATTGCTAAATGTGTATATACAAGAAAATCGACTTTATACCTAAATATAAGATTACGTATTCTTCCAAATGCACTGCCGTTATGCCGTTGAAGCTTTTGTAGACTTTAATAAGATAAAGAGGGTTAATTAACTTAAATATGTTAAACTAATGATTTGGGCATTTCGATATCAATTGCTAGATATATATATACATGAAAATCGAATTTATACCTAAATATAAGATTTCGGGAATCTCCAAATGTACTGTCGTTATGCCGCAATGGCTTTATATCACCTTCATTACGGTAAAGAAGGTTAACTAACTTAAATATGTTAAACGAATGATTTGAAGCATTTCGATATCGATAGCTAAATGAGTATATACAAGAAAATCGACTTTATTCCTAAATATAGATTACGGAATTCTTCTGCATGCACTGTCGTTATGCCGCCATGGCTTTATATTGACCTTCATTAAGTTAAAGAAGGTTAACTAACTTAATATGTTAAACGAATGATTTGAAGGCATTTCGATATCGATAGCTAAATGTGTATATACAAGAAAATCGACTTTATGCTAAATATAAGACTACGGAATTATGGCTTTATGTCAACTTCACTTCGATAAAGGAGGTTTATTAACTTAAATATGTTAAACAGTTATCTGAAGCATTCGATATCGATTGCCGAAATGTGTATATACAAGAAAAACGACCTTATACATAAATATAAGACTTCGGAATTCTTCCAATGTACTGTCGTTATGCCGCCATGGCTTTATGTCACTTCAATACGTTGAAGAAGGTATATTAACTTAAATATGTTAAACTAATGATTTGAGCATTTCGATATCGATCGCTAATGTGTATATACAACAAAATCGGCTTTATACCTAAATATAAGATTACGGAATTCTTCTAAATGCACTGTCGTTATGCCGCCATGGCTTTATATCACCTTCATTACGTTAAAGAAGGTTAACTAACTTAAATATGTTAAACTAATGATTTGAAGCATTTCGATATCGATAGCTAAATGTGTATATACAAGAAAATCGACTTTTTACCTAAATATAAGATTACGGAATTCTTCCAAAATGCACTGCCGTTATACCGTTTAGGATTTATGTAAACTTCAGTAAGATAAAGAAGGTTAATAACTTAAATATGTTAAACTAATGATTGAAGCATTTCGATATCGATAGCTAAATGTGTATACACAAGAAAATCGACTTTATACCTAATATAAGATACGAAAATTCTTCTAATGCACTGCCGTTTTGCCGCCATGGCTTTATGCCAACTTCCGTTCGTTAAAGAAGGTTAATTAACTTAAATATGTTAAACTAATGATTTGAAGCGTTTCGATATCGATTGCTAAATGTGTATATACAAGAAAATCGACTTTATGCCTAAATATAAGACTACGGAATTATGCTTTATGTCAACTTCAGTTCGATAAAGGAGTTTTTTAACTTAAATATGTATAAACCAGTTATCTGAAGCATTTCGATATCGATTGCGAAATGTGTATATACAAGAAAATCGACCTTATACATTAAATATAAGACTTCGGAATTCTTCCAAATGTACTGTCGTTATGCCGCCATGGCTTATGTCAACTTCAATACGTTGAAGAAGGTTAATTAACTTAAATATATTAAACTAATGATTTAAAGCATTTCGATATCGATTGCTAAATGCGTATATACAACCAAAATCGACTTTATACCTAAATATAAGATTACGGAATTCTTCTAAATGCACTGTCGTTATGCCGCCATGGCTTTATATCACCTTCATTACGTTAAAGAAGGTTAACTAACTTAAATATGTTAAACTAATGATTTGAAGATTTTCGTTATCGATTGCTAAATGTATAAGTACAAGAAAATCGACTATATACCTAAATATAAGATTACGGAATTCTTCTACATGCACTGTCGTTATGCCGCCATGGCGTTATATCAACTTCAATACGTTAAAGAAGGTTAATTAACTTAAATATGTTTAAACTAATGATTTGAAGCATTTCGATATCGATTGCTAAATGTGTATATACAAGAAAATCGACTTTATACCTAAATATAAGATTACGGAATTCTTCTAATGCGCTGCCGTTATGTCGCCATGCCTTAAGCCAACTTCAGTCGTTAAAGAAGGTTATTAATTTAAATATGTTAAACAGTTATTTTGAAGCATTTTCGATATCGATTGCTTAATGCATATATACCAGAAAATCGAATTTATACCAAAATATAAGACTTCGGATTCTTCCAAATGTACTGTCGTTATGCCGCCATGGCTTATGCCAACTTCCGTTCGTTAAAGAAGGTTTATTAACTTAAATATGTTAAACTAATGATTTGAAGCATTTCGATATCGATTGCTAAATGCGTATATACACAAAATCGGCTTTATACCTAAATATAAGATTACGGAATTCTTCTAAATGCACTGTCGTTATGCCGCCATGGCTTTATATCACCTTCATTACGTTAGAGAAGGTTAACTAACTTAAATATGTTAAACTAATGATTTGAAGATTTCGTTATCGATTGCTAAATGTATAAGTACAAGAAAATCGACTTTATTCCTAAATATAAGATTACGGAATTCTTCCAAATGTACTGTCGTTATGCCGCCATGGCTTTATATCGACTTCAATACGTTAAGAAGGTTAATTACTTAAACATGTTAAACTAATGATTTGAAGCTTTTCGATATCGATTGCTAGGATGCGTATATACAACAAAATCGACTTTATACCGAAATATAAGATTACGGAATCTTCTAAATGCACTGTCGTTATGCCGCCACGGCTTTATATCACCTTCATTACGTTAAAGAAGGTTAACTAACTTAAATATGTTAAACTAATGATTTGAAGATTTTCGATATCGATTGCTAATGTGTAAGTACAAGAAAATCGACTATATACCTAAATATAAGATTACGGAATTCTTCTACATGCACTGTCGTTATGCCGCCATGGCTTTATATCACCTTCATTACGTTAAAGAAGGTTTATTAACTTAAATATGTTAAACTAATGATTTTGAAGCATTTCGATATCGATTGCTAAATGTGTATATACAACAAAATCGACTATATAACTAAATACAGGGTAGGCCATTTAAAGTTGACCCATTTGCCCATTTGCCAAAATTAAGGCGACGCGGATAATCAGCTGGGTTTAGTTTTTGTGCCATTTGAATTTTATATGGAAACATCTTCAAATCTTTATGAATATGCGTCGGAGAGTGGTGCGAGAGATGGTCTAATTCCTGAGAGCGGCGATAACTCGATGTCGATGGAGTCTCCTCAATACTGGCTCGTACAGCTTCGATATTTTCATCAGAACGTCTTGTGCGTTGTCTGGATGCATGACTGGCATTACTGAGATTACCGGTGTTCACAAATTTTGCGTATAAAGACTTAATTGTGTTCTTAACTGGAGCACTTTTCACTTTATTTTTTTTTGCGAAACGCACGTTGAGTTAACACAATTGAAAAGTTATATTGAATATAAAGCTGAACAATTTCAGCGCGTTCTTTTGGAGTGTACTGTTCCATGGTATAAATTGTCTTCGAATGACGCTTCCAACGCGGTATGACATTAGCCGATTTGTCAGCGCTGTTAAAAGTTACAGCGTTGCCAGATGGGTCAACTTTAAATGGCCTACCCTGTATAAGATTACGGATTCTTCTAAATGCACTGTCGTTATGCCGCCATGGCTTTATGCCAACTTCCGTTCGTTAAAGAAGGTTTATTAACTTAATATGTTAAACTAATGATTTGAAGCATTTCGATATCGATTGCTAAATGCGTATATACAACAAAATCGGCTTTATACCTAAATATAAGATTACGGAATTCTTCTAAATGCACTGTCGTTATGCCGCCAAGGCTTTATATCACCTTCATTAACGTTGAAGAGGGTTAACTAACTTAAATATGTTAAACTAATGATTTGAAGCATTTCGATATCGATTGCTAAATGTGTATACACAAGAAATTCGACTTTATACCTATATAAGATTACGGAATTCTTCTAATGCACTGCCGTTATGCCGCCATGGCTTTATGCCAACTTCCGTTCGTTAAAGAAGGTTTATTAACTTAATATGTTAAACTAATGATTTGAAGCATTTCGATATCGATTGCTAAATGCGTATATACAACAAAATCGGCTTTATACCTAAATATAAGATTACGGAATTCTTCTAAATGCACTGTCGTTATGCCGCCATGGCTTTATATCACCTTCATTACGTTAAAGAGGGTTAACTAACTTAAATATGTTAAACTAATGATTTGAAGCATTTCGATATCGATAGCTAAATGTGTATAAGGAGGTTTATTAACTTAAATATGTTAAACCAGTTATCTGAAGCATTTCGATATCGATTGCTAAATGTGTATACACAAGAAAATCGACTTTATACCTAATATAAGATACGGAATTCTTCTAATGCACTGCCGTTATGCCGCCATGGCTTTATGCCAACTTCCGTTCGTTAAAGAAGGTTTATTAACTTAAATATGTTAAACTAATGATTTGAAGCATTTCGATATCTATTGCTAAATGCGTATATACAACAACAGCGGCTTTATACCTAAATATAAGATTACGGAATTCTTCTAAATGCACTGTCCGTTATGCCGCCATGGCTTTATATCACCTTCATTACGTTAAAGAGGGTTAACTAACTTAAATATGTTAAACTAATGATTTGAAGCATTTCGATATCGATAGCTAAATGTGTATATACAAAAAATATAAGAATACGGAATTCTCCAAATGCACTGCCGTTATACCGTTTTGGATTTATGTAAACTTCAGTAAGATAAAGAAGGTTAATTAACTTAAATATGTTAAACTAATGAATTGAAGCATTTCGATATCGATAGCTAAATGTGTATAAACAAGAAAATCGACTTTATACCTAATATAAGATTACGGAATTCTTCTAAATGCACTGCGTTATGCCGCCATGGCTTTATGCCAACTTCCGTTCGTTAAAGGAGGTTTATTAACTTAAATATGTTAAACCAGTTATCTGAAGCATTTCGATATCGATTGCGAAATGTGTATATACAAGAAAATCGACCTTATAACTAAATATAGGACTTCGAATTTTTCAAATGTACTGTCGTTATGCCGCCATGGCTTTATGTCAACATCAATACGTTGAAGAAGGTTAATTAACTTAAATATGTTAAACTAATGATTTGAAAGCATTTCGATATCGATTGCTAAATGTGTATATACAACAAAATCGACTTTATTCCTAAATATAAGATTACGGAATTCTTCCAAATGTACTGTCGTTATGCCGCCATGGCTTTATATCGACTTCAATACGTTTAAGAAGGTTAATTAACTTAAACATGTTAAACTAATGATTTGAAGCTTTTCGATATCGATTGCTAGATGCGTATATACACAAAATCGACTTTATACCGAAATATAAGATTACGGAATTCTTCTAAATGCACTGTCGTATGCCGCCACGGCTTTATATCACCTTCATTACGTTAAAGAAGGTGAACTAACTTAAATATATTAAACTAATGATTCGAAGCATTTCAATATCGATTGCTAAATGTGTATGTACAACAAAATCGGCTTTATACCTACATATAAGATAACGGAATTCATATAAAGATACTGCCGTATGCCGTTATGGCTTTATGTAAACTTCAGTAAGATAAAGAAGGTTAATTGACTTAAATATATTAAACTAATGAGTTGAACCATCTCGATATCGATTGCTTATGTGTATATACAACAAAATCGACTTTATACCTAAATATAAGATTACGGAGTTCTTCTACATGCACTGCCGTTATGCCGCCATGGCTTTATATCAACTTCAATACCTTAAAGATGGTTAATTAACTTAAATATGTTAAACTAATGATTTGAAGCATTTCGTTATCGATTGCTAAATATGTATATACAAGAAAATCGACTTTATACCTAATATAAGATTACGGATTTCTTCTAAATGCACTGCCGTTATACCGTTATGGCTTTACGTACACTTCAGTAGGAAAAATAAGGTTAATTAACTTAAATATGTTAAACTAATGTGTTGAACCATCTCGATATCGATTGCTAATGTGTATATACAACAAAATCGACTTTATACCTAAATATAAGATTACGGAATTCTTCTAACTGCACTGTAGTTATGCCACCATGGCTTCATTTCAACTTCAATACGTTAAAGAAGGTTAATTAACTTAATTATGTTAAACTAATGATTTAAAACATTTCGATATCGATTGCTAGATGCGTATATACAACAAAATCGACTATATAACTAAATATAAGATTACGGAATTCTTCTACATGCACTGTCGTTATGCCGCCATGGCTTTATATCAACTTCAATACGTTAAAAAGGTTAATTCTTAAATATGTTAAACTAAAGATTGAAGCATTTCGTTATCGATTGCTAAATGTGTATATACAAGAAAATCGACTTTATACCTAATATAAGATTACGGATTTCTTCTAAATGCACTGCCGTTATACCGTTATGGCTTTACGTACACTTCAGTAGGAAAAATAAGGTTAATTAACTTAAATATGTTAAACTAATGTGTTGAACCATCTCGATATCGATTGCTAATGTGTATATACAACAAAATCGACTTTATACCTAAATATAAGATTACGGAATTCTTCTAACTGCACTGTAGTTATGCCACCATGGCTCATTTCAACTTCAATACGTTTAAAGAAGGTTAATTAACTTAAATATGTTAAACTAATGAATTAAAACATTTCGATATCGATTGCTTATGTGTATATACAACAAAATCGACTTTATACCTAAATATAAGATTACGGAGTTCTTCTACATGCACTGCCGTTATGCCGCCATGGCTTTATATTAACTTCAATACCTTAAAAAAGGTTAATTTCTTAAATATGTTAAACTAATGATTTGAAGCATTTCGTTATCGATTGCTAAATGTGTATATACAAGAAAATTGACTTTATAACCTAATATAAGATTACGGATTTCTTCTAATTGCACTGCCGTTATACCGTTATGGCTTTATGTAAACTTCAGTAAGATAAAGAAGGATAGTTAACTTAATTATGTTAATCTAATTGATTTGCAGCATTTCGTTATCGATTGCTAAATGTGAATATTTAAGAAAATCGACTTTGTACATAAATACACGATAACGGAATTCTTCTAAATGCACTGCCGTTATGCCGTTTATGTCGTTATGTTAACTTCAGTTCGTTAAAGAAGTTTTATTAACTTAAATAAGTTAAACCAGTTATTTGAAGCATTTCGATATCGATTGCTTAATGCATATATACAACAAAATCGAATTTATACCTAAATATAAGATTACGGAATTCTTCTAAATGCACTGTCGTTATGCCGCCATGGCTTTATATCACCTTCATTACGTTAAAGAAGGTTAATTCTTAAATATGTTAAACTAATGATTTAAAACATTTCGATATCGATTGATAGATGCGTATATACAACAAAATCGACTTTATACCTAAATATAAGATTGCGGAATTCTTCTAAATGCACTGCCGTTATGCCGTTATGGCTTTATGTAAACTTCAGTAAGATAAAGAAATCTAGTTAACTTAATTATGTTAATGCCGTTATGCCGTTATGTCGTTATGTTAACTTCAGTTCGTTAAAGAAGTTTTATTAACTTAAATAAGTTAAACCAGTTATTTGAAGCATTTTGGTATCGATTGCTTAATGCATATATACAACAAAATCGAATTTATACCTAAATTTAAGATTACGGAGTTCTTCTACATGCACTGCCGTTATGCCGCCATGGCTTTATATCAACTTCAATACGTTAAAAAAGGTTAATTCCTAAATATGTTAAACTAATGATTTAAAACATTTCGATATCGATTGCTAGATGCGTATATACAACAAAATCGACTTTATACCTAAATATAAGATTGCGGAATTCTTCTAAATGCACTGCCGTTATGCCGTTATGGCTTTATGTAAACTTCAGTAAGATAAAGAAGGCTAGTTAACTTAATTATGTTAATCTAATGATTTGCAGCATTTCGTTATCGATTGCTAAATGTGAATATTTAAGAAAATCGACTTTGTACATAAATACACGATAACGGAATTCTTCTAAATGCACTGCCGTTATGCCGTTATGTCGTTATGTTAACTTCAGTTCGTTAAAGAAGTTTTATTAACTTAAATAAGTTAAACCAGTTATTTGAAGCATTTCGATATCGATTGCTTAATGCATATATACAACAAAATCGAATATATACCTAAATATAAGATTACGGAATTCTTCTAAATGCACTGTCGTTATGCCGCCATGGCTTTATATCACCTTCATTACGTTAAAGAAGGTTAACAAACTTAAATATGTTAAACTAATGATTTGAAGATTTTCGTTATCGATTGCTAAATGTGTAAGTACAAGAAAATCGACTATATACCTAATTATAAGATTACGGAATTCTTCTACATGCACTGTCGTTATGCCGCCATGGCTTTATATCACCTTCATTACGTTAAAGAAGGTTAATTAACTTAAATTTGTTAAACTAATGATTTGAAGCATTTCGATATCGATTGCTAAATGTGTATATACAAGAAACTCGACTTTATACCTAATATAATGATTTAAAGATTTTCGTTATCGATTGCTAAATGTGTAAGTACAAGAAAATCGACTATATACCTAAATATATATATATATATTACGGAATTCTTCTACATGCATTGTCGTTATGCCGCCATGGCTTTATATCACCTTCATTACGTTAAAGAAGGTTAATTAACTTAAATATGTTAAACTAATGATTTGAAGCATTTCGATATCGATAGCTAAATGTGTATATATAACAAAATCGACTTTATTCCTAATTATAAGATTACGGAATCATTCCAAATGTACTGTCGTTATGCCGCCATGGTTTTATATCAACTTCAATACGTTAAAGAAGGTTAATTAACTTAAATTTGTTAAACTAATGATTTGAAGCATTTCGATATCGATTGCTTATGTGTATATACAAGAAAATCGACTTTATACCTAATATAAGATTACGGATTTCTTCTAAATGCACTGCCGTTATACCGTTATGGCTTTACGTACACTTCAGTAAGATAAAGAAGGTTAATTAACTTAAATATGTTAAACTAATGATTTAAAGCATTTCGATATCGATTGCTAAATGTGTATATATAACAAAATCGACTTTATACCTAAATATAAGATTACGGAATTCTTCTAACTGCACTGTAGTTATGCCACCATGGCTTCATTTCAACTTCAATACGTTAAAGAAGGTTAATTAACTTAAATATGTTAAACTAATGATTTAAAACATTTCGATATCGATTGCTAGATACGTATATACAACAAAATCGACTTTATACCTAAATATAAGATTGCGGAATTCTTCTAAATGCACTGCCGTTATGCCGTTATGGCTTTATGTAAACTTCAGTAAGATAAAGAAGGCTAGTTAACTTAATTATATTAATCTAATGATTTGCAGCATTTCGTTATCGATTGCTAAATGTGAATATTTAAGAAAATCGACTTTGTACATAAATACACGATAACGGAATTCTTCTAAATGCACTGCCGTTATGCCGTTATGTCGTTATGTTAACTTCAGTTCGTTAAAGAAGTTTTATTAACTTAAATAAGTTAAACCAGTTATTTGAAGCATTTCGATATCGATTGCTTAATGCATATATACAACAAAATCGAATTTATACCTAAATATAAGATTACGGAATTCTTCCAAATGTACTGTCGTTATGCCGCCATGGCTTTATATCAACTTCAATACGTTAAAGAAGGTTAATTAACTTAAATTTTTTAAACTAATGATTTGAAGCATTTCGATATCGCTTGCTAAATGTGTATGTAAAAGAAAATCGAATTTATACTTAAACATAAGATTACGGAATTCTTCCAAAAGTACTGTCGTTATGCCGCCATGGCTTTATATCGACTTTATACCTAATATAAGATTACGGAATTCTTCTAAATGCACAGCCGTTATGCCGCCATGGCTTTAACCCAACTTCAATACGTTAAAGAAGGTTTATTAACTTAAATATGTTAAACTAATGATTTGAGCATTTCGATATCGATCGCTAAATGTGTATATACAAGAAAATCGACTTTTTACATAAATATAAGACTAAGGAATTCTTCCAAATGTACTGTCGTTATGCCGCCATGGCGTTATATCAACTTCAATACGTTAAAGAAGGTTAATTAACTTAAATATGTTAAACTAATGATTTGAAGCATTTCGATATCGATTGCTAAATGTGTATATACAAGAAAATCGACTTTATACCTAAATATAAGATTACGGAATTCTTCTAAATGCGCTGCCGTTATGTCGCCATGGCCTTAAGCCAACTTCAGTTCGTTTAAGAAGGTTTATTAATTTAAATATGTTAAACCAGTTATTTGAAGCATTTCGATATCGATTGCTTAATGCATATATACCAGAAAATCGACTTTATACCAAAATATAAGACTACGGAATTCTTCCAAATGTACTGTCGTTATGCCGCCATGGCTTTATATCAACTTCAATACGTTAAAGAAGGTTTATTAACTTAAATATGTTAAACTAATGATTTGAAGCGTTTCGATATCGATTGCTAAATGTGTATGTAAAAGAAAATCGAATTTATACTTAAACATAAGATTACGGAATTCTTCCAAATGTACTGTCGTTATGCCGCCATGGCTTTATATCGACTTTATACCTAATATAAGATTACGGAATTCTTCTAAATGCACAGCCGTTATGCCGCCATGGCTTTAACCCAACTTCCGTTCGTTAAAGAAGGTTTATTAACTTAAATATGTTAAACTAATGATTTGAGCATTTCGATATCGATCGCTAAATGTGTATATACAAGAAAATCGACTTTTTACATAAATATAAGACTAAGGAATTCTTCCAAATGTACTGTCGTTATGCCGCCATGGCGTTATATCAACTTCAATACGTTAAAGAAGGTTAATTAACTTAAATATGTTAAACTAATGATTTGAAGCATTTCGATATCGATTGCTAAATGCGTATATACAACAAAGTCGGCTTTATACCTAAATATAAGATAACGGAATTCTTCTAAATGCACTGTCGTTATGCCGCCATGGCTTTATATCACCTTCATTACGTTAAAGAAGGTTAACTAACTTTATGTTAAACTAATGATTTGAAGCATTTCGATATCGATAGCTAAATGTGTATATACAAGAAAATCGACTTTTTACCTAAATATAAGATTACGGAATTCTTCCAAATGCACTGTCGTTATACCGTTTTGGATTTATGTAAACTTCAGTAAGATAAAGAAGGTTAATTAACTTAAATATGTTAAACTAATGATTTGAGCATTTCGATATCGATCGCTAAATGTGTATATACAAGAAAATCGACTTTTTACATAAATATAAGACTAAGGAATTCTTCCAAATGTACTGTCGTTATGCCGCCATGGCGTTATATCAACTTCAATACGTTAAAGAAGGTTAATTAACTTAAATTTGTTAAACTAATGATTTGAAGCATTTCGATATCGATTGCTTATGTGTATATACAAGAAAATCGACTTTATACCTAATATAAGATTACGGATTTCTTCTAAATGCACTGCCGTTATACCGTTATGGCTTTACGTACACTTCAGTAAGATAAAGAAGGTTAATTAACTTAAATATGTTAAACTAATGATTTAAAGCATTTCGATATCGATTGCTAAATGTGTATATATAACAAAATCGACTTTATACCTAAATATAAGATTACGGAATTCTTCTAACTGCACTGTAGTTATGCCACCATGGCTTCATTTCAACTTCAATACGTTAAAGAAGGTTAATTAACTTAAATATGTTAAACTAATGATTTAAAACATTTCGATATCGATTGCTAGATACGTATATACAACAAAATCGACTTTATACCTAAATATAAGATTGCGGAATTCTTCTAAATGCACTGCCGTTATGCCGTTATGGCTTTATGTAAACTTCAGTAAGATAAAGAAGGCTAGTTAACTTAATTATATTAATCTAATGATTTGCAGCATTTCGTTATCGATTGCTAAATGTGAATATTTAAGAAAATCGACTTTTTACATAAATACACGATAACGGAATTCTTCTAAATGCACTGCCGTTATGCCGTTATGTCGTTATGTTAACTTCAGT
>CM050325.1:96262606-96298255 GCA_027475135.1 Bactrocera correcta
TGCGTGGGGCTGTTTACTTGTGGGTAGAATTGTAAATTTGTAAATTGTGAGTGGGGTTACGTGCTCACGTTTTACCCTGCACCCACAAACAAATGCATATGCTTCACAATGCTCTCTTGTATGTATGTTTGTTTGTATGAATATAATGTTTTCTTCTATTTTTTCGTTCTCATTTCTGTATTATTGTACTCCGGTGTTATTGTTGTTACATTTATTTGGGATTTCTCGACTTGGCTGGGAGCGCGGTTGGAGTAGCATAAATCCAAATGTCTGTTTGTATGTATGTATATTTATGCATTTATTATTATTCTTTATATGTACATATGTATGTATGTATGTATCTGGCAATCGCAACCATGACTGGCGTATCTCAATATTATATCTGATAGTTTGGACAGTTTTTGTGGCGAGTAAGCTGTGCTGCTGCTGCCTTACACCCTTTATATGCCGCGGTCCATTCAATTCCGGACAATTTGGATGCTGGGCGGCTGAGGGTCGCTATACACACTTACAAAAATATATAATAGTGGTCATTGGTCGGATAAACTAAAGCAACAAAAATGCTGACTTTTGGTAAGCAGTGGATTAGCTTTACGCCTACATATAAAAATATATCACAGATAAAAATATATGTATATACATACATATGTACATATGTAATGAATTAGAAAAAATATGTCTGTAATGTATTTAAAAATATATACATACATATGTATGAGCTTTGAGCTTTTTTTTCGGAACCCTCAACCTTTCACTTCAGCCTCCATCAGCTTCTCATACATTTCGCTGCTTGTTCCGGTTCAATATTTTGCATTTCGCGAAAAACGGTATATATGTACATACATATGTACGTAAACGATTATATGCTTTCGCAATGCACATGCAACATACTATTTCTTCTTCTAAGCGCATTGTGTTGCAACATATATTATTAGCAACGCCATTTGCTCGCTTTAATTGTAATTTAAGTCCATTTTAGCATTTTCAGGCATTATTATTGTTTTGCTTTTTTGTTTTTAATTTCCTTTTGTTTTTAGCTGCAGCGTTTTCTCCTTTTCCATTTTCTATTGCAAGCAAGCATTTCTGATTGGGTGTTACCGCAGGCCACTATTTCGACACGTTCTAGAGCATAACGATCACGTCATATGCCATGTCTAATAGCCACAATATGTATACAGACTTTTTACGATCGCTGTAAAAATACAGTTTTAGCACAACAACGGTATTTCTGGTGCATTCTTATTATTCTGCTCCATTTTGTATGAAAAAGTCACGCAAATATTGCGAAATTATTGAATTTTTTATAAGCTCTTGCGGTAATATTGCAAATATTAGACCCGCTCGCTTGTAAACAAGCGCCAGAACAATATTCGGTAGTATGAGAGAACATATTTCAAGAAAAACAAGAAAAAACGTTAACTTCGGTTGCACCGAATTGCATTTCTGTTAGTAACTATGTGTCCAGTTTGTATGGAGTATATGTTTTAGTTTAACCGTCTGAACAATTTTTGGGAAAATTTCATTGTTTCCTTAAAAATAATTTACCAAATTTCGTGAATATATCTTGTCAAATGTGAAAGTTGTCCATACAAGAACTTGAAAAATCCGAAAACGAAATTTTGTTTGTTTTGCTCTTGCTAAAATTTCTATTAAGGTTTAAAAAACCCTCTGAACAATTTCTTATGGAGAACATTTTCTAGAAAAAAAAAAAAAATTCGTGAAATTCGTTGCAAAGTAAATTTTCAGATACATTTCTGTTAGTACTATGTTCCCGTTTGTATGGAAGCTATATGCTATAGTTAACCGATCTGAACAATTTCTTCGGAGATTACATTGTTGCCTTAGAAAATAATATATACCAAATTTCGGGGAAGATACTTGTCAAATGTGAAAGTTTTCCATATAAGAACTTGGTTCCGATCGTTGAGTTTATATGGCAGCTATGTGTTATAGTGGTCCGATATCGGCCGTTCCGACAAATGAGCAGCTTCTTGAAGAGAAAATGACGTTTGCAAAATTTCAAGAGGATATCTTAAAAACTGAGGGACTAGTTCGTATATATACAGACAGACGGACGGACAGACAGACGGACATGGCTTAATCGACTCAACTCAACATGCTGATCATTTATATACATATATACTTTATAGGGTCTCCGAGGCTTCCTTCTGGGTGTTACAAACATTGTGACAAACTTAATATACCATGTTCAGGGTATAAAAATCACGAATGTCGGTTGAACTTTTCAAAAATGCATTTCTTATATCATAAAAGAATACAAAAAAATAACATTATCTTGAGCTCGCCTATAGGCTGACCAGCTATATACTATAGTGATATGGAGATCATGGCATTGACTTGGAAAATTATCTTCGCCAAAATTCACGAAGATATCTCGTCAAATGAAAAAGTTTTCCATACAAGGACTTGATTTTGATCCTATAGTCGGCCGAAATGTGGGGTTCCGAAAAATGAATCTTCTTGGAACTGTGTGCAAAATTTCTAAGGGACGAGGTTATCAAAACTCGACTAATTATACAAGTCGACTGCGCAAAATATTCAAAATTCGTTACTACTCCGGAATGCATCTTTTCTTTCAGGGACGTGCGCTTAAAGTTAGTAAAGAGATAACATCAAGCTACTTCATCATCAGGTTCGTTTGCGTGCCTGATCATAGCAGAATCGCTGGAAATTGCAAAGCCAATGACGAGAAACTGTGGATCATGCGTGCGCTTAGCTGGCGTCCAGCTCCTATGCGACTGCAACGTCTTTCTGGCCGAGAGTAGAACTGCTTGCCCCTAGCAAAGTTCAACTTGCAGCAATGGGAGGAGGTCTTATTACATATTGTCCAATAGATATTTATATAGTCGAACACAATTGTCAAAGCTTGTGGAAAAATATGAGGTGGAATCTAGACACTTTCTCCTCTATTGTCCAGCCTTTGCAAGATTAAGGCTGAAACATCCCGGCAGTCATGCCTTCGGCGAACTAAGTGATATAGCCGAAGCTGACAAAGACGGCGTCAATAAATTTGTGATGGGCTCAAAGCGCTTTGTTAATTTATGAGGGTATTTATAAGTTTTTATAGGTATTCTTAATGCCACATAGAATCGACGTTATAAGCTGTCCAAGTGAGAACCCTTTTAGGATCGACTATTTAGCCCAACCTGACTTTGTGTCTTTCCTTGCCACGCTAAACCTTAAAGTAAATAAATTTACTGTCATAGTAAAGAAGTATCTAAATAGCCGACGGTCACTTTCGAAAAGTATTCACATTATCTCAAACAGTGAGCAGAAAATTGGAGCATCGGAGCCGAAGGAGTATATAGTTTTGGGTAAATAAATTTTTGTTTATTATGCGAAATCCACTAAAGCGAACCAGCTCACAACTTCTTCGATAATGCTTCCAAATTTAGTTCAACACAGAGAACGACTGTACTTGGATCTGCGACCTTCCTTGTATTTATATTGCTTAAAGTTTAATAGCGCTTTGGCCTTCGATGTCCTGTTTGAAAAGCTGTTAGGCTTGTTGTCCTCAAAGAGCTCATACGGTTTTTGCTATACAGCGACTCTAAAGCATGAGATTAATATATCCTTCGGTTAATTAACTCCTCGATTAAATCTTTCATTGGCCTTTTAGACTAGAAAGCCATCGAGTAGAGTTTCCACAGGAGATCCAACTTTTTTGTTTTATACTTTTCCTATACAGGAACTTTAGGTACAATATTAATACATATTTTCTTAAATTATTTTCTCAAACAAAGCTTCTTCTGAAGTCACCATTGAAAAGTCTCTAAAAGATGTGTGACATAGTCTTCCGTGGCAGATCTATCGCTTTCAGTAGGATTTTTTTCTTATGGTTCACTTTATCTTCTATGCCTTAAAGATTCACTTACACACCCTTTAGCTGCGATAGAAACCGCTCGATAATGGGAGCCATATATATAGCTAAAAATCCGAGGCGATTACACTGGAAATCTTTTCGCAAACAGCCGAAGTATGTCAGACGTAAATTTAATATCCACTCTGTTGGAGAGATCAGGTGGAATTTGCCTTCAGTCCACAATGATAATACTTCAAGATATAGGTTCATCGAAAGGTGCGACTTCCGGTAACTCTCAAATACATATTAACCCAGTTTACCACTGAAATTACATCCAATGCATAGGTCGATACAAATTCAAAAAGCTCTCAGTTCGCATTTCGATCCTTCACTGTCGCGAAAAGCGGAAATGTTTCGAAGAAGTTACTTGCCATTGTATTTATGAGATACTAAGAAGTAGTTAAGGCTTTAGAGTACAACTTCGTGTGATTAATTATAAACCCAAACAAATCCCATCCACTGCACCTGCCCCATTCCAACAAACTTCAGTATAATCCCACAATAATCTCACCAAAATAATTACGTAAAAAGGTAGTGCAGGCATTATTTATACAATGAAGAACAGCTGCCTTTCTAATGTCAACAAGATGCAAATAAAAAAATGTGGAGAAGGAAATATTTGGAGCACTGACAGCCAATACCCACATGCGGCCACTTCAACGCGGTGCGTAAACCATATATCTCGACCTATGGAGGTATATATGAGTGTCTCCTAATCATCAAACAGAAGTGATTGTCAGTCAAAAAGCGATAAATACGCGTCTTCTAGATAAGCAGCAATAAAAAAGGAGACGACGAAGAATACAGTGAGATATTTAAAACCCTTTGGTGTTAAAATAGACTCGTAAAAAGAGGAAAAGAGATTTTTTTGTTAAGCTTAAAGACTATGAGTTGGAGTATAGGAAACTTCCAGCGTTGCGAAGGCAGCACGCCAGAATTGAGTGGGCTATTTTGGTGGAAGCGAGTGAGATCGAGCATTTTTGTAGGTGAAGTGGTAAGGAGAGCAAAGCAAAGCGAAAATGGTGTTTAAGCGCGCTACATGACTCCTACACTTTGTAACAGATCACACCTCGGCTGTTGTGCGGCCGATCGATTGTTGGCTTCCAAAGTCTGTGGCGCGGCAAGGTACGTGCTTGCGCGCTCCTCTGCTGGCAGCTTGTGGCAACGCGTTGCTGCGTGTCTTTCTTGTTGCTTTGTATTGTATTTTTCGTGCATTTTTTAGATTTTTTCCTTATTTTGTGTAGATACGAGGCTTGGCCCTGCTGATTGTAAAGGCAGCTGCATGTTGTTTGGGCTTCTTTCTCCTCGTCGGGGGTTTTGTATTTTCCATTGCTCATTATTTTCAAAATGCGACACTGCACTCCTTTACGTTTGTCTCGAATTTATTACGTTTTGTTTTGTTTAGCCAGATCTTGCATATCTTTTCTCACAAAAAATAAATACAAAACTAGAGCACACGTGTTAGAAAATGTGCAGGCGTTGCGAAATTGGTGATCTTTAACGCAAAAGGTCTAAAAATGTTGTATAATGAGGAAAAGGGGTGTGATTTTCTTGAATGATAAATATCTGCCAGGAAGTAGGGAAGTAGGCCCAGAGGAAAACGAGAAGATGAAGAACGCTACTCCATCTACAGCATGCGATTCTGGGGCGAAGCCATTGGAGAAGAGGTGCAGTGAGTTTTTTCACGGATAGAACGAAGTTAAGAGGGAGAATAGAATGTGGTCTCTTCTCTAGTTTTAGTCTACCAGACCGCTGTAGCTTCCAAGCAGAGATGGCTAGGTAGCGGTAAATATACTTCTCAGGAGTGCAGCTTCTTTCAGAGAGCTCTGCATTCACACTGAAGCAACAGCTTAAAACTTTTTTAATATTCGGCTTGTACTATATCTGTGCCTGGTCACAGCGGCGGAATCGCCGGTAACTGCAAAGCCAATGAGCTTGCTAGGGAGGGCACTAGTACCCGGTGCGAAGCCATTGTGGAAGAGGTGCAGTGAGCTACTTTACGGATAGATCGAGCATAAGAGGGAGGATAAAATCTCTTCTGTCGGGAGCTCTCCATCAACTCTAGTTTTAAGCTACCAGACCGCTGTAGCGTTTTTCAAGCGAAGGCTGCCATCAAGGTAGCTGTAGATAGTCAAAATAGCTCAAAACTAGTCAAGAAATACATGATCTCATTAACAACAGCTTCAATCATTTTCCATATTAGACTGGTATTATATGTCTGCCCGGCCGCAGCGGAATTGTCGAAAATTGCAAAGCCGTTGAGATTTGACGGAACCATTACCACATCCAACTGAAAGTGAGGTATCTTCTTGCGCTCTAGCGCTGGACCAACGGATCTTTAGTGAGCTTGGCAAGCGTTACAACTAAATATTTTGTCAGACATTCTTTGCATAAGCCGCTGCATGGAGGAAGCCTAGTAGGAGTCATCTTGTCCCTTTCCCTTAGACAGAAATTGAAATATTTCGTTAGACACACCGCGGGAAAATCTACCGAAGTGGCTAGGATTGATATTAACCGTCATAATAAATTTGTGGTAAGCTCAAAACGCTTCATGAATCTATGAGATGATCTATTTTAAGGAACTTTTGGGTAACACATAGAACAAATATCTGTCCAAGTGAGATTCATAGATTTTGCATCAACCCTAGAGCGTAACCTAACTGCTTATTTATGAACACACGAAAGTAAAAAATATTTTTTTAGATTTTCGAAAATAATTTTTTGAATATTTTTCCTTTTTATATATATTGTTTTTATATACGAAATGCTTAATATATGTTCAGAGTTGCCACCATTCACCCCCGCATTGATAACATTTATGAATATTTGGACTTTTTTTTTTTTTTGGTTTAACTCTTGCGAAAGAAAAACTTGCTCGTTTAAATTAATTGGTATTTATTGTGTCGCATTTTTTGTTGCGGCCATAAAAACTAACACGATTAGCTTTTGTGTCGCGCGTATTTCATTAACGATTTGTGTGCAAATTTTGTGAAAAAAAAATCAAAATGGTGAATTAATAATTAGCTGTTGGTTAATTAATTTTGTTGTTGCAATTTTACTAATTCGGCTTTTTTTTGCTAAAATTTGCGTGAACGTTTGATCCAACGACCTTAGCACGCGTTTCTTTAGCAGTAATTGGTATTTGGTAGTCTTTTATTTTATAGCTCATGTTTTGCATGACAATGCATAATTAATGATTAATTAAAGTTTAAATAATGCCGTGGTTTATTCGATATTGACGGACGGTTGGCTTGCTCTAGTAAACGCCAAGAAGCTTTTGAAGCTTTTGTATAAACTAGTTGTAATAAGAAGAAGACTTATATTTCTAAGGATCAAAATCTCTGAATTGCGTCTAAACTCTCTTTAAACATGGAATTATAGACGGTGTTCTTAATTTGTTCCGTTTGTTTCTTGAGCGATCAATTCCCAAAAAGAGTATATATGAAATATAAAATGTTCTATGACCTTCTGCTTCCTTCTAAATCCCTTTAAGAAAGGTATTTTCTTAAAGCGCTCTTAATAGTGATCTTTTTCCAAAATTTTGGATTTTGCCAAGGATGCCACTCGAAGTCGAGGCTAAGGTCGAAGTGGTACAGCTCTTCCGTATTGGGTAAATAGGATAATTCCACGAGCTTTAGATTTATCTACAGAGACTTTACCATACCAAGTCAATTTCTACATCCGACAATAACCGAACAAATTTCGATGTATGATCCCGATATAAAGCTCCTTCATATCGTTACGTCTCAGTAGATTTTAGATATGAATTACGCCGCCTCCTTATTTCTACCGATTCCTTGGGTCTTCCTAATTTTTATTCCTATTTTAACAAAATTTTTTTTTTTTTCACATTCATGTGTGACTTTATCGTGGTAATCCCACGATCCATCATCCAAACCTGTACAATTTAATGACCAAATGTTGGGCATTTTCGAAAAGACCTCAAGTTTTCAACTACTTCAAATAAAGAACAAAATATCAACCAAAACTTATGTTTATTGATGCCGTTAGTGAGACAAGTTCATCTGCATTTAAGGGGTAGTATTCCAAGAAATAGGTTTTTGTATGAAACATCGTGCCTATTGCTAAGACAGATCAGTGGACAAGGCAATGTCCGTTGTTACTTGGCGATAATGGGCCATCAGCCGGAAAGTACCAAATTGCGGAGACACAACTACCATCTATGGAAGGAACGTGTCTAAAGACAGAGTTAAGTATCTACATTATTATCCTGGACAGGAAGTTCTCGTGGAAGCCCAAGAACAGGGAAAGAGCAAGGACGACATCGGAGGTTCTCTACTGCTGCGGAGCAGCTATTGGTAGAAACTGGCGACGCTCGTCAAAAGTATATCCATGGCTATCTGAAACTGTAGCCAAGCTTATAATATCCTATGGAGTTCAGTACTAGACCAACTATGGCGCTCAATTACCCGTCTGAAGAACAACAAAGTGCCGAAGGCTAACAGATTGTCGGCCGAGCTATTCAAATACGGGTGCGAAAAACTGCTAAGGTGCATCCATCAGCTTCCTTGTGGAATATAATCGAATGGCAGCAGCTATTGGATTTTAAATGTGCTCTGTATACGAAGAAACGAAGCAAATGGGCCTAGTAGTGAACGAGGGCATGACAAACTATGTCTTGTCGTCCAACAAACAGTTGTCGCATTCCAGACTTGAATCTCACGTCACTGCTGAAAGTCATAACTTCCAAGTCGTAGACAACTTTGTCTATTTTGGAACTAGCATTGACACAAACAACATCGTCAGCCTCTAAATTCAACGCAGAATAACTCTTATCAACTGGGACTACGTCGGACCGAGTAGACAAGTGAAAAGTAAAGACCTCTCTCGACGAACGAAGACCTAATTGTACAAGTCCGTCATTATTTCCGTCCTGCTAAATGGCGCAGAGGCATGGCCGATGACAACATACGCATTACGAGTTTTCGAGGGAAAGGTTCTGCGGAAGATTTATGGCCTTTGCGCATTGGCTTTGATGAGCTATCAATGACATTGACATAGTTCAGCGAATGAAGAGAGAGCGGCTACGCCGGCTAGGTCATGACGTCGGAATGGATGAAAACAATTCAGCTCTGAGAGTATTCAACGTAGTACTCGCCGGGGGAAGCAGAGGCAGAGGAAAACCTCCATTCCGTTGGAAAGATCAGATAGAGAAGTACCGAGGTCCATCGATTAAATTAAATAAGATTAAATATTTAATCAAATACCTGCAGCATAAGCTGCTTGGAGGAAGATGAGATTTAATTCTTTCAATACTTCCCTCTCGAGTTCACCGACTTTACCAGACCAAAGCTAAAACACCTCGGATCTGAAACTTTTGAATATCCAGGTGAAATAGCGAAAATAGAAATAAAGCTGGTAATCAAATTTATGATAGGTTGAAGGCGCTGTATAGCTGATATTCAACTATAGGAGTTCTTAACTGGTTTCACAAAGGACTTTACATAGCAGCCTAACCTTCCTAAGGAGGAAATCCGATAATCAAACGAAGTCTCAGCTCTTTAATCCCTCAAAAAAAAATAAAAATAAAAAAATAAACTGTTGTAATTAAGTAAGTTTGGATCCAGGCCACGAGGTCAGAGTCGGCGTTATCGCTAAGACGACCTAAAGCCAATGCTATACTGGCAGCCAACAATATAATCAAGCAATAAAATCGCTCCAAAAACGATTTTCGAAGTCGAAACTACTGCGAGCACACAATACTCCGCGCTCCATTCGTAAGTAAGTGGGTATGCTTAAAGTCTGTTTAGCAGTTGATTAAATTTATTATTTAAATTTTCAAACAATATCTTAATTATCGCTTTTATTAAAAAAAAAATGTTGATTGTTTACCAGTTTTCTCTAGCTTTGTATCAAAGTTTTTTGCGTTTTATAATATTTTCTTGACGTCTTTTGTGTGGCGTGGGTTTAACCAGCTACCGTTGATACTAACTACTGTGCAGCTTGACTGGCTTACCGCTTACCTGACTGCCTGCCTGCCGCTTTGTTATCAGCTCTAGCCACAACAACAACACGTACTCATATATTATTATTATTATTTTTTAGTTAATAACATATCGCTTCTGTGCGCTTATTGACTGGCTAGCTGGCGGAGCGATTGAGTAGCTGGGCATGTCTGTCTGTCTGGCCGTTCAATGATGTCGGCTTTCTAACATTCAGTTAATTATAGGTTGCACCATTTTTATAGTCGCTACTGTGTGCTGGTAAGTGCTCAACGTCAATACGGCGACGGCTACTGCGCCGCTCAGCCATTTAACGTTTTAAACGCGCTTGGAAGATCAGCTTTGTGGGCTTTGTGGGCTGAGTGGCTTGTGTTGATCGCACGTTTAGCCAATATTTGTCGCTTGTTGTTAAATCCGCCTCCAGGCAGTTGAACTGTCATTTATTTGTGGAAACCCCATATCAACCGTTAATTTCTCGTAATTTTTTTTTTCAGATGTGTTTAATAGGAGGGTGTTGACCAAGTTATTAACTAACTTTCGCTTCCACAAGTAGAAACGTGTTCAGCGCAAAATCTTTAAGAATTTATGAATAAATTTAATTTTGTGTCCGAATAACAACAATGATAATATATTCTTCAGTTAAAAGTGCTATTCTATTGAATTTTATAATTGTTTAATCGAAAAAGAAGATAATACTTCAACGCGAATCTTGTCAATATCTACAACATTATACAAAGATTGATACTTTAAATAACTAGACGGGCGAGAAACAACATACGAGGTATTCCTCGGAATGTGGTTAGTGGAACTACATATCACAGGTGGATTAGTACTAAAATTGTTTAAAATCACTCTTTATGACTACAGACATCATAATTGGTATCTTTCAGATTCGGGAGATCCTTCGCCGCGCCAAGATATTCCGTTGAATTATTTAAGGTCTTATAAAAAGTTATTCCTTATTTTTGCAGTAAATAAGGGACTTAACTTAGCATACCTTTGAAAATAATTTCAGAATGTCGCTCACCTAGAACCCCTCATCTCCATTGGAAAGAAAAAACGGCCTCAGTCGATTTTCACACCTTCACTCGCCATAGATTGGAACAGGTCCGGGCTATAAGGTTAGTGCATAAGAACCTCCCAACCATATCCTCAGAACTACTGGCGATATGGTGTGGTCTGATATTATCACCTATTGTTCACAGCTGTATGTTTCTGGGCGGTACAATTGTTGACAGTACACATCCGAATTAAGGGTTTGAACGAAGGAGAGTAGTCCATACTGGCTTGGTCATCGGTTGCCACTGCTCGTCACGATGTGACCACGACCGTTTTCGTTTGACGTTGTCCACTTCTCAGCAACAGTAACCAATTGCTTTAAGAATACCTCAATGTTCTTATGACTTAGCACAATGTCGAAGATGAATATTACTAGGTATATGAGGTGTTTTTGGGTTACCTCGTGTGCTATCCATGCATCGAGCTTCTTTTTTTTTGTATCCAGCCCTATTTGCAACGATTCCAAGCCGATTTTCTGCAATGATAAGCTCCAAGGCAATCGAAACAGATCAAATGATGATCAGCTTATACTCTCTTCGAACTACCATACGTCGTCAGTGAACTTCATAAGCTTATCGCAGTACTTTTTCTTATACTAGGTTATTAACCAATATCTTTCAAGGCAGACTTAAAACTTCTATAAGCAGGAGGGAAAAAGCTTACGGTTATTCGATCTTCCCACACCTAACACATCGGTCATGAAGCTGACAGATCGAGAAGATTGCAGGAAATGTCTAGAGCAAGGCACCAGAGCAACAATGGAGCATCTCTTGTGCACTCCCGCATTGGCAAGATTACGTTGTAAGCATCTGAGGTCCTCACCATATGATACACTGGCGGAGGTATCGATAGTGAGACCGCAGTGTCTGTTAAAATTCGCGCCCTAAGGATGACTACTTCTCATGGACCTAGTATCTGAATTTCATCTATCGCAAAAGACCAAAACTGATCTATGCGTGGCTTATTGGCCTACCAGATTAACCAAACCTAACATCCCACATGATCTAATAATACATCTAAATTTGTCGTCAAGCTTCTTAAGGGAAAATTAACATATACCATCACTGAATCTACTATGTAGGGCTATTATTATTGTTTATGTGATTTTCTGTGATCTTCCATTGGACAATAGACGGCAACAATAGCTGGGAGAAATTTCTGTATTCTTAAAGATAAAACTCCTTCGCCCAATGTTCCCGATGGTCCATAAAGACAGACCAGCCATTTGAAAATTTTAACAAGTTAGTGAAACAGATTCATAACATATTAACAAATCATATGTGATTCCCCGCATTGCGAGACCAAGGTGGTAGCGCCTTAGTTCTCACACCTTAGGCATCGAGGAGAAATATTTGATATTCCGTTCCCACGACAGTCGGGTCTACATAATAGGAACGGACCCGCATTCTTTTATCCGGCCAAGGACTGTCGACTCGGCAGATTTCTGCCTCTACAACAACAACATCTGATATTGAAATTTGGACAAACTTTGAACATACCGTTGATACAAAGGTTTCTGCCGTGAAACTGTCTACGTCTATCCTTACGTAACCACTAATGAGCTACACCACATTTTTAAGTTCAGTATCCATCAATTGATTTCATGGTAATGTCCATTTTTGGTACCATAGAAGATTTAATGACGTCAAAAAAAGTTAAAGCGAAGTTAAAACGTATTTTATGACTTGTAAAGAAAGCGTGTATAATTAACGCATGGATTTCGTCTGCCATAAAAAAGTTTAAAAGGAGTAAATATATAAATCATGAAAGATTTTTTGTTTTCTTTCGACACTTTTTCGACAAAATGCTAATTACCGTACAGTTGGTGCTAAATGTTTGAAGACCACGAAAACACACAAAACTTCGTGAAGAGCTAAAACAAAAACAAACAGCGAAGCAAAACTAATTTAGAGGTGATAACTTCAAAAACAAAGCCTGTCAGAAATTAATAATAAATGTTAGTAAAACAAAGCAAAGGAAAAATCGTAGGAAATGAAGGAACATATGTAGATGCCAGCAAAAAAGTATAAAAGAAAAAAATTTGTGTTTAAACATTTTTCAAAGGGTGTTAATTAATAGCCTTCACCTTAACTGCACACAAAGTGCGCACAACAAATGAGCGCGCTGTCCCACTGCCACAGCACCGACCACAACTGTAGTCGACGCAAGTGCGACTGCGCCAAAGCTGCGAAACGAACGCGCGGCCACGCATTACAGCGCGCCGTCATCTCTGTTGCTGCAAGGCGTGATGATTTATATGCACTCGCGTATGTGTGCTGAGCGCAACGAATGCCCTGTAGGTCGGGCGTTCGGCCGGTTGAACGCGTTGAATGCCGCAGCGGGCCAGAAATTCGCCCGCTGACCCGCGTGATCACGATCTTTCTTAAGATCACTGAATGACTGACGCAGCGCTAACTCACCTCAACACTGCCGAGTGCGTGTGTGTCGGTGTGTTGGTCAGGAGAATGCATTCAATACAGTTATTTATCTCTTTTGTTCACACCTCGGCACAAAAGGTGAAAATACGTGCATAATTGCATTTCACATTTGGAAGTCGCTGCAACGATTACCCGTCGCGTGCAATGCATAACCCCCCCACGAAACGCAGTGTCTATGTTTGGACTCAGCAGCTGGTCGGTGGTATGAAAGATGCGCGCTCGGTTGAACTCGATTATCTTAGGTTCATTTCTTCCGCTGTTTACTTTCTTCTTTTGTCGAACATATTATCGGACTAAGTGTGAACTTTACACTATTTTTTGTAGGGAAGAGGTAAGGTTGAGGTGGGAAGTTACGAAATGTTAAAAGGAGCCGTTATTTGTGTTTAATTATGACAATACATCTCTATTTACAGCAATAGAAAATAGTTGTATAAGACATTATGACGGAAGCGGTAAACAAAGGGTGATGATCTTGGAAAAAGTTTCCAAAAGGAATGAAACATTGTGAATTTTCAGGAATAACTGGTGAAAAGTTAACCGAAAACTCATTACATCTTGCGGAAAGTAAAGCAAATCTCTCAACAATCACCCTTCAAATGTAAAACATTTTTGTCTCTTTTAGTTGAAGCGGCACGCTGGCTAGGAAGAACGACTGGCTCGTTGTAAACTCAGCTTTATCTTAGTAAGGAGTTGATATCTATATGGTAATAGCGATGTGATCTCTATTAGGAAACATGGATGTAAGAGCCTTAATCGGGAGTTTCCCCCTCCACGTCGCAGAGCCATCAGCTTGCCAAGAAACAGGGTCCATGTTAAATATGTGTGTTTGGAGCTCACAATAGCGTGTGTAGAATATGACAAGTAGTCGGAATTTATATCTTGAGAGATTGATTAAGTTTTAAAACTTACTGACACATGCTTTGGAGTTTTTGCCAATACTTCTTTCTGCTTGCTGTTACCTCCATGCGGAGCAACTCCTTTATGGTATAAGGACCAACCGCAATAAAGAGATTCGGTGGAAACTACAGTGCGGGCGAGCTCGTCAGCCAGTTCTTTCCCCATTACAATTGTGAGCGGGTACTCAGATAAGAGGCATTTGGTTACGAACTAATAGGCTTTCCAGCGATTCTACATACTCCTGCACCAGTATTAATCTCATTATAAGAGAACGCTTTCTGTGCCGCTTAAATATTGCTGAATATGGCGATACTTTCGTTGCGACTGCTGTGCTGGAGGCACATCTCTACACATAGACTCATAGCAAAAACTTCTGCTTGGAATATGCACGGAAAATTTCCCATGTATGGAAAGTTTGGTACGAGGTCCTGCGACAAACTCTGTGATGTTTTTGAAGCTATACGTAATAATCCTTGGCTTGCAGTCCCAGGTTTTCCGAGCTAGTCGATTTTATACCATGAGCGCTTTTGCAGCATTGACTATGGTCGGGTCCACATACTGCTTCCACAGAAAAGTGGAATTCAGCGTTAGGTTAAAATATTTGTCCACATTAGTTATCTCCAATTCTCTTCCGCCAAGGGGTAGGTTCCTGAAGCAGGGCAGGGATCTTTGCCTATTAAACGGAACGACGATGGGATATTTTTATTAAATATCAATAACAATTAAGAATGTGTATCAGGCCTTAGTCCACATAGCTAACTGAACCAAACCGGGTAGTAGTAGCGTAGATTTACTCCCTATTATCTGGTAACAAATTGAAGGTCATGATTCAGAAATGAAAGTACAAAATGTTTCCCTGCCAGTGAAACAAAGAAGTACCCGTAGTGTCGAGAATATTGCTGCCGCTAGCGCATCAATAGAGGAAGACCCAAATCAGTTTCTCACACGACGTTTTCAAGCATTGGGCAATAAAATGCGGTTTATGGGCCGGCGGGTTTATTGCGTCGTACTTCTTCCGTGATGATCAAAACCGGCACGTTAATTTGAATGGGAATCGCTACCGCTCAATAATGACCGAATTTTGTTAGCACAAATTGATATGGATTTGGACAATTTGTGGTTCAAACAGGACGGAACTACAAGCCACGAATGTCACAATCGGTTTATTGAAAACCAAGTTTGGTGAACGTGTTATCTCACGAAATGGCCCAGTCAATTGGCCACCTTGGTCGTGCCATTTGACACCGTTAGACTATTTTCTGTGGGGCTACTCCAAGTCTGTGATATAAGCCAGCGACGATTGATGAACTTCGTACGAACATGAAATTGCAGCAGTATCGGCCGTTTTATGCTTGAAAATCTTCGAAAATTGGGTTCAGCGTCAGGACTTCTACAAGCGTGCCAGTGGTGGGTTTGCAAAAGAAATCGAGTTCCATACACAATAGCATCGAATGTACCTTCAAAGGAATAAATAATTTCATTGATATCTCACACCGTTTTTTTTTTATTTAAAAGCTTTTGTAGAGCTTTTTTTGGAAAACCCATTAATAAAGATCAAAATCCAGCAACAGGTAACAACAAAAACTATATATAGTATAATCATCTTACGAAAACTTTGTCTCAAAAAGGTCTCCGCCAGACAATTGAAAAATATATGTTTGTATATAACTCCTAAAATACTTGTATATTAATCCTACCGCCAGATTTGAACAATTTTCAATAACAACAACAAGTTGGTTTTCACTATGACATCTTTAACGTACAAAGACCCTTTTTTGTTAAATCTCAAACTTTGACATGTAATTTCTAATCTTTTTTGTTTGCTTCATAGCTATAGCTTTGGTCTTCTTAATTCTTTTCAATTCTCTTCTACTGTCTGTCATGACATTGATTTAGATGCAACAACACTTCAGATGACATTTTTCGCTGCTTATGTGTTGCTCACATACTCTTTGGATTTTCTTTACGAGGTCCAACTTCATTTAAGCTAACAATTTCTACTTGTTCTTGTCGTCTTTTTATTTCGACCAAATCATTTCATTTAATTCGGTAGACACAAAAATATTGGTTTGTCATTGTCAATTATAATATATACATACATACATATATGTATATGGGTGTATGTACCATATGTATGCATGGATGAATTCATTGTGTCTGAGGCCGCATGCTTTGCATTTTCTTTGATTCGGTACTGACGGCAAATCTTATATTCTTATGTATAGATTTCGTATTCTATTGCACCTCACATCTGTTTGCATGCTGTTTACCCTTTTTATCGACCTTTTGTTCTATTGACTTTGTAGTGGAGCACCCAAAATCGCTCGGCTGCGTTGGTTAAAAACACAGCGTTGCATTGCGGCTCGCATAAAATGACCTGTCACTGCATTGTTGGTTGTCACTTGTAGTGTCCGAGCGTTTGTGATTTGTGTTTCTTTATAGAAAATATTCTTAGCCGTTTCTCGGAATACACACCAAATCAAATACTTGAAGAATAACACTACAATACAACTAATTCTCTATAGACATTAAAGAAATTATATTCATACATATGTACATACAAGAACTGTATAAAATGGATTTTTTTCGTGTATTGTTTATTTTTTTTTATTATAAATTTTTATGGTCTTCCAAATAACTATATACTTTTTTTTGCTTTATTGAGGCATTCTACAATTGTTATTTGCTCTTCGATACTTTGTAGCTTGTGTTTCTTATGGATTCTTGAATCTCAGCTGTAATTTTGGCTTAGTTTGCTTGAGACTTGAACTGCGTCTTCAAAAACTGTTGTGTCTGTTATGTTTGTATGTAGTTGTTGTATGCTCTATGTGTTACAAATATATTGTAATTATGTCTAATGGGAACTGCCAGAATGTCTGGCGTGTCTGTTTGACTTGGCGGGATACCCTTTGAAAGCAAACAAAAATATTCACATGCACACATACATACAAACATGTGTGTCTCATGCACTTCACAATATTCTTTTCTTCGTAGAATTACTAAAGTCACATGGCATTAGAGCAAAAATGCACGGAACCTTGAATGCAAGTATTTACAATTGAAATATATACTCATACATATGAATGTATGTAATTCCATATGTGTATAAACAATTTCACGCTCTGTTGCGCTTCGAGACGTGGGTGTGTGGCATTTAGAGTTACATTTCATACAAAGAGAGAAAGAATTCAAAAGTCACACAAAAAAATAATATAATTTAAATGACTCTAAAGGAAACTCCTTCTCTACATGGTAGCAAACACAGCCACTCCTTTCACAAACTGCGAAAAAGTGTCGCATGTGCGAAAATTTGTTGTTCTTGTAGTGTTTGAGTCGATCAAAATTGATTGTTCAAGATACAAACAAATTCTGGAAAAAAAGAAATTCTGCTTAAAGCGCTCCAAGGCTCTACAACTGGTCATTACACTTGCAGTCTTATTCCAAAATTAGTTCAAGGAAAGCCTTCTATTTAGAAAAAAGCATGGATTCTACGAACATAAACATAAGTGAAGTTTTGTATTACGAAATAGCGTCGAATCATGAAATTATTATAAGCTCCTGGGTTTGTATATCGTTGTACTTCCATAATCCTCAGAGTCTTATCTTATCGTTAAAAGCATCAAATTTCAATTTTTTCGGTAATCATCACCATTATTAAAATATAGACCCTTGGTGAATTACATTCCCTATTTTCATCTACTTCAAAACAACCTATATACTATGAAAATTATTACCAACCGTTGTTCACTACAACCCGAGAGTTCGTTACCCAAACACAATCGAGTCTACGTTACCAAAACGGACCTCTAGTCCCAGGACAGCTACCTATGCAGTGTATTCGAACACTAATTGCCTAATATTTTGTGCTTTTAAAATAATCCGAACAAACAGAGAATGAATTAATACCATTAGAATTACATAGGTCCTCTAGTCGCATCGAATAGGAATGCATTACTCATGTGTTTCGTCCTTTGATGAAATGAATATCGGAAATCTCGGCAATCGGGAAAATTCTTTGATCCCACATCGGAGTAAGTTACTCAGTGTTGAAATTTTCAGTGTCTTTTATTCTCAGACTTTCAGTATTATTTTGTTATTCACAAAATTTGCGCGATAGCCCCAAAGATTATAAGTACAAAAACATTCAGAAATTGTAATTAATTTAATAAAAATATGAACAAAGAATTTGTCTCAAATTTTGTTTTTCTAACCACTTTCATGCGCGCAATCCTTGCGAATGGCTTACGGTGATTCAAAAGCACAAGTCTACGAGTGGCACAAAACCTTCAAAAGCGGTCGAGAGATCGTTGAAGACCTTCGTCGTTCTAGACGCCCTTCGACCTCTTCAACTGATGAAAATATTCAGGGGTGTTGTGGAATCCAAGACAGAATTGCTTAGCTGTCAGAATTGCAAACCAATTCTGATTTTCAATGGTGTCACAGAATCTGATTGGATTTTCGTCTTTTCGAATATAAGCAAAACCGATATTCGAATCAGCTGTTTACTAATGTGCAAATTTGCAAATGAATACATTTGGAAGCAAACCTATTTAAGTTTTTAATGAGTTACGAATTAAAAAAAAATTTTAAGAGATAACATTTATCGAATAAATAAAGACGCATTTGGGTATTTAATTACGTTTATTACGTTTTGTAAATCTTTAAGGGGGGCCTGATTTAGAAGCTTTAAAAAATTTAATACTTTTTTGCTTAAATCTCTTTAAAAATTTTCCAAACTTAACTTGAACATAAGTTATTAAAAAATATGAATCTCTTTGAATTTATTGTTTACGATGGAAATCCCGACCTGCATCTTGCCCGCCGTCTGGCATATACACATGCGAGAAGCATCTGGAATTTGCTTTTCAAAGGCAGAATATTAAAGATTTCGTATCCAAAAAATTTGCGGATGATATTTAAAATACATATAACTATAAAGCCTAGAAATTTCGCTTTAATCAATTATTTCTTTCCCTCCCAAAAAAAGAAAACGATTTTTCAAGCCTCTAAAAAAAGGCTTCACTCTTATATATCCGCATTCTTTTTCCAAAACTCAATAATTAAGACATTTCGTGTTTTATTCTGTGTTTTCTCCTATAGAAATAAAGATAAATTAATTCGTAACAACAAAATAGCTTGATTTCTTAACTTACAATTCAAATCTGTGTGCGACTATCTTCTTGATTTGTTTCTGACAGCAAAACCGATAAAATTGGTTTCTGTGACACCCAAAACCGATACAAATTCTGTTTCGAATATCAAACCAACAATATCTGAATTCATGACACCTACTGCTTTTTTTGATCGGTTTCAATTCTGATTCCGACAACTATCAGATTCCACAACACCCCTGATTAAAAAGTGAAGGATGTGATGCTTGAAAATCGTCAGGCAAATGTGAGGGAGATGACCAGAAAGCTCGACATCTCTGGCGAGTCTATTCGAATGATTTTGGTGGATAATTTGTGTATGAAAAGCGTTCATGATCGACTTGTCCAGATAAAGCTGATTTTTTCCACCATAAACAGGTTTCTTTGGGCATGCTTTTTCGTGAGAATTCCGATCTCATATTCATGGAGAGCATTATAACTGACAATGAGACATGGGTTTATAAGTTTGACATGCAAACAAATCATTAATCATCGGAATGGAGGGCGAAAATGCGAGCCGAAACAAAAAAAAAAAACAAAAAACGGCAAAGCTCTTCAAAAATCAAGATAATGCTCCTTTCTTCGATATTAGTAGTTTGATGAATCATGAATTTGTTCCAGAGGAACAGGCGGTCAATAAGAAGTTCAATTTGGCGACGTTTTCGTGAGAACTTCCGTCGATGCACCATCGCATCGAGCGACGATTGTGCCCAAACTTAAAGACAAAAACGCAATGAATACCATCGATCAACCTCCGTATTCACCAGCTTTGACTCCGTGTGATTTTTTTCTTTTTCCCCAAACTGAAATTGTTGCTCCGTGGAACTTGTTTTCAGTCGATCGAAGAGATAAAATAAAACTAGCTGAAGAAGCTGAAGTTGAGTTGAAAAAGTCTTTGACTGAATGTATTACATACTTTCAGTGTGGATTACTTTGAAGGCGAAGAAATAAATTTTGGTAAATAATGCAATATTTTGCGTTTTATTTACAATTTCTGGATACTCTTTTTCACAATGTAAATGGGCACAATCATTCACAGGTCCAAAGTTCAATCTCTATTTCGATCAACATAAAAAAGTCGAACGCCACTCAGCAGGCAATGGTAAGCGTACCGACTTCAAAAATCCCAACTTTGTCACGAAAAAAGAATACGTGGATAATTTCAAAATCGGTGTGCAACTTTTGTCAAAATCACGTCTTTATTGCTGACTCAAACTAACTGACTGCTAACTGAAATGATTTAGTACATAGTCAATATGTCTTATGTACTTTGTTTAGAAAATCAAAACTGAAGACTATCGAATGTTCTGAGTGTGTGATAAAAACACTGATCTATTAATCTAAGTTCCAAGCTCTGCATTCCATTCTTAGGACGTAAGTCTGCCGAAGTTTGATAGATGAAGAGTTTACTACGCAGTTTTCGGAAGTTCTTTCAAATCAAAACAAATTACGAATACCAAATATCTAAATTTATCGTTGAAAAATGTAATCGATCCCAAACATGTCATATAAGCCCAACCTGAGCACTATTCGATAAAAAAAATGATGTCATGTCAGTTTGGGGACAATGTCGCTATGAACGCTAAGAATTTTAAAACGTGATATTAACTCCATAAACCGATAAAAGAACAACTGATAAAATAGTAAGCGAAAGTGGATATTTTCAGCATTGATTTTTCACATTAAAAATGTAGAAAAAATACGATGACATAGGTCTAAAGGGATTTTGTGGGGGTAAAGCATATCAAGTGAGCTATCTATGGTAAGTGTGAAAAATACGAGTATCACAGTCTATTTTTATATTGTGGTTAGTCAATAATATTTTGTATTGATAAAAGGTACCCACAATAAAAATGATTTCAATAGTGGAATTTTTTTTTTCTTTTTTGATATTTCGACACAAATATATGAGTTTATATGGGAAAGAACAAAATTGAGGTTCTGCAATAGTAGCTTTAGGTTTATTCAAAATAGTTGCTCAAAAAACACTCCGACCTCTATCATTTCATATCTGAATTACTGATGAGTCTTATGACGGTTTTCTTATGTCTGGCTAGCAGCCATTTGTCAGCCAAGTCCTGGTTAAAAAAATGGTTCTTTACTGAAGGAAAGCGTTCTGGTTAAGTTAAACAAAATTTAACTGGCAGACGCCCACTAATCTGACATTGAGAAAACGGCACTTAATTAGCTAAAGGCGTTCGATAAAATATAAAAAAATAATTGAAATTAGGTGAGTGTCGAATAAGTATTTGAGATCAGGTGAGTGACGTATATATTACTCTGACAGATAAAGGGATTCTAAAACAATAGCTCAAAATTTGAACAAAATTTTCATGCCATGACTGCCTAATTTTTATTTCTTTAGTTAGTTCGTTTTTTGATTTTTAGAAAGTTTGTTCACATACATAGGTGAACACATTTGTGACTTCAACCAGCTCATTCGATCACTTTTCAGTCAAAATTATGAACCACAAAAAATATCGATTATTATTTATCTTAAAAGGCTCACATTAAAAGCTAATAAAAATGAAAATTGCCAGACTTACCATTAATTGCCTTTTCCTCAATTTTCAAAACATCACCTGTCATCTCAGCGGCCATTACTAGTTTACCTGCAAAAGAGAAACAAACAATATTAAAGCACTTTTAGCAAAATACGAGTATAATAGCAACAAATGTTAAAAGTAGGAAGCGATACTTCAATAAGCGGATTAAAGAGGTAATCAAAAACAACTTAAAAACGATAAGTACTATACATAAATAAATATTTAGGCTGGCGCCAGACAAAAATTGTCTTAAAGACAGATACATAAATAAATTTATACATATATATACATATAAATATTTATATACATATAGACATGAAAATAAACTGTTAACATGTTTAGGAAAATACAAGTAAATAATGGAATCACACCAATGGAGCTTTAAACTTCGTCAGTAAGTCAGCATGTCTACTTGGAGCGAAGACAATGATAAATGTGAACTCGTATGTAATTATGTTTGAAATAAAATATCACAATCAAATTAAGTATAATAAAGGGTTAAGCATTTCGAGGCTCTCTACTTTTTAAAGAGAAAACATATACTATATACATTCGACATTTATTTTTTGAAAATTTCTCCTTCCAATTTTGGCCGCGGCTACGTCTCAGATAGTCCATCCGATGAGTTCAACTTTCGTTGACTTGTTCGAGCATTTCGAATGGTACCTGGCGAATGACATGCCGGATGTTTTTCTCCGAGGAATTAATCGAAGCGGGCCTTACATATCCTCACAGAAAAGAGTCTAACGATGTAATATCACACGATGTTGGTGGTCAATCGATCAACCCAAAACTTGAATTTATCTACCTACCAAAGTGTTCTCTCAACAAATCCATTGGCTGATGCGATTTGTTGGAAGTTGCGCCGACTTGTTGAAACCAAATGTCGCCGAGACCAGAAGCTTCAATTTCAGGCATTAAATAATCGGTTATAATGGCGCGATAACAGTCGCAATTGGCGGTTATGTTCTCACCGGCATAATTTTTGAAGAAATGTGGACCGATGAAACTGTTATTTTTCTACGTGAAATGAAAGCTCCTGAATTTCTTTAGTCCCAAAATCACCCATTGAGCCAGAAATGGGCCTCATCGCTGAACAAAATTTGGCTCGAAATCATTGGATCTTCTTGGAGCGGCTTCAGTTGTTTAAGAGTTTGAAATCTAATTTTATCATTTAATATAGTCCCTTGAACTCCGAATTTTTTAGATATCTAAGGTGATTACTGGACAGAAACATATTGTCGTTACTTATTAACGTCCAACAAGCTCGCATGTGATGTCAATAGATTGCGACCTGTCATTAGGCAACAAACATCCGGCAATGCTTTCGAGAACGTATGAGTAAGAACCATACGTGTTTTTCTTTTTTTTGGAATTGATTTTGGCGAGACTGCACGTTCTTAAAGCATTCCATCAGATCAGGGCGACAGTCTGTCAGTCCTATATAAAATTTCATTGTATATTATTTTTAGTGACTTCCGGATTTCCTGTAATGGTGCGGTAACTAGAGAGATGGCACTTTTAGCAATCTCATCAGCTATTTTATTTTCCGGAATTCTATTGTGATCTGAAATCAACGTCATTTCACAACGCTGTTCTCATAAAAACCCTGTTGTTGTTGTTGTAGTGGCAGAATTCAGTCCGAGACCGAATAAAAATCCGGGTTCGTTCCGATTACGTATGTAAATCCGATAGCCGTGGGAACGGCTCGTATCCTCATCCCTATTTCTTAAGGAGAGTTTTTCACCAGCAAATTCATTCGCCAAAGGCAAGAACTCATAGTAGGTAGTTACTTGGTGTTTTGTTCGGGCTGTAAGGTGGATGCATAGTAACCTTCCGACCAAGCTCTGGCAGCTTCTGAGGAGTCATCATCGTTGTGTGTGACCTGGCTTTCTTTACAGGATGATGGAACATAATTTCTCTCCTATTGGTAAAAGATAGTCCTTCTAGACGCCTACTTTCTTCAGACGGCACAATTATTGATAGTACAGTTCCGGCTTGATTCTTTGGCAGTACGATAACAACTCATAGTAGAAGGTTTCCTATCAATCTCACCAACCTAACTTGATTATAGTTTTCGCTTCTTTCTTCTTGACGTTGTCGCGGTGATCCAGCACAGAAACTATCCGGATCAGAAATCAGTCGATATTGTTGCGATTCAGCAGCTACTCACAGTTGGACATGCGGTCCATGTGGTTTTTTGACGCAACTCGTGTGGCATCCGTACAACGAGCTTCCTTTGTTGTCGAGCATTATTTAAACAGTTCTTCAACAATTGAGACAAAACTTATATGACGGTTGGTTTCGACTCGATTTCCATTCTTTTATCAATATTTCAGACAATTTGACTTAATATCCGAAAAAGAATCCATGAAATCAAAATCATAAAGAATATTCACATTTTCACTCTGGCCTGACTTGCGTTTTCGCCTTTATCGTAGATAAACTGTAAAATAAGGTATATTTTTTGCTTTGCTGGTACCTATTTTTGTCATCATGCTTTCATGTTAAGACTGCAAGCCGAGTGTCTACAAGAAGGTAAATCTACCCTGTGCATTTTAATTTACTTTTATGGTTATGTTACAGTTATTATACTTCCAAGTGCCCTACCATTATAATATTAATTGAACTGGACACACTGTCAACATGCCATGTACCAATATACAAGACCACTCATAATAATGTCGTAATCAATTACCGCTACATATATTTTACATTGCTCAATGAAGTAAAAAATCTATTAATAATCGAAATGAATATGCTTGTAAGTGAATAAATTGAAAGGTCACCATAAATACCTATGAATTGCAAATGACTTAGAATTAATTGCTTGTTATTTGAGATGAAATAGAGCCCTGATGGGATGGCAACAAATTGCACTCTTGGACGTTCGCATATATGTAAGTATGTTAGCAAACAGAATTGTCGGGAATGTGGGCTCATAAGACTGAAATGCAATTCACGATATCGGGACGAAGGAAGTCTTTTGGGACCTGGATTGATACGTCGGAAAATATGAAGGGTAATTTGGGTATTTCATCTTCTTCTTTATTGGTGTAGATACCGTTTACTTGGTTATAGCCGAGTTTACAACAGCGCACCAGTCATATTCCTTTTTCGCTGTTAGGTGCCAATTGGAGATTCAAAGTTTAGCCAGGTTCTCCTCCATTTGGTCTTTCCAACGGAGTGAGGATCTACCTCTTCCTCTGCTTCCCCCGGCGGGTACTGCGGCGAACACTCACAGAGCCGAAGTGTTTTCATCCATTCGGACTATACGACCCAGCCAGCGTAACCGCTGTCTCTTAATTCGCCGCTGAAAGCACAGCAAGCAATATTACCGTTGCATCTAACTAGTGTGGCCATAAGATCCTTCTGACCAGAGTGGAATCAGAGGCAGCTATCTGATAGGGCGGGGTGTTTTAGTGGGACACAGGTCAAAGACTGGGTGCATGTAATTGCAGAGTACCCTATTTACTCAGATATTAGAGATCTGGGTGGTATGGGGATTAGCTGGACTAATGGATGTTTAGGTGTTAGCGGTGTGATCTCCATTAGGCGGAATTCTGAACAGTTAGGGTCGTTTGGGAATTAGAGTTAGCTTCTTGTGTGAATGGTGTGAGCGTATGGGGTCCATCCCTTGATCACCAGTTCAGAGTAGTATAGAAGTTCAACTGGTAGTAATTTCGGTATTTCTGGTACCACAGGGGGCAGGAACCCTTGGAGCTCGCTCCAACCTGCTCATATTTACTGGTTGTGATCAAAACCCGAATGTGGGAAAAACAGACACTTTGTCAGTTGAATGTGAAGTTGCATTGCAATCGGGTGCCGGGTGCTGGGAGCCTTACCAAGGTTATTAGTGTGTCCATTCCACACTGCCAATTGGTACTGAAATCCCTGGCATTTTCAGGGCGCTGAGTAATGCTTTAATTTGATCCGTTGTGCTTTTGAGCGTCGTGGGGACCTGCTGACGTCAGGTCGTAATCTTTTCTTCAAGGAAAAACTCACGTTCACGGCCGTCCAAGTGAGATTCTGTAATACTTTTGGTGCAAAAATAAGCTCTATGATTCTATCTAGCCTAAAAATGTTATAAATCTAGCCAAAATTAGAGATAGATAGATATTTATTTCATGCACAATAAATATACAGGAAATAAAGAAAAAAAAAAGCACTAGCTCGAGGCCATCAGCTGGTTTTACAAAATAAATACTAATTTACATTTCGTTTATGGATTACAAATATTATACTTAAGGTTAACTAAATTAAATGAGATAGGTTGCATGAGGCTATAAAACTAGATATCTTGCTTATGTTAAGTGCTGTAGTGTCGGAAAGAAGTTGTGATGGAACAGTCAAGCCAAAAATCCGTTGCCTTTGAATAGAAAAACGAGGGCAGATGTCCAAGATATGCTTCACAGATGTGCTCATTGCCCCGCAAACGTTTCATAATGATACTCCATGACTAAGAAGATGTCCGTGAGTGATCTGCGTGTGGCCCAAACGAAGTCTTGTGAAAACGAGAAGGTCTGACTGTTTAGCATCGGAAGGAAAAGTAGGCCTAATTTTTGTTGGATTGATATCTGCATAATGGTGAACATATTCTTTCCACTTTAGTAAGGATTTATTGTTAATATACTGCCGTACATGTCTCGACAAATCGGCCTTTTCAAAAGTGTCAAAACAGATAGCTGGGTTATTGTGAAGACTCTTCGCAACAGAGTCAGCTAGTTCATTGCCTTGGATGCCACAATGGCCAGGAATCCACATCAATTTAATTTTGTTTTTGTGTTTAATTAGCAAATCCTTGGTGTGGGTTACTAGGACGCTGTCCTTTTTGAATTTCCAGAGGGCATCAATAGCAGACCGACTGTCAGTACAAATGCAGAAATTGCCCTTGGTTTTCGATGCAATTAAGGCGGCTTGATAGATAGCAAAGATTTCACTGGTGTAGATGGAGCAATGATTAGGCAGGATACCTTTTCTTAAAACATCAAGGTTTTCAGAGACTACTGCAAATGAGGTTGAAAATTTGGTTTTCGAACCATCGGTAAAAATAAAGTTGAATGCTTTTTGACTTAGCTCAGCTTTATATTCCAGAAAATTTTGCGCGTAAAGTTGTGGACAGGTGTTTTGCTTCTGAAATGTTTGTAAACGGGTTTCAATTGATAAGTCTGACAGCAGCCAAGGCGGGTAGTTTGGGTACACTTTCCGAGTTGGTTTAACTGATACATTTAATTTCTTGGCAGTGATCAGTACACGGTGTATCGCTGAGAGCCGCTTTGGAAGATACTTTCGATTGGAAGCTTTAAGTATTTCGTCAAAGAGGTGGCTGTTATTGCAGCATAAAATTTTGTATATAAGGCTTGCAGTCATGTATTCGATTCTCTCATTTATGCTAGGGAGTCCAGATTCAGTTAGCATGTTGTCGACGGGGGTAGTGGTGAAGGCCCGTAAGCTTTTCCGCACCGCTGCGTAATATGGAGCACAGAGAAGATTTAAGTTGCTTTTGGCACAGGTTCCATAGATTGGCAGCGCGTAGTCAATTACAGTTAAAAATAATGCTTTAACAATATTACAAAGTGTAATAGTATGAACAAATGATTTTTTAGACGAAAAGTATTTTATAATATTGAGGCGTTTGATAAGTTTATTTCTAATATAATTACAGTGAAACCTAAAAGTGTATTTACAATCAAATAAAACGCCTAATATTTTCAAACTGCTGACATTGCTTACATACAAATTGTTATGACATAGTTTTATATTTGGGCAGCATTTTTTCCGACAGATATGCAAGGTATTGCACTTCTCATATGATATAATCGCTCCTGACTGAGCCGACCAGATAGTAATGTCATTAAGGACTTTACAAAAAATCGCCTGAACCGTTTCAAGGCTGTCCTCTTTAGTATATATTAAAACGTCATCAGCATAAATCCCGTAACTTACTTTGTACTTATCTATAATTTGACTTATTTCGTCAAATGCAATAATAAATAACACTACCGAAAGAGGAGAACCTTGAGGAATCCCATTTTGCAAGTCATATATCTCGGATGAAACGCCATTTACTCTGACTATAAATTTTCTATTCGTTAGAAAGTTTTTGACAAAGTTATACATTCTGCCACCCACTTTCCACTTTCTTAGTTGCCAAAATCAGAGAGTCAATACGAGTGATGCAGAACTCCGTCTAAATTAGCAATGAGACCAATTAAAATTGATAAATGAAGAATGCACCACGACCTTAGATCTATTGTGCCCTTGAAATGAGACCAAAAATTGAAACTTGTGTATATAATTCCATTCTCAGTGTATAATAATGCGATTTCTATATATTGCTGGATCAAAATGTACAGAAGTCACCGGTACAGAACCTTTTTGTCACAATCCTATAGAGAAAATATCAGACTCTATGACCACAGTGCTGCCTTTCAGGCCGTTATTGTGATTACTAAAAAATGCACGAATGTGATTGGTAATCCATTAGGGTCCCTTAGGTCAACACGAAGTCTTAAGTATCAAAGTCGAAGTTACTGTGTAATAATATATACTTAAAAGGCAATCAATGGGGTGGCCCTACAGAGTGTACGTCATTTAGGTTTCCGGTTTTCTAGAAATGAACTGCCACGCAAATAGAAAATAGAGCATTTTCTCTACAGGGAAATCACTTGTAAATTTGATATTTGCTCGAAGCAATATCATCAACTGATCATTATTACAATATAAATTATCAACAAGGTCTTATGATATGGTATATACATATGTATGTATGTATTTATGCATGGAAGTAATGGTAATAGTATTTGAAGTGCTGCTGCAAAATAATAAACAAGAAATCAAATTGTATCAAGTGCTTTCTCAACAAGCCAAACGACGCGACAAACACTTTAATAAAATTGTAAATAAAAAAGAGCAGAAGAAGAAGAAGAATGATGTACGATCAACAGAGGATCACTACGATGAGTGTTTTAGAATGGCAAAGCTTGTTTGGACTTACAAGTCAACTTACAAGCTTAATATATTTATATTGATATGCACCATACATAAATTGTATATACAAAAGTCTATGCAGCATTTTTAAAGGCTTCACTTTTTTCAACTATTTTTTAAGTGTTTTACTCGGCATGTACATGTGTGTGTTTGTATGTGATTTTGTGTATGTGTGTGGCGCCTGGTTCTTAACTTTATGTAAAAGCACTTGGTGCTTGTTGGCTGGCGCCAATCTCATGTCAATTAATAATTAGTTCAGTAATTACGGTTCATTTAATTTACGACAAGACGCCAGGGGAAATTTGATATGCGAACATATCACTTTGCTGACATACGAAACATGCGCCCGATCGCTCGATATACAAAACACTTTGCACACTAACACAACAGCAAAAACAACACACGAACGTGTGAATATGCAGATCGTTTTGTGAGCACACTGGCGGCGTTTATCGAAAATTTCAACTGACGAAAGATTGGCAGTCATGAGGGACACTTAAAAACTTAAAAAGCTGAGCGAGCAAGTGAGTTGTATTGTTGTAAATGATTTTTTTTTTATTTTGATTTGTTTGCTGGTTGTGCATATTTTTTTTTTTATATTTTTTCCGATAATCGATAATAAATTTCGGTATCAAAACTAAAGTGCAAAGACTTTTTATACTTGATAAGTAAATAGGCAATTCTATAGAACTATTAAATATTGATGGACGTGTTCTGCTTTTTTTAGTAATATTTTTGTAGTTGAAAGCTTTGGCATTGTTCTCGGAATGCCTTGAGTACTTTGTCGCAGCGAAAATTAAATGATTACTTAAGCTTTTAAACAGACTTTTACAATTCCTAGAAGCAATTCTGCAATAAATTACATTAATAATGTATTAGCACTGTTGCCTTAGGTTTATGGTATGGTCTGCAGTATAAAAACTCCTAATCAAAATTTTTTTTTTGTTTTAATTTCAGACATTCGAGCGATATTTTATTTTTATTGATCTTATAAATAAAATATAAATACACAGACATTATCAGATCGATTTTTAGATTTAGTTTTATCGATATACGTATGTACATATTTTTTTGTTTTTAAAATTTCAAAAATTTTATCAAAAATTTAAATTTTTTTTTTTAAGGGGTTTTAAAAATTTTTTTTGTAAAAAATTTCGTTTTTAACGATAACATTTTTTAATTTTTTTTTTTTGGTTTTTTATTTTTAAAAAACGAAAAAAAACCGGTTTGTTTAAAAAAATTTTTAAAAAAAAGGGGTTTCCCCCAAAAAAAAACTTTTTTTTTTTCATCGAAAAATCATTTATACCTAAAAATTTCTGTAGAAATTGTTTATCGACAACATTTAATTTTTCATTTAATTTTTTCCCTTAATTTAATTTTTTTTTTAAGAGTTCGATATTTTTCGATAAATACAAAATTTTTCTAAACTAAATTAATTTTGGATTTCGATACTTTCAACTATTGTTTGACGTTTGTAACTTGTGTAACGTTTTTTTTTTTTTTTGGCTCGCTTTTTAAATTTCATAAATTGTTGTTATTGAGACTACTTATTTTATCTTAAGAAAATTTTTCCTTGGGAAAAATAATAACTAATTTTTTCAAGAGTTCGATATTTTCGAAAAAAAAAAAATTTAATTTAAATTTTTAGATTTCGATAATTAAATTATCGATAAGTTTTTTCAAATTCTTATAAATTTTTAAATTTTTTTTTTTGGAAAAGGGAAAGGCTCAACATTTTTCGATAAAAAAATTTAAATTTTGAATTTTTCAATTATCAATAGGTTGCTTTGTAAATACGTTCTGTTTTTTATGTTTCAAAATTTAAATTTTTTATCGATATATTTTGTGTTACCTTTACCGGTAATCGATTATTACATATTTTAATCGAAAAGGTTTTTGGCACTTGCTTTGTACAAAATTATATACTTTACGTTGTTTGCACGTATTTTAGTTTCAAAATTTAAAATTTTATCGACATATCTTTACCCTTATTACATATTTCTTTGCAAACCTCTGTTATCGATTTTTTCCCATTTTATTTAAAGCAAATTTGTCGTCAACGTTAATAATAATTAATTTGTTAAGAGGGCGATATTTTTCGATAAAAAAATTTAAAAAATTTAATTTTAGATTTGTTTTTTTTGGTTACCGATCGATAATTGTGACCTGTTTTGTATGTATCATACCTTCTTTTTTTTTTAGACTCCGACTTTATCGTATATTTTTAATACTACCTTTCATCGATTAATTTATATTTATATTTTCAAATCTCTCTTATCCACAATTGCAACGTATTTGCCGATAGACATAAAAACCTTTTTAATAGATATTTGCTATAAATCAGCCATAAGTCCAATCATAATTATTTTTAGATTTCGTTATTTTCAATTATCGATAATTTGCAAATATCTGTTATCGATAATTGCAACGTATTTGGCAATATCTTTTATTGATATATATTTACTATAAATATGTCATAAGTCCAGTAAAAATTAATTCTAGATTTCCATATTTTCAATTATCGATCAGTATTTGCACACTTACTTTGTATATATTTTCCTTTTTTTGCAATGGTTTATGTGTCAATAGACTCCAATATTATCGATAGATTTATGTTCTCACCTTTTATGGATTATTACATATTTTCTACTGTAATAGCTCTGTTATCGATATCATATTTTTATTCGAATTTGTCGTTAGAGTCGATAATAAGTATATTTTTCTGTAAATATTTTTATTTCAATATTTTTCGATAAATTTAAAACTTCCATATTTCCACTTATCAAATTAATTATTTTGCTCTTGCACTCTCTACTTCTTATACATATGTTGATGTCCTGAATAAAGTATATTATGTTTACCACAAAGTCAGCATTTTTCCCTTGTGGCAATTGACTCCATTTTTATCGATAGATTTTTTTATCGATTATTGCACGTTTATCTTAATATCCCAGTTATCGATATCACGTTTTTTTTTGCATATTTGTCGTTAAGGTTAACAAAAACTATTCGATATAATTATAATTATTTCGATATTTTTCGATAAACGGCTTAGCTAAAAAAAAAATAAATTAAATGTCCTGAATGGAGAATATTATATTTCCCACAAAGTTCGTAACACCCAGAAGGAAACGGGAAAGGCCCTAATACCATTCTTTTATTCAAAAATTAAAAGGCCCTAAGATACCCCAACTAGTTCCTCAGTTTTTGAGATATCGAGCTGAAATTTTGCAAATGTCCTTTTCTCTCCATGAATCTGTTTATTTGTCGGATGCGTCGGTTTTGGATCACTATAGCATACGAAATGACTTATCAAAATCAAGTTCTTGTATGACAGCTTTTTTATTCGTGAAGGGTATATTGCGCGGAACAACCTAAGTAAAAGTTTTTTTTTTTTTTTTTTTCTAATTTGAACTAAATTTTTAAACGATTGACTATGTTTCGAAATTTATTCCAGGTATATCAAGTAAGAGAATGGAGTCCTGTGCAGAAGTGTACCCAAGTGAGGAAAATTCTCTGAGCGCCATTCACTTAGGAGTGGCCAGAAACGATTATTTTACATATGGCTCAAGCAGTTCACGGCTTCATTAAAAAATCCGTTTGGGAAAGCGAGTTAAACATTCCTCCCCAGGGTTGTGCGCTGGGTTTGGGACCAGCCACGTAAAAAACCCCCTTTAATGAAAAGTTCAGTGTCAGTGTCTACGCCAATAAAAGGATATCAAGCAGGAATATATCTTTCTCCCTCTTTCTAACCTCTAAAATTTATCGAGATAAATATAGAGTTATACACATCAGTAGTATTATTAACTGATCGTTTTTATGTGAAATTGAACTCAAACTTGACGACTTGAAAAGAGTTAGGTAAAAGTCATCCTGTTATGCCGATTCGATAAATTATCTTGATAGCTGTTTGTGCTGTTATAGCGAAATATTTGGATTCAGGCAGACCACAAAACCTTCTCGTGTTAGAAAAAGCTCTATAATCTGTTAAGGGAATTTAGTTTTTTAATTAAGCTTAGCTTACTTTAGCATGCAACAAAAACAAACTTTCTGGGAAACGGGATTAAAGGGTTTTGATCTCATGATATTCCGTAAATATTCGTATTTAAAATCATATTAACAATATAGTTTCATATACAATATAATTTTTTCCTTCTATTACTCAGTCGTTGGCGAACTTCCGCTTCTAAATAAAAATCACGAACGAAAATTGGAGTTTTGCATTCCCACAAACTTATCACAACAATAAATAACACCTTTTAAGAATAATGCTATAGTACATATGTACATGTGTGTGTATGTGTATCTACATGTGTTTATAATCAAATTTGCATGCATCGATTATTAATCGCTTATTCCAGGTAGCCATAATTTAAGTCTCCTTCTACGCTCCAAACTCCTGCGGCTATACCCACACTGCAGTGACCTCGCACGCCTCTTTGGCGCGCTCACTGTCGTGCCACTCGACGAGTGGCCATTGCCTGTTACCAGGAATATACATATGCAAGTGTGGTCGTACAATAAATTGTTGTAGTTTGTGGTTCTGTGGCCGAATTCATTTTTTTCTTCACTCCTCATATGCCTTTTTGGGTAAAATTGTTTTGTTTTTGCTTTATTTTGACCATTTGCCTTTTTGCGCAATTCTTTGACAGCAAAAATATTATTTGTGTCTCATAAATTTCCATTTCACACCTGAGTAGCATTTAATAATGATTCCTATTAATTTTGTTCACACAGATGCAAAATACAATAAAAAAAACACGAAAATAAAGCCAAATTGAGAAAAAAGAAAGGCAGCAAGAGGCCTGACGTTGACAGCAGCATATTTACGTGTAAGAAACGATTTACCGCCATTCAGCGGCTTTATCATCATCACTGACCATCAGCGCTTGCGGTTGGATTTGTCGACAAAGGTGAGGAAGTGAGATGAGTGTCGATTTTTCGGCACGAGTAATCAATACGAGTCGGGGAACGAGTTCTTCATGCATGCTGGTAGGCAGCAAAATCTCCTTTCTTGGAAGTCATAAAATAGTGCCAGCTGCTTGGTAGCTCTCGGCTTTACTAGCTGCCATGCGTAATTATGCTCATATTTCCTGTCTAATTGTACATTTATTAGTGTCGCCTTGATGGGCATGAACTAATTTCTTCATACAGAAAAAAATTAATTTTCTCCTTGGGACTCTTGATTTTTTTCTACTCTTTTTAAAGCTTTTAAAATTTAAAAATTGAAAGCTGTGAACGTTTTCATTAGATGAGAAGATTTGTTTATGACGAAAACTTCAAAAAAAAAATATTTTTATAAAATTTTAAAGAATGGACCGATAACCACGGCTCGATAATAGGACCAGACTTACAGTAACTGTTGAAAGTGAATTATTTGGGCAAAATGCAACCAAGCATTCTGAATTGGAATGTGTCCCCGGGAAACAACGGTTAAGTTCTACTGGGTGCCGGTAACAAAAAATCGGGGGGAAAATAAATGAGATAGTGGAAAATTGCCAAAAAGGGGTGTAGCCTGTCACCCGGGATCTGACAGAGTGGCAAGGAAAGTCAAAACTCGAGGGAAAGGATTTTGGGGGTCAAAACTCAAAGTCTTGTGAAAATTTTAGATCATAATTACACAAAGCTCTGTTCATAGAAGATACTCTAGGAATATGGTTGGAATGCTCACTGGTTACAGTCTGTTTTTGGCACACCCTGCAGAATGGGGCTGACTCTTCAAGAACTCCATCTAGTATCTTCTTCTTCATCTTTACTGGCGTAGACACTTCTTACGCGAGTTAACAACAGCGAGCCAGCGTTTCTTTTTTCTAAAAGGGGGCGCCAATTTGATATTCCAAGGGAACCAGGTCCTCCTACACTGGTATTTCCAACGGAGTGGAAGTCTTCCTCTTCCCCTGCTTTCCCCGGTGGTATTGCGTCGAATACTCTCAGAGCTGGAGTATTTTGGTCCATACGTACGACATGTCCTAGCCAGAGTAGCTGCTGTCTCTTGATTCGTTGAACTATGTCAATGTGGTTGCCAACGCGCAAAGGACCATAAATTTTCCTTCTTGCCAGGGCCTTCTCCCCCTGGTCTTTTTAGGAGTGATGGTTTTCCACTTCCTCAGCTTCCCCGGGGTACTGCTCCAATTCTTTTAAAGCCGGAGTGTTTTCGTCCATTCGAACGAATCAGGATTAAACCACAAATATTTTTGAGCACAAAACTTTGCCGCTAAAATTTAGCTGAGTCAATTTGGTCGATGGGACTAGGAGGAGTTAGCCTCTTATTGTTTTGGCGGAAGACCTTTTTTCTTCGTCCAACCGCAATTTTTTTCCCCAATCAACAGAATCCTCCGAGTTCCCTCTAGGGAAAAAACGTACCTTATGAATCCCAGACAATCCTGAGGCCGATAGAACAGTCTTCGGCTTCCAAAGGTTCCATGGGTGTAGTCCCAAAGTTTTGGCTGTTCCTTAGTCCCTGGTGTATACCAGTAAATCCACTTATTTTCAATGTTTTCGGTTGTGTTTGTTGAACGGAGTGATCAAAACGATATAAGGAGACCTTTATGTTCAATTTTTCATGAATGAGTGGATCAGCGCAATCTTTTTAGTTACCTACTGTCTCACTTCGTCACGCCCTTTTAATCGACAATATGTATCGGATTTATTTCTCAAATTATCCTTGGCAAATGTTTTCGGGACACAAGCGATCAAAACCATGATTCGATTCAGGTTCTAGAA
>CM050325.1:96298755-96334384 GCA_027475135.1 Bactrocera correcta
ACTTCAAAAAATCATTTTTTTTTTTATCTTCTTCAGCTCCTCCTTCGATGCCGTCTTTATCTCGTCAAGAAAAGCGTAACGTCGTCCTTTCATGGGCCTCTTCAGTTTAGGCAACAAGAAAAAGTCACAGGGGGCCAGATCTGGGGAATACGGTGGCTGCGGCATCATTAGTGTGTTGTTTTTGGCCAAAAAGTCGCTCACAAGCAACGATGTGTGTGAGCAGGGGCGTTATCGTGGTGCAAAAGCTAATTTTTGTTCTTCCACAAATCCGGACGTTTCTGGCGGATTGCTTCGCACAAATTGCGCATAACTTGCAGGTAATATTCCTTATTGACCGTTCTTCCCTGTGGCAAGAACTCATGATGCACCACGCCCCTGCAATCGAAGAAAACTGTCAGTTACGATTCGCGATACTTTTTGAACACACCTCGTTATCGATTATTGATGAAATATATATCTTATTTTTTCAAGATGGACGAATCGGCGAATTCCAATAGCCATGAAAATCAAAGTTGTTAAAAAATACCAAACTGTAAGCCCAGAAGCTTGAAAGTAAATATGCCGATATATACATTTGTCTTTTATATGCATCAGTTTAAAATTTTACTGCACTACTATATGTGTAACTATAGAGCATTTTTTAGACATGAGGTTTTTCCAGAAAAAATTTAATATTCTAGATTTCGGGGAAGTAACTGTCGTGGCTGGCCAGAATAAATTCTATCCGAGGAGTCAAATTGAAAAATTGTATCCATTTGATCTAGAACTAGGCATAATTGAATCAGAATCTATAACATATCATAATGATATTTGATATTACAAAATCGGTTAATAGTTTTCCTCAGCCACTACCGCATGTTAGGGTTCTAAAAACGAATAATAAAGAATGTGATAGGAATGCTCCAATGCACATACAAAATTTTTTAGAACCGCCCAAATAACATGCCCAGTGAAGGCATGAAACGCAGCGGATGTCCTAAAGAGACAGTTGTGAACAAAAATTACATAAAATTAGCTTATCGAGATTTGTTGCTGAGATTGTACAGATAATAAAGGAATACGTGGGACACATCGTAGATATTGGGCGTAAGCTCTGTGGTTTAACAGTGGATTTCGCATGAGTTCGCAATCGGAGAAGACTAATGGCTAGTTAATGGCGCCTATATTTTGGAATCCATTTTCTTTGAATGTGATTTAAGATACTAAGATAATTAAAGTTGAAATTATGGGAAGAAATAAATAAAGTTATTGTACAAGTAGTTGGGTCAATTAGCGCTGGATGCGCCATTTTGATGCACTATCGTCGGATTTCTATAAACTTGCTATCTCGTTTCATCTTTGCCCTCAAACCAATTTGTGTTTTCGATGAAACTACTTATGTCCGCTATGCTTTTTCTGGACAGCCAGTCAAGGTTTGGTGCTTTATGTGCTCCGAATATTCTGTGTCTGGTTTGTGCTCGATATGGACACACACAAAGAAAGTTGAAGACTGTTTCCTTATTCCCTTCTAGTGTACAGCAACGTCAAAATTTTTTATAGGACAGACCCATTTTTAACACCTATTCTCCAAACGGCCAATGCCCGTTATAGTTGTTGTAAGCCTGACCCGTCGGTATAGACAGACCATCCTTTTCTACCAAACCTCTTCTTCACTCACGCCTAAGGGTATCGTCACATAGATATTGAAATTGAACTCTGGGGGTATATAGTCTGATTTAATTATGTTTAGCTGGTTCCGTATGACGCAATGTCCCTAATCTTTCCTACTCCAACTTCCTAGTTCTTGTATTCTTGTAACAGAACATGCTGTTACTGTCCGATTAAAGACTTCAATAGGAAGCTGATGCAGGAGTGTACTGAGTGCATCTGTTGGTCGTGACCTTATAGCACCGGAAAACCCTGCACAGGCCGTTCTATGTTCCTCTATTAGTTTCCTGATGTAGTGTTTTTTAGAGTTGGAAACCAAACCAGTGCTTCGTATTTTATATCAATATTTGGTTTGGAGGTCTCAGTGCCTACAGGTGTAGTAGGCCGTATACGTTTTATTTGCTCTTTTCTCAATGTTAATCCTCAAATTTAGTTTAGTATCGATTTCAACCCCCTAATATTTAGCCGTGGTGAAAAGAGAAAGTATCGTACCACCAAGTGAGAGAAGATTAAATTGAGGTACTTTGGTTTTATTTGTAAAAAGCATCAGTTCCGTTTTACCATGATTAATACCAAGTCCTTTGTACGCGCTCACAGATGTTACCTTCCTAGAGGCCGATCTATAACCTCACTGATTGTGGAAAGAAACACCCTTTTTGACTTTTTATAGCAAAGTCCTTCCCCATCCAGTCTTTCCAACGGCGTGGAGGTCTTCCTCTTCCTCTGCTTCCCCCGGCGGGTACTGTGTCGAAAACTTTCAGAGCTGTAGTATTTTCGTCCATTGGTATGACATGACCTAGGTAGCGTAGCCTCTGTCTTTTAATTCGCTGAAGTATGCCAATGTCGACGTATATCTCATGCGGCTCATTGTTCCATCGAATGCGATATTCGCCGTGGCAGATATTCATCAAATGTTATCTTCGTCCAAACCTCTACACCATATAGCAGGACGGGAATAATGAGTGACTTATAGAGTTTAGTTTTGTTCGTCGAGAGGGGACTTTACTTCTCAACTGCCTACTCAGTCCGGAGTAATATCTGTATCTAGACTGACATTGTTGTTGGAGTTGGAGTTAATGCTGGTTTCAAGATAGACGAAATTATCTAAGACTTTGAAATTATGACTGTCAACAGTGACGTGGGACCCTAGTCGCGAGTGCGACGACTGTTTGTTTGATGACAGGAGATATTTCGTCTTGCCCTCGTTCACTACCTGACCCATTTTTTCGCTTAATTATCCATTCTGGAGAAAGCAGAACTAACGGCGCGGGTGTTGAGGCCAATGATGTCGATGTCAATGGCGTACAACAGCAGTTGTACATTCTTATAGAAGATAGTCCCTATTTAGTTTTTTAGCTCGAATTATTTTCACCAAGGGCAGATTGAAGAAGTCGCACGAAAGAGAGTCGCCTTGTCTGTAACCTCGTTTGGTATCAAACGGCTCGGAGAGGTCCTTCCCGATTCTGAAGGAGCTTTTGGTATTGCTAAAGGACAATTTACACAGCCGTATTAGTTTTGCGGGGATACCAAATTTAGACATCGCGGCATAAATGCAGCTCCAAATATACCACGTCCAGCACACAGTGAAGAAAATAAAGCAGCCGTAGCAGAGAGTGTACACGAAGACCGTGGAGGAGCCGATTTGGCACCGTTCGCCGCAACACGGATTGACGAGAACGAATTGGCGCATTTTACAAAATACAGCTTTTGCATGAATTAACCTTCCTAAACGATATCGCTTCGTTTATGAGCTCTTGTAAGGTTCTAAGAAGATCGACGTTTTCGAGCCAAATTTTTCTCAGCGATGAGATCCATTTCCGGCTCAATGGATAAGTAAACAAGCACAATTGCTGCATTTAGAAGAATAACAAATAACAACCTAAAGAGATCAAGAGCTGTAATTTCATCCAGAAAAACAACGGTTTGGTGTGGTGTGAGGGCTGGTGGAGTCATTGATTCAAACTTTCTTTGACAATGATAAAGGTGAGAACGTAACTGACTATCTGATGCCTAGATTAGAACCACGTGATCTCGCCGACATTTGGTTTCAATGACACGGGCCTACTTCCCATCCATCCGATCAATTTTATTGAGAAAACACTTCGGTGAGCAGATAATTTTACGATTTAGGCCGGTTGATTGGCCACCAAGATGACGGTTGATAACACATCGTTAGACTCTTACTGTGATGATATGTAAAGTCTAAAATCTATGCGGACAGTCCCGCTTCGATCCGGGCCTTGGAGCAAAACATCATGTTTATCATTCGATAGTTACTAGTCGAAATGCTCGAACGAGTCATCGAAAATTTGACTCAACGGATAGACTGTCTGAGAGTAGCAACGGCCAATATATGCCAAATAATGTTCTTTCGAATGGTAATAAACATTCCAAAATTAAATTTGAAATTTCTGTATTTTTTCTTTAAAAGAGTAGGGAATCGCCCTTTACTTTTCACAAGGAATTATGAGTTTCCCACGAAGTTCATAACACCCCCAAAAAAAAGACGTCGGAAACCCAGTAAAATTTTTACATATGTATGATCAGCGTAACGAGCTGAGCCACTTTAGTCATGCCCGTCTGTCCTTCTGTATATACGGAACAAGTTCATCAATTTTTGGGTTATTGACATGAAATTTTTCACACGTCCTTCTTTGCTAAAAAGCCGATTATTTATCGAAACCGCCGACATCGGACCACTATTGGATTTAGCAGTCATACAAACTAATCGGTCAAAATCAAGTCTTGGTTTGGAAATTGTTTTGTTTAACAAGATAAAATTCGGGATTATTTCAAAAGGTAGCGCTATGATATCCGAATATATCATTTAGTTCAAACCACTATAGCATATAACTGCCATATAATCTGACCGATGAAAATCAAGAGAGAATCTCTTTGTATCCGTTTATGCTATGTATCTATGTGTGGGTATTACAGTTTCGGTACAACCGAAAGTGACGTTTTTGCTTATTTTAATTAATTTTTCCACAAATCTGCAATGATTTACCCTATATTCTTGGTTGTATAGTAAGTGGTGATTTTTTAAAGTTATTATTTGGTCATTTCCAAATTTTAATTCACTGTCCAAACACTCACCGCGGCAAATTTAATGCTGTTATTTGCTCGAAGCTGCGCGTTTTTCACACTTTATTAATAAACTGTGATAAATTTCCCAGAAATTCCAAATAAATGTATTCATTAATCCAGTATGCTGCCCTTGATACATTCGTTTTTCTCACTATATCTCCAAATTTTTATTTTTTTTTTTTTCAATTTTTGCACAGATCAATGATTTTATCATACATTATATATTTAATAACAGTTATATTTTTCCGTCGGTATTTTGAAATGGATTTGTAATACACTAAAAAAGATCCTTCAATCTGTTTCACGACCACCGCACATGTTTACACAGCTGGATTTCCTTTTCGACTGAGTTCTAAAATTGGCCATCAGCAAATCTCAGTGTTCGAGCCGTTTAGATGTGCCACACAATTCTACACCCCTCGCTGCTGCAAGGGATTCCAATAATGCCAATGCACACATGTATACACAGGATGATAAATAACATCATAATCATGACGGGGATTTTCACCACCACCCACCAGCATATGCCAGCGCTGCACCGGCCAAAAGCTGCTAGACACACATACATATGTACATATGTGCGTAAGTATGTATATACCTGTCCATGGTGGCAGTTTTTACCACCCACCATCACCACCACCACCACCACACTTACACACTGTCGTCGCAGCCGCCATTTCCCTTGAAAAATTTGTGTACACAAGAGCCACCACCATTGTTGAGTTCGGACAAACACAACAACAACAACAAACATATTTGTAATTGTTGTTTCATGTTTTCTCGCTCATTTACTTCGCACACAAGCGATACACCATAAATATAGCAATAACGGTATATAATAATATCGCAATAATATGGCGGCCGCAAAGCGTAAGCTATGAAATTATGATTAACCGTAAAATGTAATTACATACCCAAGTATGTGTGTATGTATGTAATTATAATAAATATGTGCAAAAACTCAGGACAATGTGCCGTTAAGCTCCACCCACACATTCAAAAAGTGTTTGATGTGAGCCACAATTATTAGTTGAAAGTAAGTATGTACACAATTTTTAAATTAACATTATAACAATGTTTTACTCTTATTTGATGTCTTAATAAACGAGCTAATAACAGTGAATGCACACTGGCGAACAAGAGTTTGCAGACGCGTTAGTCAAAGCGTTTTTCCGACTAAGGCCGAAAGATGTGGAATACATACATATGTATAAAGGGTGATCCATTTCAAGGTTCCTTGCGTTATTAAAGAAAAAACACAGAAACTTCAAATTTAATGAGGAATATGTATTATCTTTATTATCATTTGAAAAACCATTCCTTGGCACTTAATTTTTGAAGATTATCTCTTTCTAATGTTGGCCGCTGCTACGTCTCAGACGGTCCATCCGTTGAGTTCAATTTTCGATTACTCGTTCTAGCATTTCGATTGATAACTATCGAATGATAAACGTGATTTTTTGCTCCAAGGCCCGAATCGAAGCGGGATTGTCCGCATAGTCTTTATATAATATTTCACATATACCCACCGGAAAAAGTCTAGCGATGTGATATCCATACGATCTTGGTGGCCAATCGATCGGCCCAAAATTTGAAATTATCTGTTCACCGAAGTGTTTTCTCAATGTGTGGGAAATGTCGCCGACTTGTTGAAACCAAAATTTGCCTAGACCACGAACTTCAGTTTTAGGCATCAAATAGTCGGTTATCATGGCGTGATAATCGTCGCTATTGACGATTCCAGTCTGAACGGCATTATTTTTGAAGAACTATAAACCGATGAATCCATTGGCCCACAAACCATACAAAATCCTTGTTTTTTCGGTATTAAATGGCAGCTCTTGAATCTCTTCAGGTGGCTCTTCGTCCCAAATATGGCAATTTCGCTTGTTTTCACATCCATTGAGCCAAAATGGGTCTCATCGCTCTATAAGATTGGGAAGGTCAAGCTGCTTCAGATATTGCTCTAGCAGTATTTTGTACGCTTTCAATTTAAGATCTCGATGTAAAATGCGCCAAGTCTCCCATACGTCAGTCCGATTTGCTGCGAACGGCACCGAATCGACTATCCACAGCTTTCGTACACAATCTCAGCTACGGCTGTTATAAATTCTTCGGTCGAATATTATCCAATAACGAATGCTGGGTCTCAAGATGGGTTATGGCGTCGCGGATAGTACGCACAGTAGGCCGATTATGTAACATGTAACACCGACTCACGCGTGATTTGTCTCTGTGAATGCCTCTTCATAAAGAGTGTAAAGGGTAAAGTAGTAAAACGCGTATAATATACGCGCCACAGTAAAGTGATTATTTGATTGGCTACAGGGCATAAAGCGCAGTCTTTTAGAATTAAAGGTCCACATCAACATACTCGATGGGAACAATGGGAAAATTTTGGTTAATAAATAAACCCATTCAACTATCGGGTAATTTCGTTTTGGGTATCTTCACCGAACGTGCGATTCAGTAGTTGCTCATTCGGCTTCAATTCTTGCACGAGTTGGATTTTACAAGCCCGCAAAATCTTCTATAAATGTTTGGGTCTTCTTCCATATTATGTTCCACAGCACCAATAGCGTCTTCGGTGAGCACCCTATGGCTTCTGAGTATGCACATAATCCACTAGTAAATGTGGTTCGGATTACCAACTCTATTTAGTAATAAATTTGCACGTTTTGTAACTGTTGTTTCGGAGTAAGTCTGTGCAGTATGAAATGGCAACGCAAACTAGGTATAAATCGACTACAAAAATAAGTATTGCTTCATTGAAATCCACACTTAAATACCCTTATTATTGGTCACTTTCTTGGATATGTTTCAATAATTTCAAATAATTGTATTAAATTAAACTATACTCGCAAATTTCTCGTCGGATTTATAGAAAACAAACTAAGGAAAGTATGGCAATGTCTTTTCTTCATATTGAAAACTAAAATTAATTTCTTTTCAACTTTGCCTTTTTTCAATAATTTTAGGTATGTAGAAGCCTGGCCGGTAGATCCTGGAGATGTAAAGCAAACATCATTAAATCGCTGTATACCATGATCGTGACCTATTGTTACATACAGAGCGGTTGCTTGGGCATTGAAGGCATCGTTGATTTCATGCGTTTGAGCCCTTGAGGTAAGGCGCACTTGCCCAATCTTGAAGTCGTGCTGGAGCTCACACCGCTATTTATGGCGGCAAAAATGTATGGATACGGGAAGCTAATTTCATCTCAATAAATGAACGACATAGGTGAAAATACACCACGGGCCCTGGCCCATAAAAAATACAGCAAAACAAAACTTCACAAAGAAGTTTAACGTTTACCCAACACACCAACATAATACACATAACATATTTTCCGAGTCAGTGTAATATCTGAACACTACATATAATCGTCAATCGTTATTAAAGCAAGAGTGCATAGGAAGACTGAACAACCTATCAGTCTGCAATCGTGTACCCTGATCGGAGGGGTAGCCGGCAACGAGCTAGCCCATTTACGGAAGGTCTACGGTTCTACGTTCTAAGATGATTGAACCAGAGAAAATGTCTGGCACCAAGCAACGGGTTTCCGCCATGTATTAAAGAAGGTTACAACCGAGCAAGGTTCTGTATAGTAATCACACTCTATACTGAGCACTGTAGATTCAAGAATCGTCTATCCAACAACGGCCTGGCTTCTGGTGAAAACTGCTGATTTTGTGACATGGAACTGGAACTTCTTTAGCACCCCCCATCATTCCTAAAATTTATCAAAGATCTAATCTTTTCTAAATTTAGATGATAGAGTAGAGGACACAATATACCCTCAGTAGCGGTGCATGCTTCTAATAAATTCTGTTCTTTTCTTAGAAATGTGTATAAAGTAGTTATTCGTAAGTATTTGATAAAAAAAATGTGACTGGAAAACTGAGGTTAATGTAGTCCTGGAAAATATTTTGTGATCTGAACATAAATCTTAGGGTGAGAAATAATTTGTATAAGAATTTAAATTTCAGAATTGTCTGAAAAATTAATGATCTGAAATTAAATCTGTTGCGCATTTTCAATTGATTTGGTTTCTAAGCCCTGATGAAAAAATGGCAGAAAATAAAGATTCAAAATGCTTCGAGTTTGAACTTTACAAAAATTGCTTGTCAGAAAATTGCATAGAATTCTGATTCGGTTTTCAGAAAAGAACAATTTTCTCGTTCGAAATATGTTGGTTTCAAAACGTTTCACGACCATGGCTTTGGAATTGTTTAAAGTTACTAAAAAAATTTTCAATCATTTCAACATTCTAGAAACGTTTTTTCTATAAACGGTAAATATTATAATACTGTTAAATAAATTTGGTATTTTGCACAATGCATTCTCCCTTCTTCGTCTGATTTCTTTTTGAAATAACTGTTCTTTAAAAATTTTGTATAACACCGTTGTACGGGCGAACAGCATGCTGTAAACGATGATAGGGATTGCTTTTCGAAAGGTTAATAAAAATATGGAAGTGAATTGCTTTTATACATTTACTAAATATTTCCCAACCTTTTTCTTTACACTATATAAATATAGGTAGGATAGATATTAAGCTAGGAAAAGAAGGTTTAAGGGTTATATAGTATGATAGCTCGGTCAAACATCACTATTCGGGATAACTTCTTGTATCGTGAGTGTATGGATTATATGTGAGTAGAAGAAGAACTTTTCGGAAAATGATTTTCATTTGTAAAATCTTAAAATTAATCATCTTTACCTAATGAATACACCCAATAATTTCACTCTTGTAATAGCAATCCTTAGAAACCCGACCACTTTGGATTTCGACTAATTTTCGGTGCGTAAATATCATCAATAAGCATATTGTTCGTGAAAGTCTTTAATTACTCGACGAACGAAGAATGCTGATGAACGCCTATTAACTAAACTGCAGAGGTGAGAAAGGAGTACATAAAATTAATTCCTAAGCAAACTATTGGATAGTTATTATATATAAAATCATAAAAAAATATTTAAGACAACACTAAAAAGCTGAAAAAATAGTTTGACATGAATATCAATACAAACTTAGGTAGCTACCTAAATTTATTATAGTATAAAAGTATATATGTATGTGCATTAATTCATGTAAAACTTGCTCTCAGCTTCTTCATACCCATACACACACACATACATGTACGCATGTAGTCATGTATGTGTGCCACATAGCATGGCGGACTTTGTGGAAGGTGCAGAACGCCATCGAGCACATTTCAATCATCATTAGTGTTAATGTACCCACAAATATTAGGGGTGTTTAGCTCTTGATTTGGGTTTCAAGAGTTCCAAGACACAATGCATGGAGCGCTCAAGGTATTTTGGCGTTCGTCATTTAGTCGTATGGTTTGCGCTAATATTCACGACAAAGCCATACCCTGCAACAAATGCGACAAGTCCGGAAGGAGTTCGCGATTAGTCTCAAAGGCACATGTGACGAATGGCATTTTTGATATTTTTATATAGTAGGACCTGTTCTCTCTTATTCGAGCATCTCCTATGAACAATATAATTTTAGCGTTGCTAAGTCAAAAACCTTCAAAATATGAAAACATTGTAAAAGAGTGCTTTCTTTTATTGAAATATTGAATGGAAAAAAAGATTCTCTAATCGCCTTTCAGAACTTTTTATAAATTTATTAACATAAGAATTATGCTTTACTTATGAAAATTCATATTCATTTTTGCTTACTTTAGTTTTACACTGGGCTAAGAAGGAGCTCGCAATTCTCTAAAAATTCTATTCACATCTGCAATCTCCACCACAGTTGTTTTGGTTTCTCTTAAATTAGCTAACATTTTTCACTTCATCCACTAAGTTAGCAATACATATACGCTTATACACCTTATACATATAGTATATACATATACATATAGTATACACATGTTTATGTACTCCAACTACAAAGCGTATGTACTGTAAGTAAATTTCCAGTGGCGTAGTGAAAAAATGTTTCGAGTACAAGAAGAGAGGTTCTTATACAAACATTAAACAAAAATTATCTCTCTTTTTTTGGCGTAAACACCACGGTTACACGGTTATAGCCGAAAATTCTCTTATGAGGCTTTTTTCTTCTTTACATTGGTGGGGCACAAGGGAGGGGTATTTCGCTTTCTCACTTCAGCTCGCCTTCAAACGGATATTTTTTGACTACGTATACGCTAATATATACTTGGATACTTGGTCTAAGTTCGAAAGTCGTAAGCTGCTTGAGCCGTATGTAAAAGAATCGGAAGTGAATGGCGCTCAGAGAACTTTCTGCACTTGCGTGAACTTTTATCCATGGCTCCATCAAAAAAACTTCTACATTAAAATATTAGTTTTCTTCGATTCGCCATTTCTCTGCTCGCCTTTGTATATTACATGCTCTTTTCTCAAAGTTACCAAGTAGAATATGTCAGAGAGATACCTCATTAAAGTGATATAACCGCTATCTTCAATGCTACCAAGATTTATTCTGCATATTTTAAATCTGTTTTACTATTTTGAATGGCTTAAATGACAAATTATTGCCAAAAATGTTGACAAAAGCTTAATAAAACTTATTTTAGCACAACTCATAGTTTTTTATAAGATTTGATTTTAGAAATTTTTCATAACAAATATAACGATTTTCGGCATTAACATAACCATATATAGTGGACCAATAAAGTTTACATACACCTAGCTCTATTAAATTGCGACACGGTTATTAGTTTCAAAATTAATCAATTTTGTGGTTTTTTCCATCCATTCCTCAGAACCATAATTGATTGTTACACATTTTTTGGCAGAAAAGAACCTCTTTCCCTACATTGCTTAAAATGACTATCCGCTACTGATGCTTATTCCTAAAGAATATAAATAACTACTGTGTGTGCCCTATGAGAAATTCGATCGATATGGTAAGAATTATATAGAAAGCAAATAGACATACTTTTGGTTAAAGAATCGAGTATCTCTAGAATCGAGAAAATTTGCAGGAGGAGGGCTCTGATATTAATACAATATATACCGAAATATACCCGGGGACTAACATTTGGTTGAAGTAGTCATGTTGAAGTATTTGTTGATTTTCCGATGAACGCGAATTTGGAAATTAAGCCAGTATTCACGGGCACTCGCTTAACAAAAGAAGGTAAGAGAAAAGGAAGCAGGAAAGACAAAAGAGCCTAAGCGAATGGCAGAAACGATGGGGAGATGGTATAACGGAAACATGGGAAGTCATTTCTATCTATCACAGTTTTAACAGGTTATGGTTGAGGATAACGATAACGAAATGCTCCTTCTGCAGCAGCAGCGCAGAAAACGCTTTCATATCTTCTTTTCCTGTCCAAAGTATGAAAAGGAGAGATTTGAAGTGAAGAACCTGATAAATGATCGAGTGACGCCAAAGAATATCGTGCCTTACATGATCCAATCGAAGGTGGTATGAGGCAGAGTGAGAGCGGTGGCAGCTATAGCTATGTAAGAGATAAGGAGGAAATAGTGGCAACGCAGCGAAACAGAAGGATTAACCGGAATTAGGGCGAATATGCGCCGAATGGCAAAGTTTGTTATTGGTAGGCTTTGTACTAACTTTTTTATAATTTATGTTATGAAATTTTGGTTCGAAACGATATAAAATGGCAAAACCACATTGATAATGAAACCAGAAGGTATCACTTGTAACTTTAATGGACTTCAAACACATCCCCTAGAGGGCATATAAAATCATATTGAATTTCTATGCTCAATATCGTCATCCAATATATATCACTTGCACCATTCTGTGTTCAAATATCTTCAATTTATATATGGTCAAGTCCACTTCAGATTCAGTATTTGATTCAATATAATAATCTCTACAGGGCACCAATTATACTTATAACTGTGGTTGTGAATGTGACTGCTTCTCTTTATGAGAGCACAAAAGTTGAAACACAATGAAAGTGTGGTGAATTTCTACAGATTTTAATATTTTCTCTTTTAAATACTCAACATTCACACATATCTTTGCACAACTTCATAGGGGTAGGCCTTGTGAACGTATGCAGTGCATATGTGTGTACATTCGAAGCGAAGTGGTGCATGCGCAGCATTGATACGCTCCCAAACATTCAGACATACACCCGCACTTGTATATGGTTATGTGTATAAATATGCCCACAAGTTTTTATGGGATCATAACCACTGGCACGTACATACACACATACACTTGAGTATATGTATATGCAAGTATGTTTATTTGCACATATCCATAATTGTGTATAAGTTTGAGGGCAGGAACCGCCATTGCTTTTTTCTCGACGTGGACATTTATAAACTTCACTGATATAATATTTAGCTGGCGCCATTGTAGACTGGGATCTTCCGGTAATAATGCAGCAGACTTGTTGTTGGTGTATGTTGCGAGTGAAACGGGATACTGATGTTACTTTGCTGGCGAACATCATCATCTCTTTGAGGTAATAAAAAATGTATTCTGTTGGGGTTGTTTTGAGGTTTTATAGAATAAATTATTGTGGCAAGAGAATAAAAAGAAAATACACAAAATCACAGAAAATATTTTCTAGGAAACTCTGTACAGGTGGAGTTGATTGTGATGAATTTTACAAATAAAATTTTTGAACATATTTTTGCATTGGCCATGGATTTTTTCTTTATATCATAGTATGTATGTATGTATATGAATCGTTCCCCACATCACCAAAATGGATCAACTCCATATCACATACTTATATACTACATATGTATATGTAAATATGAGCGATATTGTAAAATTAAGGCTTTGAGTCATGATATACATACATAAGTATGTGCAAATGTATGTATGTATGTATATATGTACCTTCCACAAAGTAGCTACAACAAAGGCTATAAAGAATTTAATTGGCTTTCACATACTTTATATAAATATGTCTATTGAAAGGTGATTTTAAAATCATTAATAATATTGAAAATATCAACATACGAATCGTCAATTATTGCACATACATACATACATACATATGCATATATTCAGCAGCAAAAAACTTGCCACATTTTTATATCGCGCACATTTATACTCTTGTAATCAATTACCACATCGTTTAATGAAAATATTTTTATTACTCATTACAATACGAGTACGTCATCATCATTGAAGGAAGCAAAAAGTAAAATAAATATAAGGCACAGTGGATACTGGCGTCAATGTTCAGAAATCAAAAATATTTTATATGAAAATTAACATTAAATTTTTTATGAATTTTTACGAGTTTCTACTATATTTTCTTATGATATTTTTTAAAATCATATTATATCAATAAATTAATTATAGTTTTGCAACATGTTGCTACAGTGTCTAATAGTTTTATTATCCTAACGGTTGTTTGCATCAGCTAAACCTATTCAACTTAGATATAGGGTTGTATTTTGTGTCACTGCCCACTTTTTTTCCTTTTGACCAAAAATTGTTGAAATCCAACAAAAACTGTACAAGCCCCTAGGTATCGAATATTTGGACCTAAGTATCTATAGATGACTTTTTATCGCAAATATCGGTCAATGTGTGCAATATATATTTGGAATTCAAGGATAATCCTTTGTTGACAATCGTATGTCTGTGTGTCAAAAATAGGCTTGATCGAGTCAGTACTTCACTTAGCTACCATATACCAATACAACAATTTTCGAACTTCTAGGTGAGTTTAGACCACATATTTTGACCCACATGTGAGTTGCCTGAATGAAAATAATTTTTGACTGATATTTTACTGATAACAGTTTAAAATTGTGACTAAAATGGATAAAATTAGACTTGACCTAGTCCCCATATAAAAAACATGCGGTATTTTTATTGAATCAATTCGTGTGGCATCCATACATCGAGCTTTTTAGTGACCCCAAACTTCTTCAAATGGTTTATAACGGTTTGATGACTACTATGCCGGTCTCTTTCGACCAATTCAGCGATTTTATCGCAATTTTCGACGACAGGCCTGCCGGAGTGTGGCGCAACTTCGACCACCTCTACACCAGAACGAAAACGTTGAAACCATCGTTGTGCGGTGGAAATGGAAACTGTATCGGGTCCATAAACTGCACAAATTTTATTGGCGACTTAAGATGTATTTTTGCTTTTATCGTAGTAGTACTGTAAAACATGCCGTATTTTCTCTTTATTTTGCTCCATGTTTGCGACGCTATAACTCATGAACGACTTAAAAGAAACGACAATCAATCCAACACGTGTTAGCGCGTGAAATGAGCTTTCCAAAAAGGTATAGCATGACCCGATGCGACGAATAAAACTAGAACTACGCGCTTTCAGCGTCAACTAGCAAAAATACCGCAAGACTGTTTTGACAACCTAATATAACATTCAAGTGACTTTACTCCATATGATTGCTAAAAGTATTTATGTGAGGTACCTTAATGAATTTCAGGGAACATTTCACTAATATGTGATATGTTAATAATATGTAGTATTAGCAAAATGAGAAAAAACGGGTCGGAACTTCCTCAAACTCCCATATACTATATATAATGATTTTTGTTTTTCAAACAAACCTTATACCAAATATGTCGATCAGTGTATGAATATTTTAATCCGATCCTCTGGTTGGCGTTTTCCACCTTAAGGTATTTCCCTTGCTTTTCTTGCAATAGTATAAAATGTTCGATTGCACCCGAACTTAGCCCTTCCTTAGATATTTTTATTTACATTTGTTTATGTTTGTATTTATTACAACTATTAATATTCACATAATGCTTTTTCGAGACCATTAAAAGTAATCACATATATTAATACCAGTTAATATTTGGTTAATGAGTATGAAATTAGCATTTTTTGTGAAATCGAAATGCTAATTTTAAATGGAAAAATAAACAAAAAAAACTTATTCAAAATATTGATCATAGCTTTTTACATATTTTGCCACCTTTCTGGCAATTTGTCGATACCATGCCAATTGAAATGTTTGTATTTTGAAGCAAACTAATCAGACACCCAATTTTAAACTTCTGCGTGAGAATCGAAGTATCACAGTTCCACCAGGTTTTTGAAGCTCATTATATACCACACTCTTCTGATCCCACCAAACACAGAGCATTGAATTCTTGCCGAATCGATTTGTTTTTGCAGCCGATGTTGATGATTGTCCCCGATTATTCCATGATTATCTCCATTTAAGATTCTTCAAATAAATCCATGTTTCATGGCCAGAAACAATTCGATGCAGAACTGATTTTCTTTTGTGTCTTTGAAACAAAATTTCACAAGTTTGCCTCTCATTCAATTCATGTTGGACCCATTTGTCACACTTTTAGATCTAAATTGTTTGTTGTGAAACATTTAATATGACTAGCATTCAATATTGCTTCCAGTTCGGCGTCTTCAAACTTCTTTGGTAATCTTCCACGTTCTTCATTTTTGACAGCAAAATCATTATCTCTGAACCGTTGAAACTATCTTTAGCAGGTTGCTTCTGATACAGCTTGATCACCATATGCCTCGACAAGCTTTCGACGCGATTCTGCAGCACTTTTCTTCAAATAGAAACAAAAACTTAATGCTTTTCGCAAATCATCACTTTTCGGTACAAAATTTAACATTTTCAAATAAATGAAAAAATGTGAATATCTTTAACAGATATCATGCCAACCAAACACATTTGTATCTTAACGATACATCAAAATTAACATTATTCTTAGAATTTGAAAATATCAAACGTTTTCTTTTAACAGCTACCAAAGGTTTCAAAAAAGTAAGGAAGGGCTACTCTTCCACTTGCGAGGATCAAAGCCGACTAAATACCTTCAATCGTTGGGAATATTAAAAAATATAGCGAAAGGGTTCAACTTCAATATTCGACGAAATCGTGATTGAATACAATCATATTTGGTATTACGTTTATTTTAGAGGTCATAGACTCCCTTGGTTCTACAGTCTGTCAAGTAAGAGCGTGGTCGACTTTACCGACAGTTAATGAAAGATTTCGCTCTAATTCCTTCGCGAGCCAATAGAGGAAACTTTGTCCTTGATGCATTGTCAACAAAGGTTCAGTTGTCGTTGATCTTTTGAAAGAGAATCACGTTGAACGCCATGAGTGCTAAGTACGCGTCGCGCTACGAGGCTGTGTTCCTTTGCATCCACCCGAAAGGTCCCAAAATGTCGTAATCAGCGGCTGCTAAATATATGAGAAAGTCGAATTCATTTGTACAGAAGTGGATACAGCGATATATAGTGGCTAAAATGATTTACCAGAACTTGGTTCGATAGGAAAAGTGAACAAAAACAAACAAGAGAATAGTGTATCTATTTTCGCGGAAGCAAAGCAAAATTAATGGCAGAAGGTTTAGATATATCCAAGATATATTTCGTTGGATCTAGAGATCCTTGCCACTAGTATACGCAATCAAATTAGTAAAAAGCATGCCTCGGAGATGCCAGGCAATTATCGACGCCGGTGGTGACTGGACACATTATTGGCCAAATTACATCATTGTTTGTAATGTGTACAATGTATATATAAATATGAAAGTTTCATAAAACAATTTTTTTTATAAATTATCCCGACCACGACCTTATTTTACAGACTGTATATTGTTATATCTTAATACCGACCGAAAATTATTCTAAAATCATCCTCAAATGAGATATATGTTGAATTAATGGGAAAATTTTCAACAAAATAATCAGATTATAAACATATGTATATTTGGAGTAAATTCAGCCAGACATATTACAATCTCAGTTATGTGGGATACACTGTTAGAAAAACACGCTCTCTCAATTTAATGAGGATAACTAGCACGTTGGCCAATATATGTGGTGTAAAGACAACGAAAATCTTTATCTTAGGGAAGTATTGAGATATGAAAAATGAAAGATACATTTTCCACGAATTTCAATTATATATCACACAGGTTGATCTACATATATTTTCGGTAACAAGTCAGCCGAAACGCACTAGGGTTCAAAAATTTTGTATGCGGATTCTTGAAATGTGGAAGAATAAAATAGAATTTAAAATTGTTTTATAGGGAAGTAGACGTAGTCTCACCTATTTTCACTTTGTAATATCCAAATGTCGGATAATAGTACCTATCGAATTTGGTTGAAATCGGTCGAGTCGGTCACGAGATATGGGTCGGTGCCGGCCCAAATTTGATATTGGCTTTTATTAAGCGCTTTAGTACGTAGGTTGCTATATATATTTGTGGACTAGGCAACACTAAGTGTTGCCAGGTGCAATCTGACATTTCCATTGGAAAGTTTGACATTTTTTTTAGCATAACATCATTCAGAACGTTTTGTCATTTAATCGTGAATTGTTTTATTTACAGGGAATTAAAAAATTCATCTCAGCCAAAAAATGGAATTAACTCGTGAACATTTTCGTGCGATCATTTTTCACAACTTTCGACGTGGATTATCACGACAAGAGTGCATCGAAGTACTAAAATCTTTCTATGGCTATGAAGCACCATCCTATAGCACTGTGAAAAACTGTTACAATGAATTCAATCGTGGCCGACGCTCACTCAAAGACGAATTCTGTGAAGGGTAACATACCTTCAGATAGAGGCAATGCCTATGCATTTCTCCCACTAGCATACATTCGATATTGCATGAACACCTGGCCGTAAAAAAGGTTTGTTCTCGTTGGATCCCGCACAATTTGACAATCGCTCAAAAAAAGGCTCGTGTGGATTGGTGTAAAGAAATGCTGAAAAAATACGATCGCGGTGCTTCAAAAGACGTTTATAAGATCGAATCGAAGAATCATGGATTTATACGTATGAGCCCGAAACAAACCAGCAATCGACCGTCTGGGTCTTCCAAGACGGGCCAAATCCAACGAAAGAAAAAACACCATTTTCGTTGATAAATATGCCTATTCATTATTAGGCCAGAAATATATATAGCAGCCCTCGTACCATTTCGGATGTAAAACTTCATGTCTCGGAGTCATATCACGGTAAAGAGGTACTTTATTCAATAGCCTTTTTTTGACAGATGACGCGTCAAACTCTCGTGTTATTTTTGTTCAGTATTATTTGGCACTTCATCATGAAAAGATTTACAGCTGAACAACGTTTACAAATCGTTCAACTTTATTACGAAAATTCAAGTTGTGTAAAAATTGTGTTGCGAAGATCGTGGAAACACTCGCTCTATGAGCTCATGGAAAGTTCCCAGAAGATCCGAAATTTTCAAGCCAAATTTTGTTTAGCGATGAGAACCATTTCCGGCTCAATGGTTATGTAAACAAGCAATCTTGCTGCATTTAGACTTGAAGAGATGTAAAAATTGCCATTTCATCCAGAAAAAACAACGGTTAGATGTGGTTTTGTGGGTCGGTGGAATCATCGGTTCATATTTCTTCAAAAATGATGCTGGTGAGAAAGCAACCGTCAATGGCGACCGATATCGCGCCATGATAACCGACTATTTGATGACGGAAATCGAAACTCGTGATCTCGGCGACATTTGGTTTCAATAAGACGGCGCCACTTCCCACACATTCCATCAATCAATGAATTTATGGAGAGAATACCTTGGTGAGCCGATAATTTCACGTTTTTGGCCGGTCGATTGAACACAAAGGTCTTGCGTTATATTTTTCCCTGTAAGGATATGTCAAGTCGAAAGTCTATTCGGACAATTCCGCTTCAATTTAGGTCTTGGAACAAAACATCACGCGTGTCATTCGCCAGTTACCAGTCGATATGTTCGAACAAGTCAGCGAAAATTAGAGTCAACGGATGGACGATCTGAGACGTAGCCGCGTCAACATTGAAAAAGAAAATCTTCAAAAATTAAATGTCAAAAAATGTTCTTTCGAATGATAATACACATTCCCCATTAAATTTGAAGTTTCTGTGTGTTTTGTTTAAAAAAATTAGGAAATCTCCAAATGGATCACCCCTTAGTTATTTAGTGTAAAAGTTTTGTTTAACTAACTCTTCTTTTTAACACATGAGATTGATTGAGATAAATATTGAGTTAAAATATGTATCAAAACAAAGAGAAGAAATGACTTCGGTTGCCCCGCAGCTAGAATACCCTTCACAAATACAAAAGATTCCATACAAGAGCTTGATTTTGATCGATAATTTTGTACGACAGCTATATGCTATAGTGGTCCGATCTGAACAATTTCTTCACAAGCTCTACTGTTTATTTCTTGTCAACTAAAAAAGGTTCCCATACAAGAACATAATTTTGATAATTCAGTTTATATCGCAGCTATATGTTATAGTGGTCTGAAATTGGCAGTTCCGATCAGGAAGAAAAGCACCTGTGCAAAAGTTCAGATCGATATCTCAAAAACTGAAGGAATAGTTCGCGTATTTAAGTGCCGATGCCATGATGAAAGAGCTGCTTCTAATTCCTAAAGGATCCATTTTTTCTTCAACAAGGCATCGAATCGGTCCAATAATTCCCCTTAGTAGTGCTAACGGTCAGGTAGTCAACGAAGATCCAGTGCTATATCTTGTTGGTGCTAAGGCCAGTTCCGGTTAACCCTTCATAATATTTCCTGTTTGCATATTATTTCCGTTGTAAATGCACATTAACAAATATACAAACAAACATTAGGCAAAACATCAAAAAGCCAAATAAATTTCCAATTAAAAGTTGAATTGTTTGCGAAACAAATAAATATCAATTTAGATGCGCTTTGTATTCAGCAAAGGTGTATATGAATTCGCGCTGATCTAATTCATTTAGCCAAAGTGGTTGCAGCCAAATTAATTTTCGTTGCCACAAGTGCATATTGCAAAGCATCCGGTATGCGTATGCCATGGGTAACGCTTTAGCCGCAATTCAATATACCATATACACACACACACACACAGAATTGTTTGGGTGTGTATGTGCTTGGTGTGCAGTTGCTGGTTAGTGTAATAATTGTTTGTTTTTAATTAAATCGTTGGCAATGTTCGGTGGGTAGCGTTTTAAAATTTGAAAATGTAGCAATTATGCATCATTTTGACGGAAAGCAAATAATCCCAAATATTTGGACAAATCACCTAAACACCTTCACACCGACAAATTATACGAAAAATGTGTCTGTGATATCTTAGCTGAATATATGTACATATATATGAGCTAAGAGCTTATAACTGTGGCGCTTGCCACAAATAATTGCTTTACGCCCCCGAAATTTCTAACGGCTTCACTTTTGGGCTCCATAATTTTCGTTACCAAGCTTTAGTATATTGTATAATAATAATTTTTCCTCAATTTTTCAACTGTGGTTTACTAGTTCAACCTCGAAAATCCCTAACTCTTCCCCTATCACTGTCATTTATGGACTTACAGAGTCATTATTGCAACAATGTTGTTTATTGTCCAATGAAAAAAATATTTTACTTGCACATTTTTATCGATCTCAATGATGAGATTACAAATCACATGCATTCTATACACCATATACATACATACACACATATATATATGCTTATGCTTGCATAACTTATCAGCCTTTTGAAAGGTATCTGAAACTCGAACCGCAAGTTTTTGTAGAGTAAGCGCCACGAGTTTTATTAACTGTAGCAGCTTTTGTTAAAGTACAAAATATCGAAATGTAATAAAAATTTCTGGGTAAAAATGATTATTAAAAAATCATTCGGTTGAAAAGATCAAAAGCATTCGTACGAAATTCCATCCATCCAACAGAGCGTTACACCCAGCCATTATACTCGTACTACATGCAAAGCAGCCGGCGAATGTGGAAAGGCAATCGCACACACACGCATAAAATATTATATATGTAAGCATAAATTGTAAATACCCTGCAGGATAAAATCTACAAAAGCGAAATACTATAAGACTGACGAGAAGTGTTTTCGACTAATCTCATTTGTAAAACAATCAGGCAGGGCCGTTTAAGGTAGTAGTCTGGTAACTTATGCCTATTTTCATGACTTTTTTGGGGGATGATTTTTTATAGGAAAATAAAAATGAATTATCTTGAATATTTAGAGTGTTTTTATTTACATATTGAAAATATCAAAAACAAATTTATTTAAAAAAACTTAATACTTTATTACTATTACTATTGTCACTCAGAGTTGGAACCTCAAAAAAATGCACGTGGGTGGCCCGGGTGATTTAGCTCTTGATACTATCTGAAATCAAATATTCTTGATTATTCTTAATCTATAAACATGTCATTCTGGTCAGAACTACTGAAGTTAAATTTGAAGGATAAATAACAAAACGGCGGACTTTGAAAAAAAAACTTTTATTTTAGCAAAGTAAGGGTGGTAAAATAAAAAGTTAAAAGTGAAAAAAACTCTCGTTAGTACCGACGAGAACTATACATAAGTGTGTAGAACAGCCTGTTAAAATTTGATCGGTTAAGTAGAAAAAAAGTTAGGACCCTGCCCGACCAGAAAAACAATGTTTTGAAAAAACAACTTCGAGAGAGAGGACTCCCCAAATTTTTCGAATTTCTTTCTGAAATTTTCACAAGATATTCTCAAGACATTTTACTTTCAAATTAAACAAACAAAAGTTTTCGATTTTTTGAACCAAAGTTACCAGACTACTACCTTAAATGGATCCTTAGTGTTTTGTGAACATTTGGTTTCAAAACGTATTTGAAAATTAGAAAAACCAATCAACATCCCATTAGAGGATCCACTTTTTTAAAAAGCGATTTAATTTTCAACAAGTTTCTATTCAACAAGACCTAAAAAAATATTAAATTATCCTAGCCACAAATATCCTTAACTTCATCCCACTTCCAACTCACATTAGGCGGTACTTTCTCAAAGATAGTTCTCGGCAGAGAGAGTAAGCTGAAGTTAATATTTCAAGTTCTATACGGATGGCTCAAAAATGAACGATGGTGCGGGAATATACTGTCCAAAGTTAGGCATAAGGCTTTGATTTCAAGTATAGGCAGAAGTAAGCAACTTTACTTATACTGGGTGCTAGGACACAAAAGCATTGAGGACAATGAAATTGTGGACGAGATTGGCATGGTAGGTGTACGACTAAGACCTATGCATTGTTTATACGACGATATCGACAGAATCATGATAAAGAAAATAAAAACCCGATGGAACGAGCTACCTGTATGCAAATCTGCAAAAGTCATGTGCAAAACGGTAGATCGGAGGCATACCAAATTCTGATTGGCACTCGCTGCAAGAAACTGTAGGATATGACGGCAATACTAACTAATCACTGGCTGGTAGCGCCACAAGCTCGCAAGATGAGGCTAACAGATTGAGAAGACTGCAGGAAATGTCTGAAGTAGGGCACCTAGGAAATAATGGGGCATCTCTTGTGCACTTTTTTCGCATTGGCAAGACTACGCTTTAAGCATCTGGGGTTCCACAGTATGATACACTGAAGGAAGAATAATAGGACACAGAGTCTGTTAAAATTCGCGTGAAACGCAGGCATCAGGCATAAGGATGACTACTTCTTTTGAACCTAGTAACTGTACTTACTCTGGTATTGCAAAACCAAAATCAAAACTGGTCTATGCTAACCTAATATTTCTAGTATGAGAAATACCGTCAAAGGTCGAAGGTTTCTCACGGTAAGGATAAGAAAAGAAAGTGAAATTTTTTGACTGAAAATTATGATTTTTTCGTTTTTAAATCCAAAAAAACAGTGTATTTGAGACATAAGTAGGTAAGTTTACTACAATTGTCGTTAAAAGATTTTTTTGTACAACATAAAAATAAAAAATACTCAAACACTTGAATATTTGAACGATATTAAAACAAAAGTTGTAGATTCTTTTATTCCCAACAACATAGTTTTGCCGGAAATCGAGTTAAACCACTTTTAACCCTTATCTTACCGATCTCACATCGCCATTAAATTAGTTTTCCTTAAGTTGTTTATATTCTACATTCCGTTTTCAGTCGGATTCATCATACTATGACTTTTTCTTCTTTCAAAATATAGAGGCATTTCGAAAACTCCTAATGCTGCAATAAAACTGAACTACTTTATTTCCCTGCAGGGTAATTACAAACTACAATATGCATATTTATAAAAATGTTAGTGAATATCTACTCTTATACACCCCGAATTCAAAATATCTCTTATGTAATCTGATGTACGTGAAAAAAGTAGAACTTCCGTGAATGTATGTATTTGATAACCTGAAATCTGAAAAAATCCACGCAACTTTAATACTTAGCACATATAAAGAAAATTCCCAGAATATAGTATATAATATATTAAGCTATCATGCATAATACTCAGGAGCGCTTCTGCAGATAAAGAGCCTCTCTAAAATTCTGTATTGCTATCCCCTATTATAACCCCAACTTACTTGAAACGAGTAAAAGTCTAAATCTAAATATCATAATATAAGTACTTATTAAATCTAAAATGAGTTTGGCTGTAAGAGACCATAGTTTTAATTAGATATACCATACAATATGTGCATTAAAGGAAGGACCCGTTATTTCGACACTATTCCAGACTTTTTTCAATAAAATTCCAACTAAAAAAAATATTAGCAAGTAAGTAGAGGATGGAGTGCCAATCAAATAGCTAAAGAACTGAAAATATCCGACCGCGGCATCCGACGCATAATGAAAAATGAGCTCAAAATCAAACCTTACAAGTTCCAAAAGACCCATAATCTCATACCGAAGCTGCAACAAGTAAGACTTAAGAGAGCGAAGCAGTTGCTTCGCTTGGCCGAAAGCGGTCAAATTCCGAACATTATGTTTTCTGACGAAAAAATTTTTCCAATTGAGCAATTCGTAAACTCTCAAACGATAGGGTTTACTTGACCGACCATTCGTACGAGAATCTTGGTTGGCCACCAGGAGGCAGCACCCGCCAAAAATAATGGTTTGAGCCGCTGTCATCACAGATGGGCCCTCTCCAATTGTTTTCATCGAGCCTGGCGTCAAAGTAAATGCGACATATTATCGGGAAAGTGTTCTGGAGGCTGCTTTGAAGCTATGGGCAAACAAACATTTTAGTCGCAAGCCATGGACGTTTCAATAAGACTCAGCACCGTCTCACAAAGCGTCAGTGAACCAAGAATGGCTGAAAAACAACGTTTCGAACTTCATTACGACAACCCAATGGCTCTCGAATTCACCAGATTCAAATCGAATGGATTATTCTCTCTGGGCTATTTTGGAGTGCAAGGTCCGAAGTAAAAAAGACACCAGCCTCGAGATGCTGAAGAGATCCATTGTCCGTGAGTGGGCCAAAATACTGGAAAGTCACATTCGGCCAGCTTGCGATTCGTTTTTTGACCATCTCAAGGCCATAGTTAAAGCAAAAGGTAGTCATAACGAGCAAAAGTGAATTTTTCCTGAATTTATGATATTTTTTACACATTTTATACTTTAAAATAAATAAAAATAATTTTCCAAGCCGAATTTATGGCTTTTTTAATTGGTTACTTCAAGTGCCGGACCCTGTAACTGCCGAAGACACTTGGGTTTATGAGTTTGGCATGCAAACAAATCATCAATCATTGGAATGGAACCCATTTTCAGTCGATCGAAGAGGTAAAACAAAATTCACTGAAGAAGCTGAAAGCCATCCCAAAAAGTGCTTATAATATTATATTAGTCAGGTAGGTCTTAAGTCGAACACGGACTATAATTTTCAAGTTCCCAGGATACCGAAAATATCAAACTCACTAATTTTGCGTAACTTCTTACCGAAAATATCGATCCATCTATGAGGTATCTGAATGAAAGTCAGAGAGCACATTTTTCTACGTACGTTTATTATTACCTCCGGTATTAATACACTAAAAATACGCGCTATTTTTAAGATCTAACAAAAAGTTCGTGTATATATATGCATATATACATACATATGTTTATATATTCTTGAGAGTCACAAGTCTTTTTTCAATAAAATTTGGAAAACCCTTAAATGGCCTAAAGTAGTCAATAAAGTGCACAATAATTGGTGGCGCGTGCTGTGAATTCACTCCACGCTCGCTTTGATGTCACAAATATGCTCTTAAATTTGTAATACTCAAAACCGTCTCTCCGTTATCGAAGTCACTTGCGACTGTTGGTAATTGACATTTTATTGTCCTTTCAATTGACAATGAGAGAATGTAAACTAGCAAATATTTATTACAAAGCAAACACGTGTTCACAGCTCATCTCTTTCACCAATGCACACACACATAGTTACATACATACACACAAATTTATTTAAATACGCGTCTACAAACAACTTCACCCCTAACGCCCTGCCATCAAATGCTGCTTTTGCGGCCTTAATCAAAAATCACATCTTCACCAAGAACAAAAAAAAAAACAAATTAAGTCACCCTTTATAACGGTATTTAACTCTGTAATTCTGTCAACGCATTATTGCATTTAAAAGTTTATGCAGCTTATGCATAGCCATGACGAAACGAATACAAACGAACGAAAACTAATAACGGCGCTATGATTTGTAGCAACAGCGCCGTTGACTGTCTGTCGACTGTCGTTGTGCTTATCAGCTGTGAAAGTTATTGCGTCCATAACAAAGGCTTCCACGCTCCCGACCACTGCCACACTTGCCATCGCTCTAATGCGATAATGAGACTATCAACAGGGGTTGAGAGCATTCGTACAAATTTGCTAAAGAGCGTTAGGAATCGCTAAATGCATTCGACTCGTGTCTGTGTGTGTGTGTGTAGATGTTATTCGCTGTGTATGGCTCATCAAAGAAAATATGTTTGCGACATTAATTTGTTCCACTTGTCGTAACCAGTTGAGGCTATGGCTAATCTGAAGGGTGGTTTGTTTACGAAAATGTAATGAAATTCGGCATAAATTTGAAAATCTTCACTAAGTGAGCTGGTGGAAATTTTGCAGGTGGCTTCGAGTGGAACACACAAATGGTTCACTATGTATGTATGTAGGTATGTCCTTTGTTACAAATTGTCAACGGATATTGTCAATTTATGACCGGGAGGGTTCATTGTGTGGCCACTGTGCCGCAATTGTGTTTGTTTATTGGCTGCGTGAAAGTGGAATTAATTAGCCATTGGCGATTATCGAATTAATTCTGGAAGGAATTCCTTTTAAGGCCGATATTAATTCTTTGACTTCCGTGTGGCTATTAAGATCATGTTTTCGTATGCGATGAACGTTGAAGTGAAATCTAGCGCGAGGTATATGACTTATTGCAGTTTGCTATGAGTAAATATAATTATTTTATTACTTTTTACCGGTAGTCGGCTGCATGTGATGACAGACAACCGGGTCTGTGAAAACATATGTTATATGAAGCAATTCAAATGATCGGCGAATATATGACAAACTCAAGCTTAGCTTACATTAATAGCTCCAGGGGTTTAAGCGGTTCTATGGGTTTCCTCCAGTGTTTCAGCTCTATTTTCAAAAATTATTTTTTCATATAAAAAGCTTAAATATTTTATTTAAATTTTTTATTACTCCAAAGGCACATATTTTATAAAGATTTTGTGAAAATTTCAACGGCAAATATTGAAAAATTAATATTGGAAAACTCGAATTATTAAAAAAGAAATTCTGAAATTTTTGGAAAAACATATTTTAAACTCGGCCATTGCGACGTCATTTCCGGTGACCCCTAGAAAAAAGAAGCGCCCGCGTTGACAAAATAACTCTTTACAGGATCATCTAACGTGAAAAATGCGTGTTTTATTTAAAACCTTAACTTAGAAAAAAAAATTTAAAATTGGAGTTTTCTCAGACGTTTTTGCAAAGAAATGCAAATTTCGATACATTTTTTTTAAATAGTTCTAAGCGAAACAAATTTTTTTTTTAATAGTTCTAATCGAAAAAAAAACTTCGTCCACGTCTTTAAGAATTGTATCTCAAAGACCTGTGAAAATTTTTATGAAATTTTTATTTAAATTTAGTTTACGAGAAATCTTGCCAACTGACTTCAAAAACACAGTTTCGAGAAAAACGCTTTTAAAGACGACGCACTTAGCCTAGTTAGCCTCGGTCGCACAAGTTCTCAAGGCCGAAACTATTACTCGGATCAATTTGAAAATTTATGACAATATTCTAGAGATATTGTAGAATTTAAAAAGATAATAAAAAAAACTCGAGTTTTTGAAACCCGTAAATCAGTTTAACCACTTCAGACGATAGAAAAATACGAAAAATGAAAATTGTATTTTGTCTACAGACGTTTTTACAAAAAAAAAAGCTATTTTTGCTAATTTTTTTAATATTTGTAATTGATAAATTTTTCATTTAAGACCTTGTAAATTATATCTCGAAGATGTGTGTAAAATTTCCTTAAGATTGGTCGAGTAGTTCGCACTCTTGACAACCGGTTTTGAAAAGATGTTTCCGCGTTTTTATTGACTACCGGGTTTTCCAATAGGGATGATATGATCTCTAATTGTCGTTTCGGACTTTTTTAATCTGTATTTTTCCCAACCTGTTCTCATTCAACTGCTGAAGCCATTGGACCTCCGTAAACATCGTAAAGTTGCTGATCAGGCCTTGAAACAATTTGAAAACGAAAACAATTTTTTTAAGAACCTTATCTTCTCCGATGAAGGTCACTTTCATCTGACTTATTCAGTAAATGAACAAAACTGTCAATTTTGGTGCGAAGAAAATCCTTAAATTATTCATGAACAATCATTCTTCTTATTCTTCCGGTCTTTGACCAAGTATCCTATGGGTAGCCTAAGAACATCCGTTTGAAGGCGAGCTAAAGTGAGAAAGCGAAGAATCCCCTCCGCAGTGTTGTGCGTTGGGTTTGGGGCCCGCCACGTAAAAAATCATACCAATGAAAAGGAATGAACAACCATTACATTTATCTAATTGACATTGAGACTAGTGGAATCATCGGTACGTTCTTATTTCGAAATGAAGCTGGCGACACCGTTAGTGTCTATGGAGAGCGGTATAAATCGATGATAACCAACTTTTTATAGCCGCGATTGGAAGAAGTTGTCCTTGGCAACATCTGGTTCCAACAAGACGGGCCTAGGTGCCACACAGTATGAGAAACAACCGAATTATTGTGAGAAAAGTTTGTAGATTCTACTTGTATTATTTCAAGACATGGAATGGCCAGCAAGAAATTTTTATTTAACAACATTAGACTACATTTTGTGGGGTTATTTTAATTCATTGGTCTCCATCAATAAACTAGACTCTTTTCAAGTTTTATTTGAATTTCCTAAACATTTGTGTCCTTTTTGAAAATAAATCTTAGCACCCATATTAGAAAACCCGTTTAAGTTTTACATATCACTGCAGGTATTCTCACTCCCACTGTGTACTGTAAAATAATAAGGTTGATTTGTTTGGTCCGAAGTTGATTTTTCTCATGTTTGATTGTTGTTGTCGCTATTTGCGTAAATGTTAAGCTCTTAATCCAATTTAGTAGGATTATATGTATACACTTTGTTTATGGACATTGCGGACCATCGCAACAAATTGTGTCCACTGCAAATTTTAATTGCAAGCATAGTTCTTCAACAGGCGGAGTATGATGAATGGGTTTCATCCCATTTACCTGTCGGCTGCTATAGCACCACACATGTAATTGATAAAGAAACAAGTAAGAAAGGGTTAATGAACAAAGGCTTTTAAGCTGAGTTTTAAATATTAAATATATTTCTTGGGGTTTTAAAAGAAATGCATTTTTTGTTATTATTTGTGACAAAATTATTTAAAACATGTTTTGTGGAATTTAAATTTACTTTAACTTATGATTATTGAAAAAGAGAAAATAGCTTTTTTTTCAGGTACGATTAAGATATTATTTTCACAGCTTAAATTAACATTTTCACAAACACTTTTTTAATAATCTTATGTTTAACAAACAACTACACAATTCTTTGAATATGTTGAGTGTTGAAAAAATCTTTTCGTATTTTGTTAATAGATGTCGTTGCAGTCATATATCTACAGGGCTACCAATCACATTGCGTCATACCATATATGTAGTGTTGGAAAGGTGAGATTTAAAGCTTCGTTTAACCGAAAAAAAATTAAATTCGGGGAAGTTGAAAAAAAGTTACAGCTGTTCATGAATGAAAGGTAATAATGAAGAAATTGGCTATATTTCGAAATTTTCTTATAAAAAAGGGAAGAATCCCTTGCAAGCCACCAATGAAATTTGTGAAGTTGACGGAGACAATGCTGTATCAGTTCGTATAGCACAACAAAGGTTCGTTCGCTTCCGTTCTGGAAATTCCGATGTGAAAGTTTGTTGTTCGTTGCAAAAGTCGATGAAATTGTGGAAAAGATTGACCAAGAATTTAAAATTCATCATCAAACGGTTTTGAACCAGTTAAAAAAGGCTGGCTACAAAAAAAACTCGATTTTTAGGGATAGAATTAACATCTACGATTCTTTGCTGAAACGAAATAAAATCGAACCATTTCTGAAGCGAATGATAACAGGAGACAAAAAGTGGATCAAATACAAGATAATAATGTTCGAATAAGATCATGATCCAAGCGTGGTGAAGCTCAACAAATAGTAGCAAAGCTAGGATTGACGTCTCGAAAGGTTATGCTAGGTGTTTGGTGGGATTGGAAAGAAATCATCCACTATGCACTGCTCCAGCCTGGTCGAACTATTGATTCCACATTTTACTGTCAACAAATAATGAGATTGAATCAAGCAATCGAAAAAAACGATACAAGATTTCATCAAAGACCTGGATTTTGAATATTCAGCTGTATGCTATGGCGGTACGATACCGATGATTATGACAAATGACCGGCTTCCTGAGGAGCTAAGGACGTATACAATATTTCAGATGGATATCGACAAATCGACTCTGTTCATATATATATTACAGGGTCTCCAATGTTTTCTCCTAAATGTTAAAAACTTCGTGGTAAACTTAATATACATATATCCTGTTGTATAAAAATACTCGTACGAAAGAATCCCACGTTATTCGAACCGACAAAGTCAGAAGAGATTTCCTGACTCAGACTGGGGAAATTAATGTTGTAATAATAGAAAGAACGGAACCTAACTCTGCTTTATCTCTTAACTGTGCGTTGGAAAAATAGATATGTAATTTAAAAAAATTTTAAAAATCCCTTACCAAATATTATCTTTAATTCTTTTGTTATTCAGCAAGTTCTTAGAATCTACTCAAAGTTAATAAAATGTAAAATAAAGCCTCATGCAAAGTTACGCCCTTAAAAATTTAAACTAATAATGAAACTTTCTACCTGCACCCAGCACACAGGTAGACAGCATTACCTTCTGTCCTCGATGAAATCGCTATAAAAAGCAGGCAATATACAGAGCAGCTATCATTATCTATTAATCGTTGCTTCTAAACAGTCTACAACGAGAAATGCTGAAGAAACCTAGTACACATATCTCAGCAATGGGAAAACTGCTACCAGCACATCCAGGAACTCTTAGTTATACTATATTCCTGCATAGTAAAGAAGTGAAAAATCGCGATGCCCGTAATTTCAAAAGCTGTGTGCGAATAACCATGTCGAAATATTACGTAACCGAAAAGTTGATTGCCCAGATGAAAGCAAAGGGGTGCTGGCCAAGTCCTGATGAAATTCAAACTCTTCGTCGGGAGCAAATGTATTGCAATCATTTAAAGAAGCAGCTAGCGGTTATAAATTGCCAACAACAAAAGAGGCTATCTCTTAAGATGGAGGCGCTACAGTGGAGGGTGAAGGAACGGGAGGATTTCAAGATAATAAAAGATAAAATGGACGAAAGCCAAATTTTTACTAAAAGTTTCGGAGAATTCTCGGACCGACCGGGTCCCGATCCGAAACCCCATATAATGACATCGGCCGGAACCCTTGATAATAATATGATGGAAAATCGATGTGAGCATTCTACACAAATTACGATGCCATCAAAGCGCAATAATGCGAAACAAGTGGCAAAGCCATCAGGAGAGGATTTCAAGATAATACTTGTAAAAGATAAAATGGACGAAAGCCAAATTTTTACTAAAAGTTTGGGAGAATTGTCGGAAAAACCGCATCCCGATCCCAAGCCCCGTGTAATGACATCGACAGGAACCCTTGATAATAAAGTGATGACAAACCGATGTGAGCATTCTACACAAATTACGATGCCATCAAAGCGCAATAATGCGAAACAAGTGACAAAGCCATCTGAGGAGGATTTCAAGATAATAAAAGATAAAATGGACGAAAGCCAAATTTTTACTAAAAGTTTGGGAGAATTGTTGGACCGACCGGATCCCGATCCCAAACCCCATACAATGACATCGACAGGAACCCTTGATTATAAAGTGATGACAAACCGATGTGAGCATTCTACACAAATTACTATGCCATCAAAGCTCAACAATGAAAAACAAGTGGCAAAACCATCAGATGATATAAGCCCGCCACCGAAGGAGAAATCACAGTTCAGAAATGCAAAAAATGCAGCGCCGCAGGTTCATAAGGACGCGAATAGAAAACGCTTTTCACAACTAACGCAGTTACCACCCAAAAATATAAATCGATTAACTATGATTCGAAGAAATTTTCGACAAATTTTGGCACCTCGCGGACACTTTTGAGCTTAAAAAGATCAACAAGCAAGTGAAATGCTACATACATATAACTATTAGTAGAGTATTTTAATTAAAAAAAAAAATAATAATAATAAATGTGGTTTAAGAAACATCAGCATTTCTTTATTGTCATTTTTTTAATTTTAAGTAATCTTGAAAATACAGTAAATTTGAAAAAGAAGGAGCTCATTGCTTACTTCAACCAATGTATCTACAATATATTTTGTGTATTAATTTAGTTAGTATAAGCAGACCGATTCTATTATCGATGATTTTACGATTACAGGAAGTTAGAATTTCACAAAAAATACATGTTGAGACTATGCGAAGTACTAAATCGATTTTGATTAATTTTATGCACCAGAATACATTATAATAAGAAAAGGACTACCTGTGAGATTCAATATCACATATTTTTTTTCACAGATGGATAGATAATTGACCACGTCTCGAAGGCATCTTACTACTATGAGTAAAATAGTAAGATTTTGTTTATAAAGGGTGATTTTTTAAGAGCTTGATAACTTTTTTTAAAAAAAAAAAAGCATAAAATTTGCAAAATCTCATCGGTTCTTTATTTGAAACGTTAGATTGGTTCATGACATTTACTTTTTGAAGATAATTTCATTTAAATGTTGACCGCGGCTGCGTCTTAGGTGGTCCATTCGGAAAGTCCAATTTTGGGCAACTTTTTCGAGCATTTCGGCCGGAATAGCCCGAATTTCTTCGGAAATGTTGTCTTCCAAAGCTGGAATAGTTGCTGGCTTATTTCTGTAGACTTTAGACTTGACGTAGCCCCACAAAAAATAGTCTAAAGGCGTTAAATCGCATGATCTTGGTGGCCAACTTACGGGTCCATTTCTTGAGATGAATTGTTGTCCGAAGTTTTCCCTCAAAATGGCAATAGAATCGCGAGCTGTGTGGCATGTAGCGCCATCTTGTTGAAACCACATGTCAACCAAGTTCAGTTCTTCCATTTTTGGCAACAAAAAGTTTGTTAGCATCGAACGATAGCGATCGCCATTCACCGTAACGTTGCGTCCAACAGCATCTTTGAAAAAATACGGTCCAATGATTCCACCAGCGTAAAAACCACACCAAACAGTGCATTTTTCGGGATGCATGGGCAGTTCTTGAACGGCTTCTGGTTGCTCTTCACCCCAAATGCGGCAATTTTGCTTATTTACGTAGCCATTCAACCAGAAATGAGCCTCATCGCTCATCGGACGTAAAGCGCGAAACACATTTCGAACCGAACACTGATTTTGGTAATAAAATTCAATGATTTGCAAGCGTTGCTCGTTAGTAAGTCTATTCATGATGAAATGTCAAAGCATACTGAGCATCTTTCTCTTTGACACCATGTCTGAAATCCCACGTAATCTGTCAAATACTAATGCATGAAAATCCTAACCTCAAAAAAATCACCCGTTAATTTTAACATTCTTCTAAATGTATATCGTGCACCTCAAAGCTAAGGGGGATTAGCCCAATACGCTTGTGCCAACATTTTTTCCAATCTTCGAAACAGTTGTTAAAGCCAATTTCCGGAATAGCCTTCAATACCTGTAGCGATTTACGTTTAATGTCTTCAATTAACTTAAAACTATTTCCTCAGAGCAGTCGTTTGACTTTGCTGAATAGCCAGAAGTCACACGGAGCTAAATCAGGGGAATGCGGTAGTTGTGACACGAGATTGGTTGAACATTTGGCGAAAAACTTACGAAAATCAATGCAGTGTGCGAAGGTGCGCTATCGTGGTGCAAAAAACCCAAAATTGTCGGCTCATAATTCCGGCCACGTTTTACAAACAGTTTCGCGCAAATGACGCATAACACTCAAAGTGTATTCCCTGTTGAAGATTTGACCGGTTGGAATAAAATCGGAGTACACCACACATCGATAATCAAAGAAAAATGTCAACATAACCTTGATTCCTGACCTGCTTTGACGTGGTTGATGTGGTCTTTTCGGCCTCACCTTTGCCACAATATTCGGCCGATAGATCGCCTGTTTTCGGGTTGTAAGCATGGATCCAAGACTTATCGCCAGAATAATACATTTCAGGACATCCTGGTAGTCGGAACGTATTGTTTCACAGACGTTGACGCGACGCTGTTTTTTTGAAAATTTAATAATTTTGGAACTAATCGTGCTTTCACTTTTCTTAGGCCCAAATGATTTTTCGATATGGTTTTCACCGATGCTTCCGATATTCTGACGATGCCAGTAAGATCTCTGATTGTCAGTTATCGATTCTCAAGTACTAATTCCTCCAAGTCATACCACTCGAATGTTATATCTTTATCACAGTATTCTCTTCAATGTTCGCATAGTTTACCTATTAATGAAGGCATTTTGCTGCTTCGAGAATTTGTAAGGTAACTGATTAGCTGTTCAAGAGAAAATATTTCATATCCTCCCCTATTTTTCGAGTGAATAGTAGATTATCACGTAACGTAACCCTTTTTTACAATGAGTAATGCGAATGGATGTATTTGAAGCACCATTGCTTTGGCAAATAAGCTGAAGTTTGTGTGCCGTTGTCTTTGAGTTTAGTTCCCAAAAATTCCCCCTCATTAAACAGGAATGTTCAGTTGGCATTTATAGCCATTTTGGGTGGGGTATATTTGAGGTCACAAATTAGTACAATTGACTTATTTGCCGTAACTGACGTCCAAAATGGGTTTTAATAGAGTTGTTTTAGAGAAAGATAACGACAACTTAATTTTCAAATACATAACTTTTCGACACTAAGAAAGAAAATTTTATTTTAAATAATGTTCAATTAGATGTCTTACTAGAAACAATGGCACTTAGATACCCTCGCTCTTTATGTAATTATAAAATATAAAAAGTACATAGAAAGCATAAGGCAAATTATTTTTCGGAAATCCAGGAATAGAACCTAAATTCACAAGGCTTACATATTCAAACTTAACCAGGTTTTTAATTCTCTGGGTCATGAGCTATTTATATTCACCACGCGCCAAATCTTGGAAAAGACCCGTGAAAAGAGAATCCACACGCAATACATCTTCTTCGATTCCAAAGCTGCTTTTGACAGCACGAAAAGGATCTGCCTTTATGTGGACATCTGAATTGGATGTCCCCGCAAAACTAATACGGCTGTGTAAACTCGCGTTGAGCAATACCAAAAGCTCCGTCAGGATCGGGAAGGACCTCTCTGAGGCGTTCAATACCAAACGAGGTTTCAGACTGGGCGACTTCCTTTCATGCGACTTCTTCAATCTACTCTTGGTGAAAATAATTTAAGCTGCAGAACTAAATAGATTAGGTACCATCTTCTATAAGAGTGTGCAGCTGCTGGCGTATGCCGATGCTATTGATATCATTGGCCTCAACAAACGCGCCGTTAGTTCCGCTTTCTCCAGAATGGATAAGGAAGCGAAAGGAATGGGTAGTGAACGAGGGCAAGAC
>CM050325.1:96334884-96370274 GCA_027475135.1 Bactrocera correcta
ATGTTTAAGAATTCTATAGTTGGTTTTTAAAAAAAAAAATTTTGAGACAAGGTTCCCACTTGTTTAAGTTTTTAATTATTATTTATGGCTTATCATCATCAAATTAAAAGTGCGAGGGTTTAAAAAACATGCCTTACCGAAACTTTTTTAAGAAGTGTTGCCACCGGTCAAAAAATAATACAAATTAAAAAGGTTAAAAAATAATAAAATAAATTTCTAGTTAAGATAAATTTTGATATTCAAAAAAAAAATTTGTATACAAATTAAACTGTGACTAATCATTGGCATTTGAAAATAATTTTTGAGAAAGGTTGCACTTGTTTAAATTTTTTCAATTATCATTTTATGGCTTATCATCATCAAATTAAAAAGACGAGGGTTTAAGAATAATTTTTTGACAAGTGTTGGCACCGGTTCAAAAATAATAAAATATTTTTTCAGTAAAAATAAATTTGAATATTCAAAATTCATTGTGTACAAAAACTAAAAACTATTATTGATAATTTGAAAATTATCATAGTTGGCATGTAAAATTTTTTTTTGAGAAAGGTTGCTACTTGTTTAAATTTTTTGATTCTCATTTTATGATTTATCAGCATCTTTTCAAATGGGCGAAGGCTTTAAAAGTGTACCTTACCGAGACTTTTTTTTGCGAAGTGTTGCCACCTGTTAAAATAATATACCTCATTAAAATAGATTAAATTAATTTCAATTTAATGTATTTAACACATATTTGGATTTAAGTGGCTTAAAAATTTAATACCTATATTCTCAACTGCTCACCTTTAGTTAAAACGAACATATACTATAGTAGCTAAATATATGTACATATGTGGATGTATGAAACAAAGCATGTAACTACCTTCTTTATTGTTATTTGCCGCTCTTCATCTTCTTATATTTACATAAATTTCGTTATTTACTCTTTAAGTCTGAAGATTTTCCTGTTTTTACTAACGGTAATAAATTTTGTAATATGTGCCATATTTACATGTGTACATACATATGTACATATGTATGTAGGTATGTGTGACATTGAGTAAATTTAATTTGTCTGTTCGTTGGTTTTGTTTACTTTTATAGCTTAAACTAAACACTGCCGCGCTTGTTTAAAGGCGTGTCCGAAGGAAAGGGCTTATTGCCGAAAAACACAGGATTTCATGTTTAACGGGGCCTTTACTTTCCATGTTTTATGCACGACGGTAACATTTGTAAACATAAAATATTTAATTATCCCATTTTTCCTGTGTTTTTTTTTTATTATTATTTTTTATTTGCTTTCTTTGTTCTCGCTTCGTAAACTCGAACAAGGTAACAGTCTTCGCGCCCTCTGACACACCCACACACACACAAAAGTGGTCTTAGTAAAAGGATCCATTTGCAAATGACAAGCGACCGACGCCGAGGCTTTAAACGACGCTTTGCCAAATCACAAATTAACATGAACATGGCGAAAATGGAAAACAAATATTTAATTAACTTTAAGAGTAACAAACACGAATTTGCTGGTAGAAAGAAATCACCTGCTACACATTTACGAAGGCGTTTCGCCTTAATATCAGGGCTTTGTAATTAGGAATGATTGCTTTGCCTGCCTGGTCTCTTAAGATTCTTAATTTAATTGTGATTTTTGTTAACGACACTCTCACCACCACTTCTCCCTAGTGCTTGGCTGCTTAAAAGAAATGAAATTAATAATTCGAAAAAAATTTAAAACCTTCGTCACATTTGTTGATAATTTCTTCCATTTTAGTTTTTATATTATATTTTTATTTCACGTGTTCCTGCTTAATTTACAATTAATTTTCCTAAAAGCTTTTTAATCGCATTTAAACCCAAATCCTTTTATGTTGCCTGCTTGCCGACAAGTATCTAAGATATTTACTCAATTGTAGTGTGGGTTCTCCCAAATGACTTCTGAAAGTATTCTGTTTTACACTTAATTTTTTACATCAACTAAATGCTCACATTTCGAGCGTTGATCGAATTAAATGCTGCTGGCATTTAACATACATACGTACATTTAACCGTTATGTAGATATTTTTTAAAAAAGCAAATAATCAGTTTTTATGTTTTTTTAAATGTTAACGAAAAGCTGAGTTTCCCCGTTCTCATATATCATTCTTTTGATAATAATATTGTCATACTGAATTTTTTTTTATCAATTTCACTTAAATTATTAATACATATTTCAACAGATGGTAACTTTTTTCAAAAATTTTCCGTGTCAAAAACTCTTATAAGCCTCCTTAGCTGTATACCAATATTTCTATATTTCATAAAAATTATAAAATAAATAAAAATAAAAAATCAAACAGGCAACCCGTTATAGGATATTCTATTTTTTTTTTTAACATTCAAGCCCTTTGAAACCCCGTGAATTTTATGTATTTTTCCTTGCTAATGTAGTGGCAACAATGCAAAATAAAAAACCGTCTTATTTTAAGCAGGTGGCAACTTTTTTCCAACAATTTAGCCAACAGAAACTTCTCTTATTATTACATTATTTACTATGACGTCAATGTTATAATATTTCGTTATCATTTTTAATAAATAAAAAAATTGTACACAGGTGGCAATTATTTTGATAATATTCTCAACTTAAAGCTTGTTTTAGCATCTTCAGTTTGACACGCATATTATGGTGTTACTTTAATTTATGAAGTTTTTTATAATACAAACTGGTGGCAACATTTCCCAAAAATATTTCGGAAAATATTATTGTTTGCAAGTTTTAGTTTGATTGTTATCCATATCGTACTCGTAAGTCGGTTTTCTATTGCATTGCCTAAATTGTTCAACAGTCTGGCAACTCTTTACTAAATTACAAATTGCTTCAACTTTTAACCAATTAAATCTCTTTAGTTTGATATCCACATTGTAATCATTTGAATATTGTTCTTATAAGATTTTTGTAATTTCATCATTTTAAATAAATGGCAACACTGCAAAAAAATAAAATTAAAACTGTAAGCATTATTGTAGCATTTCAGGTTTTTGTGCGCTTTATACTAAATTTTTTTGTTCAGAATTTTGTATGCATGTGGCAACCTTCCAACTTTTTCGTTGCAATTGTTCGTTTTTTGCGCAACTACCGTGTCAAAGATGTTCGATTTCAAAAATTTGTCCAACATCGAGTTAAAATCATTTTGGGTACAGCATTGCGTATGAGTGATTTCAACTATATGAGAACTCACATCACTCATACGCACCGTTGTTTACATGAAGAAGCTCCGGAATATTATATTCATGAAAGACCTAGAAAATAGATAAAATTTAGAATAGCTTTGTATTTTTGTATAATTTTGAATACTATTATAATATTTAATGCGATTTTGCGGTTCTTTTTGTTAACCTCGTAGCCTTTTCGCATCGTTAAAATCTTAAAGTTGCAAGCTTTGCATTAAATTATACAAAACTGTTCAGCTTCAGATAATCATAAATCATTGTCAACGCCCCGCAAGCCTATCTAAATCATTGAAATCTCTATGGAGAGCATTTTGTGGGCGGTTTTCATAACCAAAATTTGCTTTTCATTTGTCTACATTTGAACAAACTACAAAGAAGAAAAATTACGCACTACAGTTTCCTGCCTTCGCCCCATCCAAGTGTATATGCTGTGTCAGCACTAATCGCGTACATGTACATTTGCACATGCATACATACATGTATCCAGTTTCGTTACCGGTGCTGCTGGCAAAACAAACATCGTACCGTCTTCGCGTTGCCTTGTGCGTTTGTGCGTGCTTTGGCAGATGCAAATGCGATTTTGCAATTACCTTCCGAAATTCGAGTACAATTCCCAGCGCATGCATACAAATTTACGTTAGCGTGCGGAAAATCAAATTGCGTGTCATTAGTTCAGGATAGCTACAGCAACAGGTGCTTTGTACTTGCGCGCTTTGGCTGCGCTTAGTCGTGCTTAGGCACGCTAAATGTGTCGAATTTGTACCTGACGACTGTATGCACGCATAATTATAGATATACTTACTTCTATCTAGTATTTGTTAGTAAACAAAGACATATTTATATCGGCGTAAAATCCGCGTATAAGACTCTACTAAAGCGAATCTCATGGTGAAAGTAATAAAAATCTGTTAATATTGAAAAATTATCCAATTCAACGGTGGAGTCTATGAAAAAAACTCCCCTCCTATAGTTAAAATGTTTTGACAATTTGCATTGAATAATTAATTTTAAAAATATAATTTTTTTTATTTTCTTCTCTAAATATAAGACTTCAGAAAAATTGCTTCGAGATATTTTTGGAATTTGTGTAGATAATTTTAAAAATGATCCAGATTCGTAAATTTATTACCTTCATTCGGAAAGTGAAATTTATTTTGAGGACGGCTGCAGAGTAAGCTGGCATTTCATCATTATATCGGAGTTTCTTCATATGACAAACAGTGCGTATGAGTGATATAGACTTTTACATAGTTGAAATCTTTCATACGCACTGCTGTGCCCAAAAGTAATTTTTGCTTCAGCTTCGACAAGTTTTTGAAAACGAACGTCTTGGTCACGGTAGTTGCGTAAAAAACGAACAATTGCAAAGAAAATGTTAAAAGGTTGCCACATGTTCAAAAAATTTTGGATAAAAAACATTAAAAAAATCACCTAGCGAACTGAAATGTTGCAGGAATGCTCACAGTTGCAAATATTTTTTTTGCAGTGTTGCCACTCATTTAGAATAATGAAATTTCATAAATCTTTTAAAAAGGATTGCTTAATCGAACCATCAATGTAATTTCAGTTATATTTAGTACTCAGTGGCGAATAAATATTTATGATCTTGCTAGTAAATTGTTAAGAGTGAGCAAAATATAACTTTAAGCTCATGTTTGTTTTATATTTTGATCTCAGCGTTGCTATGCGTTTCTGCTATGCGTTTTAAATTCATTTACCTGCTAATGGCGTCCGAAATCTTTGTTCTGTAATTTTTCATGGCTCTTTCGTGTTGATCTGCCATAACTGACTAGGAGCAATAGTATTCGAATGTACGTTTGTGGTTTCTGTTACTGAAGAATGAACCTCAGATTGGTTGGATACCTTCAGAAATGCGTCAAAAGTCTAAAAGGGTGTATTACTTTAAGTAATATTTATTTGGACCTTAAATTTTTAAGCTTTTAGATACAGTTCTACCGTGAGAACTACTTTTCACTCTCATAATTAATAATAGGTTAATATTAAAAGCCCAATTATAACTTTAAAAAAATGATATTCTAATAGAAAATTTAGCGTACTACAAAAAAGGTCTGACTAATTTTTTCTATAAAAACTTTCCCTTTCAATTTACATGCAGTCAAAATTATAAGCCAAATGATCCGAGCATTCAGTGATTTATGCATGCTGTGTTGCTCATACGACATGGTGTACTGCATGAATACAGCCTACTCAATTCATAATTTTAACTATAAGTTTTAAAGGAATAATATTTCTTTAGAAAAAAACGATTAGATATTTTTGCAGAGCGCTAAATTTTTTATTAGAATATTCTCTCTTCAAATTTTTGGCCAATAACGGGTACCTTAATATGCATATATTTATGTGAGTACATACATAAGTACATATCTGTGCAGAGCCCCCACTTGTTGCTTGCAGCATTTGCAAACCACACAATGTGCGTATGTGTGTGTGTCAGTGCGTGCGCTACAATGAAATGGTTTGAACTGTAGGGAAGTTGCACATTTCCGAACCGTCATAGTCACATTTCTTTGCGGTAATTAGTGGCAACAACATTTACCTACCTCTTGTCACTTGTGTAGTGCCTTCCCGCGCCGTTTTCGGCCACGCACACCAACTATTTCTATACATGATTACTACTGCTTTGCTGTAAAAGAGAAGCACAGGAAAGAGAAGAGGAAAAAAATATTAAAGAATGAAAAAATGCAAGAAAATCAAAGCGAGGTGTAATCGTCTGTTCGAAAATTTAAATAAATATGTAATTAAAGTGCTTTTACAAATAAGCGGCGTATGCTTATGGCGAACAATTGTCAATTTACATTTTCATTTTTAATTTTAACTACATTAGGGTGGTGCATAAATATATTAAAATATGTTTTTTCTGCTACAGAGAGTATTTTTTTCTATGTAGAAGCAGTTTTGTCTGATTATGGCGTATTAATTGAACTGTTAATTTTTATATTGAACTACATTAGGGTGGTACATAATTATTCAAAAGTGTGTTTTTTCCTGTTTTAGAAGCTCTTTTGTTTGATTATGGCCAACAATTATCAATTATCATGTAAATTTTTAAATTTTAATGCATTAAGGTGGTTCATAAATATCCAAAAATATGTTTTTTCTACTGTAGAGTGTGTTTTCTCTTATGTAGAAGCTCTTTTGTGTGATTATGGTCAGCAATTATCAATTGACATGTTAATTTTTAAATTTAATTACATTAGGGTGGTACATAATTATTCAAAAATATGTTTTTTTTTTTGCTTTAGAAGCTCTTTTTTGTGATAATGGCCAACAATTATCAATTATCGTGTAAATTTTTAAATTTAAATACATTAGGGTGGTTCAAAAATATGAAAAAATATGTTTGTTTTTGCTACAGAGAGTGATTTTTTCTTTTATAGAAGCTTTTTTATCATTGCATGACCAAAATCGATATTACTGCAGTAGAAGATGTAACATACATACATAAAGTCATGCCTCAACTGGAGACGGTTTGACTTATACTTGATTCGGTTCAGATTTCTACATGATTCGGTTCAGACTTCTACACGATGACTATGTAAATTATGTTTTATTCTTATTTTATTTATTTTGGAAAATCTATATATTGGTAGTGGAAAATTCCTCTCAGAAGCTTTTAAATTTTATCGAGTTTTTCGAGTATCGATACGAACTTCATCACACCCTAATCTTTCTCTATTTTCAACGTTTTTATACGACTGTACCTTGCAACATCGACAAATAGTTAGAGGCTATGGAAATATGTTGCAAAAACTTTATTATTTTATTTAAGAACCACCCTAATATAAGCATACACTTATTTAATATGAAAATATAAATTATTTTGAAGATATAAACTTTTTTTAAGAGCAATAAAATAATTATTTTTACTAAATGACAGACAAAAGTTCAATATTCTGCCCTTTTTTTTGATATTTTTTATAACTTGAATGGGACTTTCGGCTCTTAGTCATCGCTATTGCTTTTTGAAGACCATCTTCTCTGCCCAATTCCAGCTTCATAATGCATTTTCTAGCATAGTTAGCATCATTTTTCCCTATATTGCTTTTCAACCTGTCAGTCGTCGCTGCTTTCTCAGCTTATACCATTGGCTTGACAGATGCAAAAAGTTGTCTTAAAGAATCGATATAAGTGTGCAATTCTCAGATCCATTCTTCGATATAATACATGATCTACGAAAATTCATTGTCATAAAGTGATGGTTCCTGTCCTGGATGTGCCTTTGAGGTGGTCGTCACTCCCGATAGCATCTAATTCCGAATGCAATGGACATTGGTGAGCCACATCCGGATTGACTCAGTGTTTAGAATTAGTTAATTGTAGCATATTGGCTTAGATGTGTTGTAGCTTTTATTTTGAATAGAAGGGAACCTCTACACTAAATTCGTAACCTCTAAGACCTTCCTAGCTGATGAAGGTTTCACGGTGAAATGTCAGCTGACATTTTTCCAAATAAATTTCCACGATTTTACACTTTTGCCGTGCTTGTTTCTGCACATAAATGTCAAGAACATGTGTATACTTTGACAGCCGTTTTGACAGCTATCGCTCTAAGCAATAACATTCCATTAAAAACTTAGTTTTCCCTCAAGGCACGCAATAAAATTTATGACACTATACACTGCTTTACCGAAATGCCTTAATTTACATAATCACTGCCATGTCCCTTTGATCTTTTGTCATATGCGCACATACTTATACGTATGTAGGTGTATAATAAAGGTCATGAATTATACTATATACCTATTATCGCCATGTGTATCTATTTACTTACCGAAAATTTTGACCACTAACACAATAAAGTATAAAATTTATGCCATAATTCGTGATGAAAAGCAGTTGAAAAACGTACTGCCAGATAATTGTGACGTTCTTGTTGCTGGATGTCTGCGTCTGTGAAAAGACAAAAATAACAAAAACTTTAGATGTAGTAGTGTAGGAAAATTTTCACCGAATATTATTAAAGAGAAATTAGCACTTTAATTATTTTACAGCATTGTATGATAGGCTGGATTAGAAGGCCAAAAGAAAACAGTGTTTGTCCAGCGCCTGTTTTTCAAACACCTTTAATTGCAGAATATCTAATATTAGGCCGCATTCCAACTTAGTCCCTTCCACCAATACGATTAAGAACTTATTCTAAAGTTTATCTCAAGAAAACTCTTATTCATAAGAATCGGCAACATTTTGAGAACAACATGTGTTGCTTGTGTCGCCAAGTTGTTGCCACAAAAGTTATCGAGTTAACGTACTGACAAGCATTTATATGTTTATTCTCCAATTGCGTGGCATTTTCATTTGCAGCAAGTGACGCAAGTGCTTCTTCCTGCCACATTCATATGTGTGAAATTATGAAATGAACAAACTAATTAAGAGTAATTACAAGCATATTTATGTAAGCAAATTAGAAAGTTCAAAGAGCAATTTATGCATCCGTGTAGGTGCGCATTTGTGTGTGTGTGTGTTATAAATGGGTGTTTTAGTGGTTGAGTGGTTGCTGTTGCTAGTGTTAATTTCCTGCACAGCTGGCAACCATTTGTAGACTCATATGACTCAAGTTCTTTCATTAAACATGTTGTTGTCTGAGAACATATTAGTCAAAGGTCTCCATCCACTCGTCTATTGTCTCAAATTATTGTTTCTTTTCGGCAAAAGTTATAAGTTATTGCTATTTTCCATGATTTGTGGGCACATATTTGGAATAGTTCTTGCAATCTGGAAACTCATAATTTTATTGTAAAGTTTGACATTTTTTCTGGTAAGCAAACTACATTTTGACATACTAGCGCTATTTGTTTTGTTTACAGTAACTTGAAATATTCTTCTTGACAGAAAAGATGGATTTATATTGCGAACATTTGCGTGATTATTTTTTGCAACTTTTCTTCGTGGATTAACTAATCTAGAGCACAAAGATGAACTTAATGAAATTTTTGATGACGAAGCTCCATCAAAGACCAGTGTTTATTGTTGGTATGGTAGATTCAATCGAGGTCGTAGATCACTGCAAGACGAATTTCGTAGAGTTCGTCCGAAATCAGTTGTTTTACGGAAACTATTGATGTTGTGTGCAAACTAAATTTGCAAGATCGTCATGAAACCTATCGCGAGATTGAGACAACTGTGGTCATTAATGTGACTGGCATTTGACTGACAACATGAAATTTTTTAAACTTTTTTTATCACACACCTTCTATTAAAATCCTATAAAGCCTTTTTAAAAAGCGGAATATCTCGAGAAGTATTAATGATAGCGATTTTGACTGCAAACCTTTTTGTAGCAAATACAACTTCCTACAAACTTGGTATCTACATTTTTTCTATAGTTCCTGTCGTTTTCGAGATATATACACAAATGCGAATTTCGTGGAAAAATCAGGTTGAGAGTTTCGGTGTGAGTTTCGACTTTGTCGCGATGAGCACTTTTGTAGAGTGTTCAGTTCTGAGGAATATGTGTCTAAAGTCAAAGCGATGCCTCCGACCTATAGAAACTTAAAGATAATAATAAAAAAAAGTCACGATTGTATTTTCGGTGAAACATTTTTACATTCCTTGGTCCAGTCCTTTTTGTTAATAATAGGGGCTCAAATTTTCAGGGAATTTATTTTAGGCTTTTCTGCCTCAATGGGTATGTAAACAAAAGAAAACTTGCTGCATTTGGGACGAAGAGCAATCGAAAAAGATTCATGAACTGACATTTCCTCCAGAAAAAAACAACGAATCAATGTGGTTTGTAGGCCGATGGAATCAGTGGGTTCATATATCTTAAAAAATCATGCCGGTCAATAGCGACCATATCATGTCATGATAACCGACTATTTGATGGCTGAAATTGAAGCTCGTGATCTTAACGTCATTTGGTTCTAACAAGGCGGCGCCATTTCCACACATCGCATCAATCAATAGATTTATTGAGAGAACACTTCGGCGAGCAGATAATTCCACATTTTGGGCTGATCGATTGGCCATCAAGATCGTGTGATATCACACCGTTAGATTTCTTCCTGCATGGATATGTAAAGTCTTAAGTCTATGCGAAGAATATTGCTTCGTGATTTACCAGTTGAAATGCTTCAACAAGTCATTGAAAATTGCACTCAACAGATGGACCATTAGAGATGTAGCCGCAGCCAACATTTGAAAGATATAATCTTCAAAAATAAATGCAAGAAATTTTCCTTCAAATGAAAATAAAAATTCTTCATTGAAGTTGAAGTTTCTGTGTTTTTCTCTAAAAAAGTAGGGAACTTCGAAAAGGATCACCCTTTATTTTACACTATGTTTTGATTTTCTTTATTCTAGTGCATTGTAGGCTTAATACAGAGTGTGAGTTGTCTTCATAAAATTTCGTAGAAACATTATCTTGAGTATTATGTCAAAAGTTAATGCAATTAGTCGAGTTAAAATTTATACAATTTGGTAACCTCCGACTTTCCAGTTGACTTTCCACCCATTGTACTAGTCAATATGTGTGACATTTTAATGAAATTGAGAGTGAATGTGATTTAATGCTGAATATGAACCAAATAGATCTAGAGCTCGGTCTTAAGCCCATACTTTTAATGTAATGATTTCCAATGTTCTGGTTGACATTGTCTGTTATTTCCACTGTAATAAGTTTACTGCTAAGAAAAACTCATTCATATATGTTTTTACAAATAATTAATGCTATTCTTTTTATTTTTCTCTTTTCAGGTATGGTTTAATTACTTGGCGTTTCCTTTGTGATCATATTTTATGTCTACATATGTAGATTGACTTTTGATTTTGGTATGACAATTATAATATTACATTTATATTGAAACTATGGTATTTGGTTGCTTCAAAGAATTTGAAGAGTACTAAGAGTAGTTGAGAGTAGTTATAAACTACATAAATTTTAGCATAAAAATAAAAACTGAGAATGCTGGGAGCGCAACTAAAACGGAAGGTACTTAAGCCTAATCATAGGAAGAAATTGAAAGCGACTATTTTAGGAAACGTCGAAGAAATGAGAAAAAGCTCAAATTAAGAATTTTGCAAAGATTTTCTATATATTTCTTGGAAAAAAATAGAAGGAGTGGTCGTACAACAATGAAACTTTGCAGAAACACTTCTCTGGACTAAATTAAGAAATTTTGAAAAAATCTTGGAAAACCGGCCACTGCCACACCCACCTCCCATATAACTGCAATTGCCAAAATTTTTATTTTTGGACCTAGGGACTTGAAATTCGGAACACTTCTTAATTGAGTTCTCCTGATGACAAAAAATTAAACTTAAACGCAAAGTGACGTTATTTATACCTTTACCTTGATAAAAATCCAATATAATATGCAATGTTTTAATTGAATATGTAACAGGCGAAAAATTGTGTCAGTTTTTATTTGTAATATTATGCAAGCACCATATCTTTAACAAAGGGATCTAGTTCTAAGGAAATTTTGTTCGAATGACGCCTTAAGCTACTTATGTAAGGATCCGAAAACATCAGCATTTGTGGAAATTAAAATCGATGTTACTAAAAGGGACGGTAGTTGGCGGTTGTTTTTTTTTAATTGAAAGTACAGACTCGGAACTTTCATTTTTTTATAGTAAGAGGGCTAAGCAAAGCAACGCACATAAAGTTTTTTTTCCATCAAAAAATGAAAAGTTGATATTTTTTAGTACAATTTTTGAAAAATTATAAAAATTAGCTTACTTTGCCAATTTCAATAAATTTTTTTTTATAAACAAGTAGGTGCTATATTTTCACTAAAATATAAAAAAAAAATGCCATAGCTAAAAACTTACACACAAAAAAAATCTTTATTTGGACAATAATTTGAATCTGATTTTATTGAATAACTTTCCGTCGACTTCTGTTAGTTTTTTTAACTGCGTTGGTCTTTCTAGTTTATTTTTTGTTGGTTTCCCTTTCTCAAATGTTGCTTTTTGATATAAAAAACACATCACGAAACACGAGCTCTTTTGCTGCACTTTGAGGGTTTTTTTTTTAACATGAGAAAAGTCCTTTGTTGAAGATATATATTACATTTCTAATATTTCAATATTTAGCCTCGCATTTGTGCTCATACGTGCTTCAAATTTGACATTTTTACAGTTTTTCAATTAGCTACTTCCCGCAGGAACAAATTTGTTATGTCTTTTTGCCTTGCAGCTCAATCAATTAGACTCCTAGAAAAAGTGATTTTTAAACTACACTCTCAATATCCGAATCTCCATAGAAAATACACTGGACGGTGTCTTGTAATGAGTGCCATTCAAAAGGTTTTCGTTAAAGAGTTTTTCTCAAAAAATGTCTGGAAATCTTTAATAAAATTTTGATAGCAATCTATCAACAGCGGTTAGTTTACAAAGAGAGTTTTACAATGTACTGTTCGGGGGACTGAAAACTCATTACTAAGCATTCCTCGTCATTATTAATATTCATAAATTTGTAATGTGCACATGTTTCAGAAAGTTCTGCAGCGCTCCACGAAGTGCCTCTTTTGTGGTGACTTCTTCGTTTCCATTATTTCATAGAAACCACAGAAATCCTGAAAGTTTTCCTCATATTTTAATTTGCAACCAAAAAATATGCCAAATATTTATGTGTGTACATACCCTGTAGGGTAAAGCACACATAGTATGACAGTTTTTTAATGAAGTCAAACTTGGACGATGGGCATAGTACCGCCCACTTTTGGGTGAAACCACTAATTTCGGGGCCCGAGTGGCCGATTTCAATCAAATTGGTTTGTGGCGTTCCACATTGGTATTTTTATGTTGTTGTAACCGGACCTTTAGAAGGTGTCAATATTCTATACTTACTTCCGAACCAGTTCGAAATAGTTTCAAATTTGTTAACCGCTGAAGACGAGAAATAAATCTATTAATTATCTCGCTTAGACCACAGACAGATGGAGAAGACTGGGAAATGTCTATTGCAAAGCATTAGGGAAACAATGGATCATCCTTTCTGCACTTGTCCCGCATTGGCAAGACTACGCTGTAAGCATCTGGAGTCCCCACGGTGTGATACACTGGAATAAGTATCGTCAGTGCGGTCAAGTATTTTGTTGAAATTCGCGTCATAGATTTAGTACCGCAAAGAACCAAAACTGGTCTCAGTATGTGTGGCTCCCAAACTAACCTAACCTAACCTTACTTAGCTCACTTAGGCACTAGAGAACACACATATATTATGTACATCTCTGACAAGTATCACCGACATCTTATTCGGAACTCCGAACGATTTTTCCCAAAAAGGTTTAACAAATAACGCAAATTTTTTCTAGTTCTGAACTAGAAACATAACTGCCTAGTTCCTCTTTTCCCTACCGGGCTTATATGGATGGCACCATATTATGTAAGTGTATGTGTGCTTTATGTCCTATTACAGCTTTATTGTACAAATATTGACATAGTTGGAGCGTGAGATATGAATAAGTAATAAGCAGAGAAGTTTGAGAACTATCGATTGCCATCTTGCCTGGTGCATTGACATCACTACATACATATATATTTACATACTTTTAGTTGAAGTTTGCGTTACTCGGCTTCCCTTTGAACTTTTATGTTTTGTTGACCTTACTTATCAGATCCTTTGTAAATATATGTGTACGTATGTACATATATTTACTATGTCCAACCCAACAACTGACCACATTTATTTACATGATGAATTGTATGCGCACAATCATGTTTTTATTTGTAATAATTAGAAGCTTGTCAAATGTTTATCAGAATTTTTCCTCCATCTAAAGTTATAGTGCTTTTAACTAAATTTTTTGTGCATAAACATACATATAGTATTATATTTCAAATAACGTGTTTTTTTTTAATAAGAGCGCTATAAATTCTTTATTTCTGTGAAAATACATTAGATACCACTATGTATGAAGCTCGATTTCTTTTGTATGGTCACCACGGCCACGCTTGCAGAAGTCCAGATGCTGAACCAACTTTTCGAATCAGCCGATACTGCTGCAATTTCACGTTCGATATTCATACGAAGTTCATCAATCACCGCTGGCTTGTTGGCATAGACCATAGACTAACGACGTCAAATCGCACGACCAAGGCGACCAATTGACTGTGCCTTTTCGTGAGATAACACGTTTACCAAACTTAATTTCAATGATGATTGTGACATTCGCTGTGTGGCTTGTGGTGACGTCCTGTTGGACCACATATTGTCCGAGTACATATCATACAAGTCCGGCCAAAAATAGTCGGTTATAATTGAGCGGTAGCGATTCCCATTCACAGTAACGTGCCGGTCTTGATCATCACAGGAGAAGTACGACGCAATGACGCTGCCGGCCCATACACCGCACCAAACCGCAATTTTTTCGGAATTCATGGGGTACGTGTGAATTGCTGCCTGACCAACAATGCATATTTTGCTTATTGACGAAGGCTTTCAGCCAGAAATGAGCCTCATCTCAAGATGATTTTTCGATGAAAATCCGGATCACTTTCAAGTTGTTGCTCAGCCCAATTCACAAATATACGACGATTCTGGTGGTCAAACGGCTACAGTTCTTATCTCAATTTGATCTTGTAAGGATGTAGGTGAATATTTTTTGATGCTTGAGAACGACGTGTGAGAGACTGATTTGGGTCTTCCTCAATTGATGCGCCAGCGGCAGCAATATTCTCGACACTACGGTTAGTTCTTTGTCTCACTGGCACGACAACATTTTGTGCTGTGCCTGTGGATTCAAATTCTTCCACTAGACGCTCAATGGTTGATCTAACAGAACGATTATGAACCACAAATTGGACGTAGCGCTCTTAAAGGTGAGGCCACTGACTCCGAATTACGGTAGTAAATTTTAGTAATTTTCTCATTGTTTAATCGTATATCTCTCCACGATGAAATATCAACTTTAGTGTTGAGTTGTTTAGTCGAAGAGACTAAAACACATGTCGTAGTCTTCCTCGAACTCCAACTTTTCTGAAGAAAAATGTCAAAAAAAAAAATTCAAAAAAAAAAAAAAAAAAAAAAAAATATGACTTCCCTATTAAAACCCCCGTTAAATAAAGAATGGTAGTGATTTAAAGCGATATTGAAATCCCATTCAACATTAGATGGCCAATCGAAATCTGATATACATACATAGCTAATGAATCAGAATTTAATTATGCTTTGAATTCTTCAGGGCCATTTAATGTGGCAAGCCCAAAGATGCTCATTTTTGGGAATTTTGAAGAAGAAAATTGAAATATTTTTCTAAATGCACAGTCTTCTCCATGGATAAAACATAAAAAATCTCGAATAGAAGCTACTGATTGGTTCATTGTACAAATATATATCAAAGTATACAGAATATGCAGAAAAAATTGTTAGTTATCAGATCATTCGTCTCCAAAAAATCTGTGCCTCAAATTCGGAAAATGCTGTTTCGAGAAAAAAGTGTTCAAACTGAAACTGATGGAGCTGACTAAACTGAATGCCTATACTTAAGAAGTCTGTACCTCAAAAACTATTTGAGATATCGACTTCAAATTTTGCTATGCTATTTTCTAAAGTATAACTTTTCGAAATAATAAAATAAAATAAAATCGATTTTCTTTTAATTTCACTTTAGCACACCTCAATTAAAATCTTTATACATAGATATTTACATATCCATTGAAACATTTCCTTCGTTAGACCACTCGAGACTGGAACATGACTAATCGAGTGCTGCACACTTTTAGTCGCATCACTAGGATTATCAAACGTTGCACATTTTGTTTGTTGGGACATTCAAAAATCCATAGAAAACTTGTTGAGTTACAAAATTCATAAGAAAGAAATGTTCTTCTTTAAAGTAAACAAACTTTAAGCGTTTTTGGGTTAAACACGTAGTAGACCTTTTTTGAAGAGCTATCAATTTCGAAGAAAATTCACTAAACTACACATATTTTAAGTAGTTGGAAGTGAGATACAATCGAGCTGATAATAAGAAAAAATAGAAAAACCATTAGGCGGCGACCCTTTCCCTTACAATTAAGAGCTCATACTTGGAGAGTACTTTTTAGAAGCGCCTATCAACTAATTTTTCTGAGTACGAAGCGTTTACATTCGTTTTTGTTTTACCCACCCTAATATATATATATATTTATATTTATTTATTTATATGCAAAGACCATATTATTGCTATTATTAGTGCTAGCATTCACTTCGTTCCTGAAATTATTGAAATCTGCGCGTTTATTCAAGTGGTTTTTGTTACGTGTTTGAGAGAGACAAATTCATTGAATAGAATTGCTTTGCCATTTTTTGTACATAATTCATGCTAATGTATTCAAAAGCACACAATAATTTATAGAATGTTGTAATGCTAGCAAAGCACGCTTAATGATTTTGAAGACTTCAACAAAAGCTAATTTTATGGTAATGAAAAATGAAAAATGAGCAGTGCGTTTGTTTGACACGTTCCAATTTTTGTATGTTCTAATGTATCCTGAAAAGTGAATTCTTAAGCGCATTTATTAGCATATTCCTCTGTAACAGTTACAGCAGAATTAGCAACTGATGACGCTAATATATCAAAGCAAGCACTCCACCATCAGTGATTTATTAGCTTTTTACAACGGAAAACCCTTTTCAAATCTGTCTAATAGGAAAGTAGTGAAATGCTTATGAAAATAAAATATTTAATGAGCCTAACGAGCAGTTAAGCAGGACCATAAATACTATTGACATTTACATCCGACTGGCTTGACTTTTCAAAGAAAAATTTTAAAGTATTGCCTATTACCCCTTTGCTGTATTGTTCGCCTTTGATTTACAACTGTGGGCAAAAATAGTAAACTTTTTAATTTAAATGTCATGCGAACACCCATTCGTGAAGATATTTGTTTCTTCTTGGTTAAAATGAATGTCAGTGAAATCTTTGCTAAATGTCACATCAAAATAATCACTAGTGCTTAGTAAAAGCTTGTCTTTTTGAAGTACATAAAATGTATTCGGCGATTTTTACGATGAGTGAAATTGTTCAACAAAGAAGTGCCATTAAATTTTGTGTGCGGATTTAAATTTCTGTTGTTGAAATGTTCAGAATATTGAAAAAGGCCTTCACTGATAATTATTTGTCGCTAGCAAGTGTTTTTGATTTTTACAAATTATTCAAAGAGGGTCGAGAACGCGTTGAAGACTAACCACGTCCATAACGGCCATCAACATCAACCGATGATCAACACGTCAATAAAAAAAAAGAACTGGTGCTTGAGAATCGACGATAAACAGTCAGAGATCTTACTGGCATCGTTGATATTTCAGAAGCATCAGTGAGAACCATTTTGAAAGATCATTTGGGTCTAAGGAAAGTGAAATCATGGTTGGATTCAAAATCACTAAATTTTTTCGCAAAACTGCGTTGCGTTAACGTTTGAGAAACAATGCTCTCCGAACACAAGGATGCCATGAAACGTATTATTACTGGCGATGAGTCTTAGATTTGTGCTTAAGACCCGGAAATAGACGATCAAACGGCCGAGTATCGCGACAAAGGTGAGCTGGAACCGAAAAACCCCAATCAAAGCAGGTCAAAAAGGTTATGTTGACAGTTTTCTTTCATTATCGAGGTGTGCGGGACTCCGAATTCCTTCTGAGCGGCCAAAATTTTATGTGACATCAACAATCGTTAAGCAAAGAAAACTATTATACTCAATAGCAACATGTTGCAAGCGTATAAAAATTAACCGATGCAAAAAGTGTACTTTAACAAATTAAACTTAAAAAAAAAATGTACTTCAATTATTGTTTGAATATTTGTGAGTGTTTGTTTTTTTGCACTCTGTCAAGAACATGCAAGATAATCCTTCCAAAATTCGACGAAAACAAACATTGTGCTTCCAAGGCATTTCTGCTTTTGCTATGTGCAAAGAGTACACCTCACATTCTCAGCACTCACTTAATTTCCGCAAATCGCATTGGTAACAAAAATAAGTGAGTTGAGTGTATGTGTATTTATATACATATGTATATGTATACTTTGGTCTTTCTGTATGTGGCTTTATGAAGTATGTATGTGTCTCTATGAAGTACGAATTGTTATCTGCTTTTCTTAATTAGGTTACTTTGATGTGCCTGTCGTTACAATCATGATGAATCATGTAACATTCTACGGGCTCACATGGTACTCTGATGTGTGTGTATGAGTACCTATGCAATAAAAATCGGTTAACACCGATTGCAATCATCATGACATCATGACTTCATGTGCCATCATATTCGTATGCTGAAGGCATCATGGTTGTCAACATCGTGATTACATTTTTAGATGTACGTGGTGTCTATAATTTTAAGTGGATTTTCAAGTTGTTGCGTTTCGGTACTTACCTCCCAATACGTTTCTATGCGCATCAGACAGCTGGGCAAGTTGAGTCCCACAAAAACGGAGGAGACAATTAGCAGCATCTTGGTTACCTTCAATTGTGATGACGTTCTGTCTTTTTGTTTCTCTGTAGATTAAATTAATTATGAAGGTATTAGTGGTGAAATTTAACAAAATGAAAGTCATCGAAATTTATATAATTTTAGAAACAAATTCATTTACGAAATTTGTGAATGCGAGGGTAAAAATATGTTTTTAGCAATGTAATATTGAGCTTCTAGTGGACTTTGTTTATTTTTAGTTCACAGTTAGGATCGAGGTTAGACTAGGTTAAATCATAGCGCTAATCCTCGCACCAAAGGTAGCGCAGGATTCCAACTGAACAGCTGTGAACGCTGGTTCTTTGTTATATTAAAACTTCATTTAGGGAGAAAATTAGTCCAAAACCCATCTTTTCTTTTGATTTTAATTGACTTTCCATGTTATTTGTAAAGCCTACCGGCACTCCTATCCTAAGTAAAGTAAGGTACTAAAAACCCCTTAAACCCTCTTTATCAACAATTTGCCTGTAACTACTACCAGCTGCCCCTTTGACACTCACATATACATACATATATAAATATACTCGTTGACATATCTGCTTGTCGTTGATGAAGGTGGACAGCTCAACATCACAAAGCATTGCTCTGAAATGCCATTTTCCAATTCAATACCTTTGAGTAACATAAATGAGAGTGTGTCTCTATGAGTGCATTACAAAGCTCTACAAAACTAGTTCGCATTTCTCATTTCGTTATGTCGTTTGTTGTGCATTTGTGGGTGTGTGTGTGAGTTCATAATTGAAGCGACTTAAACCGTTAACAGTTTTCTGTGGCGGTCTCGCTTTGTTCTATTGTTCGCGCCATTTACAGGTGGGCGGCGGATTTTTGTTTCATTGGAAGTAACCACAAAATTGAGGTGTAAACATATGACGAAAATAAATTACATTTTACATTGAATTATTACAACTAGCAAAAACGTCAACTATGGTTGCACCGAAACTGTGATGTGGTAAGATTCACACATAAAAAAAGACTTTCATACAACCTAGCAGTTATATGTATGTATGCTGTAAATTGGGTAGTCGAAAAAGTCTTTTCGTATTTCTAATCGACCACTACTTGTCATTTTAACGCTAGAGACATTATTCCTTCAGCTTCTCGGTTTCTCGGTGAAAAACTGCGGCAAGTAATTTGAACTGATTTCATGTTTACTCCAAGGGAGTTCTGCATTGATCGAAACAAATAGTAGTCCGATGGTGCAAAGTCAGGACTATATGGTGGATGTATCAAAAATTCCCAGCTAAGCTCTCCCAATTTTTGCCGAATCATCAAAGATGTGTGTGGCTTAGCTTGTGCTGATGTAAATCGAAGCCCTGTTGATTAGTTCTGGCCATTTTTTTCGATTGCTCGCTTCCTTCTCAACAATTTTTGACAGTAAAATGTAGAATAAATCGTTCGACCATGCTGGAGCAGCTCATAGTGGATGATTCCTTTTCAATCCCACCATACACTCAGCATAATCTTTCCAGGCGTCAATCCTGGTTTTGTGACCATTTTTCGAGAATTCGCTCCATTAAATTTTTACGAATAATTCATGTGGTAACCAAACATCGGGCTTCTTTTGTAGCTCGCCTTTTTTAAATGGTTCAAAATCGTTTGATGATGAATGTTAAATTCCTTAGCGTTGTCATGGCTGCTTTTGTGACGGTACTGGTCAATCTTTTCCATAATTTCATCGACTTTTTTAACGATAGGTCGATCAGAGCGAGAGGCATCTTTCACATCGAAATTTCCAGAATGAAAGCGAGCGAACCAGTGTTGTGCTACACGTCCTGATACAGCACCGTTTCCATAAACTTGACAAATTTCATTGGTGACTTGCGTGGCATTCTTCCCTTTTTTATACAAAAAATTCAAAATAAAGCGAATTTCTTCATTATTTGCACGCATTTTTGAACGCTGTAAGTTTTTCTCAACTACCCCGAATTTAATTTTTTGGGGGGTTTTTAGGTAGCTTAAAATCTCACCTTTTCAACATTACATGGTATGACACAATGTGATTGGTAGCACTAGAGATATACAACTGCAACGACATCTATTGACAAAATACGAAAAGACTTTATCGACTACCCAAGAGCATTTCTCCGACGTCTCCTGCTGGGTGGTTCAAACTTCCTGACAAACTTAACATACCCTATTCAGAACTCTGTATATTTGTAGAAATAACAAAAATATACATATGCAAAATTAATTTTTTTGATTTGCCCATAAATGACGCCATCTTTAATGGACTAATAAATGCATATTTATTCAAGTCTATGAAAAGCTTTTAGTCGAAAACAGATTGAGATTATCTAAAGCGCTCACACAATCGCAGACAGGCTCTTTTGTCTGACTATTTAAGAGATATTCAATTGTGTTCGCATAAAAAATCACCATTTGTGGTGCGTTTTTTCCGTTACTCAGCATGATTGTTGCAATGTTTTGTTCGATTTGCCATTGGCAAAGCCACAAAAACTCATTAAAGCAGAAATACATGCTTTCCGCTGTTCCAAATCATGACTTATGTATTTAATAAGTTCTATGAAGTGCGTGTCATGGCTGCCCACACACACGCACTCCGTTAGTTGTGGTAGAATTTTAAATAAACATATTTGTTTAGTGAATTCGATATTTTTGTTTCGATTTTGGTTTGGTTTCGGTTTTGGCTTTTTTTTTCGAAATAAATTTATTAATATTCATCATTTAATCATTGCTGGTAAATATGCGGCATCACGAATCAGTGCTCAAGAGAGCGGCTTTAAGTTGAGAATGACTATATAAAATCAATTGATGAAAATTATAATTTATTTGAAGTGGATCACATGTAGAGTGAAAACTCTCCGCGCTTTATATTTTATTTGTCTGCATGCTATATAAATCTATACAACAGTAGTGATAATATAAAAAGACCACTGATGAAATGAGTGGTGATTGAGTTTTGGAAAATTCACAATTTAAGGAGGTAAAGTTACTCCAACTTACGCAACGGAAACAGTAGTGAAATGACCGAGAAAGATAAGAAATTCGAACTAGCTAAAAATGCATTTCACTTTGAAGTTTAGCGAAGCCAAAAACGTTATACTCGCATAAAGTGTAGATGACTCCCATATTTTACAAGTTTTAGGATTATATTTTAATAAATAAGCTTGCAATAAGCTCATTTTCGAAATTCGAAGGCAAATATTTCGACTTTGGAGACTTCAAAAAACGAAAATATACTTTCCAACATAAGATTAAAACTCTCGAAAAACTTAATGTGTTTGAAAAAAGCTTCATTTCGAATTTCAAAGACAAATTTTTCGTCTTTGGAGACTTCGAAAACTTGAAAAATTACTTTTTATCTTAGGACTCAATCTCTCGAACAAATTAATGACGTTTTTAATAAGCTCCATTTCGAAATTCGAAGGCAAATATTTCGATTTTGGAGAGTTCGAAAAAATAATAATTACTTTTTTACATGTTATTCAAACTCTCAAAAAAATGAATGATGTTTGCAAAAAGCTCCATTTCGAATTTCGAAGACAAATATTTCGACTTTTGAAGCTAACTTCGAAAAGAAATTAATAATGATGTTTGAAATAAGCTGAATTTCCCTTATTTTTCATTCCTTACAATATTTTAAATAAAAAAATATTAATTATGGCGTTTGAAATAAGCTTCGAAGGCAAATATTTCGACTCTGGAAAGTTCGAAAAATTTAAAAACTATTTTTTTTACATGTTAGTCAAACTCTCGAAAAATTAATGATGTTCGCTAAAGGCTTCATTTCGAAGTCAAATATTTCGACTTTTAAGGCTAACTTCGAAAAGAAATTAATAATGATGTTTGAAATAAGCTGAATTTCCGCAATTTTTTTATTCTCGAATTTTTGAATTTCGAAGTAAACTATATAAATTTTGCATGCTAACTTCGAAAAGAAATTAATAATGATGTTTGAAATAAGCTGAATGTCCAACATTTTTCTTCTCGAATTTTCGAATTTCGAAGTAAAATATTTCGATTTTGGATGCTAACTTCGAAAATAAATTAATAATGATGTTTGAAATAAGCTGATTTTCCAAAATTTTTTCTCCTCGAATTTTCGAATTTCGAAATCAAATCTATAATTTTGGTTGCTAACTTCAAAAAATAAAATTAATAATGACGTTTGAAATAATCTGAATTTTAAGCTTCGAAAGCAAATTTTCAAATTTAGAGGCAAACTTCGAAAAAAGATAATAATTCGGAACTTCAAAGATAAATATTTCGGTTTCGAATGATAATTTCGAAAAAAGAGTTAATGATATTTTCAGTAAGCTTAACTTCGTACTTTGAAGGCAAATATTTCAGATTCTACTAAATATGATGCCATGAAGATCAAAGCAACTTAACGATAACAACATCGAAACCGAAGCCGCCACTATATCTCTTTGTACGAAATGGTGTTAATGGTATTATTTCGAAAAAAGGGAAAGTACTGATATATAACATACAATACTATAGAAATATAGAAAAATGGATAAATTTCACAGGAAAAATTGCCCAGCATTGGATTTTTTCTTAGAGATTCCACCGTCTTATTAGACATTTAGTATTTTCGAAAAATTTTATATTTTATGGAATTGTTTATGGTACGACAGTCAAAATATATATTTTTAATAAAATAGCTTATACATAGTTTAAATGAACCTACCTGTTTTTCGTTTAGGTACCGAGAGCTCTATTTCCGTTATCATTGTGGAATTATTTTGGTTTTTCAGTGAAGTCGTTAGATATGTTGAGGACGTCAGCGAGTCTTTAGACACTTGTGTTTTCCTATGAATTAAATAATTCAAAAATTAAATAAATAAGTTTGTGACGTAAAAAGCTCTAATTATCTTATTGCCTAACTCTACCCTTCAAAATACGATTTTTGCTCTTAGCATACTATGAAAAATTGATTTCGTTCAGGAAAACTGGTTATTAGAACTTGACGATTCGGATAAAAGAATTTTTCGACTTTCGCGAATATACCTTGTGAAATAAACAAGTTTTTCACACAAAGACCTGATTTCGATGGATCAGTTTATATGACAGTTTTAGGCTTTATATGTAGTTCGACATGGCGGTTCCAACAAATGAGCACCTTCTAAGGGAGAAAGTGACGTGACTTAAATTGCCGACTGATATCTCAAAAACTGCGTGATTAGTTCGAAAACCCAATTTGAATACTCTATTAGAACCTTTTAAGTTTGTGGACTCTATTTAAAAATAGTCTAGCTATAAGGCTTTCTATTTATAAGTAAAACTTGTTAGCGTTGCCAAATGTTTAATATCTTCCGCCATAATTTCATGAAGTTCACTTCGAGAGCTAAAAACTTGTTCATATAACATACATTTTTACTCTTACCAGTCTATGAACCCTCTAAAAGAGCACTTTAGCCCGCTTAACTAAATGGTGTTTCAATTTCTGTATTTTGTGTGCAATTAAAAATTCCTAAATTATGTTCCGATCGTGTATAACAGATTTTTAATTACCTCCTTTGCATAGTCAGTGAGCGTCGCACGTTTGCGAATTTCCAAACCCGATAGCTGGTTATTGCGTTCAAAATGACTATCGAAGCGAACGGCAGCGCGAAAACCACCACTGTATCGTAGAGGTTCATATAAGCCATAAAGTTCTGCAATAAAAGGAAATAAGCGGTAATTGCAATTAGGTTTAATGTGAATGTTTAGTCGATTTTAATTGTTCAAAGATTGCAATTTGGTGTTGCTCATATACATACATATGTATGTATGTATGTATGGCTTCATATTTGGTAAAATTAGAACTTAATTTGTCCAGGTTACATTTAAAAAATTTACAAAAGTGACTTTCAATTCGCTGAATTTTTCGTAAATCATGAATATTTGTTTGAGAATAGAGAGATGGAAACAACACAGGAACAATCAGTTATAAAACTAAAGCTTCTTTCTTAAAAATAATTTCTTTGAATAATTATTAAGTGCTAATAACATTTCGCTCTTCATTAATGTTCTCGCTTAGTAGCGCAATTAATGATAGAGTTCACGAGAACCAATCAATTTTCTCTCTAAAGAATAGAAAAATATCCCTCCACTTATCAAAGAAGTAACGATCAAACAACGTTACTTGACAAATATTCATATACACAAAAAACCCCGAAATTATAATTAAATTCCTCAGTTAAATGATATTAAAAAATATATATTTTTTGCTAAGTTGGTCCTTAGTTACTATGCCAAATATGAGCGCGATCCGTCAACTAGTTTGTCTACAGCCGCTGCTTAAGTCGGTACACCTCAGTAGTGTGTTGCGATTTTTACAGTGAATAAAAATATCGAACAAAGAATTTGCCACGAATTTTGTACTTCTAACCAAATTTCGTTTGCGAAATCGTTGCGAATGTTGGAAAAGGCTTACGGCGATTCAGTTTTATTAAGACAAGAGAGCTCGACATCTCTCGCGAGTCGAATGAACGCGTTCTTGCTCGACTTGTCCCGATAAAGCTGTATTTTTTTCCAAAAACAGTACCGTAAATAGGTCTTTTGGACAAACTTGATCGTGCGAATTCCGATATATGGATCTTAGATATATGAGTTTGACACGCAAACAAGTCAATAATAATCGAAATGGACCGAAAGAAAAGAGCCGAATCCAAAAATACCACCCCAAACCCGCTCAACAATCAAGGTGATTCTCATAAGGCCTTCTATTTGGCCCTGTTGTGGCGTTTGCGTGAGAACATCCGTCGAAAGCGGCCGAAATTGTGAAAGAACAATTAATGGATCATAAACGATTATAATGCATCATCGCATCGAGCCACGATTGTGAACGAATTTAAAGCCCAAAAATGCAATGAATACTATCGATCTACCACAGTATTCACCAAATTTGGTTCCGTGTGATTTTTTCCTGTTCTCCAAACTGAAATGGCCCTCCGAAGAGTCCGTTTTCAGTCGTTCGAAGAGATAAAACAAAATTCGCTGAAGAAGCTGAAGGCCATCCCAAAAAGTGCTAATGAAAAGTGTTTCGAAGACTGGAAAAATTGTTGGCATGAGTGTATTACAACTGGTGAGGATAACTTTGAGGGCAACAAAATAGTAATTGATGAATAATTAAATATTTTGTTTCGAAATGCTTTTTCCCATCGACTCTAAAAACATCGTTTCAAGAAGAACGCGTTTAAAGTTTTGAGAGCCGATCAAAATTCTTGCGAATATGCTCACATCTCCGAAACTATTTACCGGATCAACCCCAAAATTTTGGAGAATAATTTCAATTATATGTTTATTTTATATATTTAAAAAAAATCGATTTTTGAAATTTATATGGCTATAAGCTCTTAATGATCTCCTTACTAAGTTAGCGACTTGCTCTGCTTCTTAATATCCCCAGTACTTTAACAACCCTTTACCTTGTTTCGTAAGTCATGTTTAAGCGACGATTCGGAGAGTTTGTTACTTTCTCGTCTTAATATTTCGTTCACCCAGTATATAGTTTGTGTAATTCTCAAATGGTTAATATATGGCACTTTTGTTTATTCGTCAAAAAAGGAGGAGGTATCAGACAGTTAAGGCCCAAAAATCTTCTATACTTGGATCAGAAGTCTTTCACGTTTTAATATTTCGTGTATTATCTTAAAACAAAAATATAATAGATCGTCATTTGTGTATTCCCCAGAAAAGGCGGAGGGATCAGACTTGTACAGAAAGACCCAAAATTCTTGTATATTTGGATCATAAGTCTGGAGATGTTCCCTTGTTCCCTGCTTTTGTTTCTATTCCCTGTAGTTCAGATCGACGTCTAAATCCAAAGTATTTTTTATTTTTTATCCGCCACTTCGGCGATTGCATTTTTATAATTTTTCAATTTCAAATGTTTGCTTAGCTCCACATCACCCTAACTTGCAGTAAAGTAAATTTTTGGATTTTCTCAAAAAAGAACGAAATTTCTACTTATGTAATAAACCAACGATTTTCGAATATTACCTATAAAATGGAGAGAGGAGAACGTTAATGCTGAGTATTTACTGGACTCTTTACAATTTGCTTCGAACCATAATGAGAAAAAGTTATCGATAATCGATACTTATACATATATGAAGTTCTCTCACTCATTTAATTTTTTTAATCGAGAAAATATTGTTTAAAAATCCAATATGATCACATCCAAATATTAGAAACCAACGATGAAGTTGAAAAAATGTTAAAAATAATCAAAAATATGCAGAAAAAAATTATTCACCCGGAAAACAATATAATATTTTCGATTTTCTTTCAAATTCGTGCACATCAAACCCTGTGAACTTTTTTTCATTGCTCTCTTGCACACATACACTGAAATTTATTCATGTAAATAAAATCAACTCAAAAGCGGAGGAAAATTGCTCTGCAAGATGGTGTTTGTTAAACACTTAATTTAATAGGTTATCTCATTCAATGCCATGCCTTTGCGTGAGTGAATTGCTGGCATCTATATATGTAGGAATATTCGCATTTTTTACTTCGCACAAATTCTGCATTTCACATTTCATACGCTGAGCATTTTGAGTGGAAAGCGATGCATGGAGGAGAGTCGGTGTATATTCTCAAATGCAAATACAATATTTACATATCCCTCGAGGAGCCGGTGCGTTTACGCAGATTAGATGTAGTATATAATATATAATATATATGTATTTTATATATATATAAAAGGCATACACACACATTTGTGTATCAGTATTTACTCTGAATTTTTTAAAAGTTAATTACAAGAAGTTAGAAAACATGAATATCGATTGGCGGAATTTAGGTCGAAGGCGAGACATCAATGACATTACAATTAATTTTAAAGCTGAAACGGGAAAAGAAGTTCATTTCGATTACACCGAAGCTATAATACCCTTCACAGTTCAACTTCTTACGACATAAGGGGGTATAAAAAGTTCTTTTTCTTAATTTTTATCGGTCAGTTTGTATGGCAGCTATATGCTATATTAGTTCGATCTGAACGATTTCTTCGGAGATTGTAGTGGTTCTTTGGACAATAATTTATGCAAAATTTCGTGAAGATATCTTGTCAAATAAAAAAGTTTTTCATATAAGGACTTCATTTTGATTGATCAGTTTGTATGACAGCTATATGCTATAGTAGCCCGATCGGAGAAATTTCTTCAGCGATTGTAGTGTTGCCTTTGGCAATAATCTGCGTCAAATTTCGGGAAGATATCTTGTCAAATAAAAAAGTTTTCATAGAAGCACTTGATTTCGATCAGTAAATTTCTATGGCAGCTATACGCTATAGTGATTCGATCTGAACGATTTCTTCTGATATTGCACTATTGCCTTAGAGAATAAGCCATGCCAAGTTTCTTGAAAATAGATCGTCAAATAAAAAAGCTTTAGATACAAAGACTTGAGATCGATTCAGTTTGTAAGGCAGCTATATGTTGTTGGGGTCCAATCCAAACGATTTCTTCGGAAATTGTGGTGTTTTTTCGGACAATAACTTGTGTAAAATTTCGTGAAGATATCTCGTTAAATAAAAAAGCTTTCCATACAGGACTTGGTTTCGATCGGTCAGTTTGTAAGGCAGCTATGCCATAAGGTGGTGAAATGTAGATGGTTGCAACAGGTAAACAACTTCTTGGAGAATAATTAAAGTGTGTCGATATCTCCAAAACTGAGAACTACATAGTTTACGTTATACAATCAGATATGGCTCGCTTATAAAGTGACTCCTCATGGATGTTCCAAACTTCTTCACATATTTAATATTTCCTGTTTAGGGCATAAAAAACTCTCACTCTCTCTCTCTCTGTATAAATTATATAAACAGCTGTAAAAAAATGTTGCTAAAAATATGCAAATATATTCTGTTGCAAATAAATTTCATTTTTCTCCTTACAATCACATGGCTCTTGAAGAAGTCGCCTATTTGATGAACCTTTGTTGTTGGAAATAACAATTTTGACCTTATTTCCGTTGTGTCCCTTATACCACCAGCTTACAATGCTTAATAATTGTCATGTCGCCTCAAAGCCAATAGAAACTTTTCAAATTAGAATTCATTGAATTTTATTCGCCATTTTTTTCTAAAAAATTGCAAAATGCGAAAACGAAATTTTTCAAATTCTTTCGGCGTTTTTCGCTAATCTGACAACAACGTAAAGAAGCCATGTCCTTTTGCCTTTCAATTAACTTACTAATAAAGCTGACAAGCATACATATTTTTCTATTACAAACATATACCATACAAACATGTATTGTACAAATACAAATATTTCTAAAATAAATTGGCGAAAACTGCGCGGTTTGTCCTTGTTCCGTTTAGCGCATCTTCGCTGTTTTGTGCAATTGGGGTGAAAAGTAATTACTTAGACTATTAGCGCGTTTTGTTTGACTTAGCCTGAAGTATGGGAGAGTCATTGAAATAGCGCAAATACGAGAGGAAAAACGCTGCTCGTATACTTGACAACTTAAGCAGGTCTGTGGACTACAATGAAGACATACAAAATATTTGGCTTGAAGTTTCAACACGGTTTCTCAATTTTAATAATTTTTAATATGACATCTCATACCACAAAATTATCATATGGCTCGGTATGACTTCTCTCAAATCGAAGCAAGCTCTTTAAATCATAAACTGATTTAAAACGTAAAAAACTTAAGAAGAGAAAATGATAAATTATAATAAAACAAGAAAAGAGGCTACTCGGAAGCCGTAATAACTATCACAGGAGCATTTCTGTAACATGAAAGAGTGTAAAAAGATCTTCATCTTGATTTTGTTCGGCCAATTCTCTTCTCAAATAAAAAAAAATAATCAAAACATGGATTTTGTTTTGATCAATAAGTTGGTATGGCAAATATATTTCCCATTTTAGGTTGACGATTCCGACAAATGAGCGGCTTTGTGAAGAGAAATGAACGGTGCAAAATTTCTGATCGATATCTCAAAAATGGAAGGCCTAGTTTGTGAAAAACATTGAACAATGAGTATACGTGAAATTTTGTGTATCCGATGGAATCCGGCTACGGAATCCTTGAGAATGCAGAAGTGTTTTGGGGAGCCGACTTTATCACACCGTTGTGTGGCCCAAAGCATTCAGTGAACGTCTCGACGTCATACATAAGTCGTTTAGTTAATCCGAACTTTATACATTTATAAAGAGATCCAACCGCTACTTGAAGAACACAAGGTTGGATCAAATACATTCAAGTTGAGCTCTCTAGTGCATGTATAGTATACGAGAATTGGATGCTGACTTTGACCCTTACCTATACGGATAATAGCTGAAATCCATATACTAAGTGGATGCAGAGAATTTCTTAAACATTTAAGATCCTCCGAGCTTAATCTCTTCGAGTACGCTAAACTCACCGCATAAAAGTTCGGTAGAGTTTTCATGGCCGATGTGCAGGGACTTCTTAGTAAATAAGTAAAATAAATAGAAGACGAATGCCAATTCTCTGTTGTTGTTGTTGTATTGGCAGAATTCAGTCGAGTTGACAGTCCTTGGCCGTATAAAAATCCGGGTCCGTTCCGGTTACCTAGACCCGTGTCGTGGGAACATCCAATGCCAATTCTCTCTGGTCTCATGGAAAACTTGTCTTATACGAGTTGTCCATCCATCTCTGGTAATGCTGATAACATCGGTAATGTTAAAGAAACACTGCTTGAAAATCTTTGTATTGGCATAATAGAGATAATAGAAGATCTGAACATGTTTGTTTGATCGGTGGAACACATGTTGTTTAATGTTTTGAGAATGAATTGGGTCAACGCAAGTCTCGAACCAAAATACCAGAATTTTTTGCCAAAATAACGTCGAGTAGTGGTCTCAAGAGCGACCCTTGACAACGTAGCTTAGCACCCTATACTATATTCATTACACGCATCTTTACTAGTGACTAGACATGAGCTTATGAACATAACGTCGAAACTGAGTATAGCGAAGAGTGTTCCACAAATGAGCCGCAACCGAAAAAATCGAAATTCGCTGAAAGCACTAAAGGCCGAGAGAAAAGCACGAGACTTATAACAAGTGTAGGCTCGACATCTTCCCCGAGTCCGTTCGAATGATTTTGGTTTATATTTTGGGTATGAAACGCATTCTTGCTCGATTCGTTCCGATAAAGCTGAATATTTTTCAAAAATGTATTTAAACAAGTCCTTGCATGCGAATTCCGATCGCACATTCATGGGGAGCATTATAACTGTCAATGAGACAAGGTTGATGAGTTTGACATGCAAACAAGTCAACTATCATCGAAATAGAGAGAAAAAAAAAACGAGCCGAAACCAAAAATACCACTCCAAACCCGCTCAACAGTCAAGGTGATGCTCATTGTTTTTCGATATTCGTGATTTGGTGCATCATAAATTTGTTTCGGAGTGACAGACGGTGAATAAAGAGTTCTGTTTAGCCATATTGAGGCGTTTGTGTGAGAAAATCCGTCGAAAACCGTGAAACCTGTTTTCAGTCGTTCGAAGAGATACTACAAAATTCCCTGTAGAAGCTGTATGCCATCTCTGTGTTCTGAGGCCTGGAAAAGTACTTGGTATAAGTGTATCTGATAAACTGATGGGGATAACTTTGAAGGCAATAAAATAAATATTGATCAATAATTATATATTTTGCGTTTTATTTATTTTACAAGGTACTTTCCAAAGTAAACAGGACTTAAAAAAAAAAACAGAAAAATAGTTTTTTCGACAAAATCAATTTAATTTATTCAAAATAATTTCCTTCTGCTTCAATTTAATGTTGGCTCTTTGTTCGAAGCTCATTTTGGCACTGATAACACAAACATACTGACACTTAAAACACAATAACTTCATTTCCAATCTATGAAATGTCATGAAATTCTCACTGGATAATCGATAAAAATAGCAGATTCTATAGATAGATGCGCCACCAGGGGGCGCTAGATTCTGAAAGAAAAGTCCTGTTTACTTAGGAACTTACCTTGAATATAGAACTTGCTGAAAAAATTGTTAGTGATTTGCCCACGAGTTATAACCCAAACAAATTTGAAAATTATAATTTTGATGAAGAAGCGCTCAAAGATAAACCGAAGGAGCTTTTTAAACTTAGTGGCGGGTTGCCACTCAAAACGATATTTTTTCTTTACAGTAGGGGTGATAATATTTTAAGTTATTACTTTTTGTTGCTAAATGAGTGCTTTTTTATTGAAATCATGTGCCCTTAAAACTTAAGAACGTTGCAGCAACCACAAGCTGAGTGATTAATGAATATCACGTACAAATAACTAGTGTTTAACGCATGTACTTCAGTTAATTAATCAGAAACACAAACAATACTTTGTTTTACAATTGAAAGTGTGGAAAAGAACGAACAAAGAGCTATGCAAAATTACAAATTTCAAACCCGCTTTTAAGTGGGAAGCCACACACAACTAATATACTGCCGGTGGTGCCATTACTATTCGCACTTTACTGCTTTCTTTCATGCGAATTTTAATTCAATTTGAAGCGTTGACGTTTCTTTTCTAATATTGTTGTTTGGGTTAAAGTAGCTAAGCATTTGCTTTTGCGTAGGCACCGCCTTAGCACACTGACTTACTCGTACTGCCGTCTTTACGCAAGCTTACTCATCACTTTCTGCACAAAGACACATTGAAAGCATGAGATGGCTCAGGGGGACAATGAATTTGTGAATTTCTTGCTTGCAAAGAAATACTCCAGCCACACCAGCAATTGTTGTACAGCAGTTACGGTACATATTGTATGAAATATCAAACAGTTTAGTGTGCGCCATGGCGTATGAGTAACATCTTTTGATTATTTTTAGCATTTTTATCAGCACTAAGGGACTTCTGTAAATTATTTATATGACATTTTATGTATGTATGTAGGTGTGCGCCGTTATATGAATATGTATAAAATATGTATGAGAAATTTTGTATATCAAGCATTATTTGTCAATCAATGATATTGCTGAATGGAAAAGCGTAACGCAACCTTTTTCGGCGTTAGCTGTAATGCTTTTTGTTGAATTTTTCTTGCTTTTTTCAAAAATTTCTTGCTTTTCCTTCACATTTTACTGTTTTTGTTCAATTTTTGTCTGCTTTTTATTGAATTTTTTTTCTACTTTTTGTCCCCTCTTTGTGGTTGTTTTTTAAATGTTTTCTATAGTTTTAGGTTTTTGTTGAGAACTCTCACAAGTCAGACAAAAAAAACAATAACAATATGTCGCAGCATGTGCTGTACTTGTTACATTTGTAGATACCACAATAAAGGTACAAGCAAGGCGACATATTTATGAGAGGCAGTGTAGATGTGTGTTGGCAAGCTTCAGGGGGCTATAGAAGCTGCAATCAAGTAAGTTTTTTGTGCGTGATCTTTTGCGAGTAATTTGTAAGGTTGTGTTATTGAAAGTCAGATTTTCGATGATAAGAAATTTATATACCTGAATAGGGTGTATTAAGTTTGCTACGAAATTTTGTGTCAAATAATGAATTATGAAATTCCGCACATACAAACTGACCGCTTCAAATCAAGACCTTATATGGAAAAGTTGTTTATTTGATGAGGCATTTGCGCAAAATTCGGCATGAACTATTTTCTAAGTCAAGGCTACAATCTCCGAAGAGTATTCTCAGATCGGGCTACTACAGCATATAGTTGCCATACAAACTGACCATTCAAAATCAAGTCCTTATATGGAAAACTTTTTTAATTGAAGAGATATCTTCACGAAATTCGGCATTTATTATTTTCTAAGTCGAAGCTAAAATATCCAAAGAAATTGCTCAGATAGGTCCACTATAACATATAGCTGTCATACAAACTGACCATTCAAAATCAACTCCTTATATGGAAAACTTTTTAAATTGAAGATATATCTTCACGAAATTCGGCATGAATTATTTTCTAAGTCGAAGCTAAAATCTCCGAAGAATATGCTCAGATTGGGCTACTACAGCACATAGCTGCCATACAAACTGGCCGATCAAAACCAAGTGCTTGTATGAAAAACTTGTTTATTTGACAAGATATTTTCACGAAATTCGGCATGAACTATTTTCTAAGTCAAGGCTAGAATCTCCGAAGAAATTGTTGAGATCGGGCCACTACAACATATAGCTGTCATACAAACTGATCGTTCAAAATCATGTCCTTGTATGGAAAATCTTTTTATTTTATTATTATTAACTTATTAATCAGATCGAATTACAATGACATATAGCTGTCACACAAACTGTCCATTCAAAGTTAAGTTCTTGCATGTACAATTCTTTTTTGCGTAAGGTATTATACCGTAGTTTCGGTGCAACTGAAGTCAACGTCTTTTCTTGTTCATTTTTCTTCGTGGAAAGGTGCATTGAATAAGCGTTAAAAGCTAAAAGCTAAAAATATACGCAACACTCATTGTGAAATGAGGCGAGCTGAGATTTGAGTGAAAACTGGTCCTTTACCTGCCACGTGACGACGCCTCACACACTCTTTGCTTTAATGGTTGCGCGGAGAGAAGCCCTCAACTTCACTATGTGTGTCCATTTGTATATGCAAATGTGTTTGGAAATTTTTCGCATTTACTAAAAAGTGTCGAAAACAGTAAATAACAGGTTATTCCCAAAGAGCTACCTACCCATATGATACATTGTACCGTTATTTGTTTTTGCTGTGCCTTAACGGCTTGTAAGCCTGTCGCTACCCTTATTTTTAAATGCTGCAAGCCATTTTCTCCATTGACCGGTACAAAATGGTAGCAAAATAAAATGAAATACTTACAACAGCTTAGCGCGACAAGACGTGACTTATATGTATCTGGCTTTATATTTTTTCGTATTTTTTTAAATTTTTTTTACGTTCTTTGTTTTTATTTTATTTATTTTTATTTTATTTTATTTATTTTATTTTATTTTCATTGTTTCTATTTGCTTTTTTATTTTATTTTCTTTTGTTTAATTTTTGTTTTTTTTTATATATATATATTTTTTTTTTAATTTTTTTATGTTTTCCTTATATTTTGTCGTCTTTATGTAAATACTCGGAATTTCGCATTCTGTTCCGGCGCAAAAATACTTTATATAATTGGACAAGCAAAAAAGAAAACAAAGACTGAAACACGCGCCGTGGGCTTTACGACAAATAAGTTTCACAACAACAAAACACAGTGCGCGCACACGCACCTTTAGGCTGTTAAATTTAGAGTATTTGCGTTATTGATTCGTATTGAAACTATAGAAGTAGTTGTGCCAAATTTCGCACACTTCACAGAAAACCGCCTTTACTTGCCCAGTAACACCACTGCCGAATTACAGCAAGACGTTTATGAAAAATAGTAGACCATAAAATAGAGAATTTCCATTGCCATTGAAATGGGTTTATTGTATGTACATACATATGTATATAGATTATATGTTTTTTAGTATTATATATACCCACCAATACTATAAACTATAGTTACCAATACTAAGAAATAATATTATATAGAAACTTATTTTCATCAAAATAATACAAATTCAATTCAACCTCATTGTGATAATTTTAAACAACAACACCACCAGCCATTTTGTATGCTCCACGTATAAAACGTTGCATACAATTAGGCTGTAAGCACAAAACCACCTTACGCAAAAGTATTTCCGTGACATCGCATAAGAGAAGCTGTCAGCCGTTCGAAATCGGCTTAAGCCGCTTGTATACATGTACTGCCAGCATAGCTGTAACGTCAAGTATGGTATATGTGTATGTATATAGTTAAAGGGCGTACATGAGAAGCAGAGAAGCCGCTATTATCTTAAGCTCTGTACTGAAGGCTTATTAAAAAGAAAAAATTCAAATTCCTTTATCATGTCCAGACTGCTGCTGCT